>OY740774.1:6688602-6776441 GCA_963513935.1 Aphrophora alni | reverse complement strand
ATTATCCTCTGAATACAGTGATGTTTTAACCCTTCCACATCCTGTACTTCAATATATTCATTGCTAGAGATTTACTTCTATCTACAAATGAGTTGGAATTAAACTAGTAGTTTTATCTCATTGTGAATAATTTATAAAGTAACACTGTATTCATTTTCCCCTTTGGAGTATCAATTTACGTTATTTTGTGTGTAAATATTAATTAAACTTTATAAAACTATTACTAAACAAAATAATTTTTAACATATCGTACACTTTTCTTTACATTTTTTAGAATTAAAATAAAAGTTGAATTTACTAAACGGCTTCAAAATGTCATTTAATACGAGTATTAATTACCCAGTAAACGAAATAATATAAGGTAATCATAGATAAGACCCCTTGATCTACCAATACAATTTAATATTTCCTGCAAAGTTCAATAAACCAAATTTAGCATTACATTTAGAGAATCTGTTTATATTACATTTTATGATGGGGCTAGGTAGGTACCATGATGGCACCATAACCTTTTTTCAAATATTACTACAAACAAAACTAAAAATGATTAAGAAAATGTACAAAATACGTATTTATTGCTAGCGAAAATTTTATTTGTTGCCGGCTAATATCTTAACTTTCTAGATTGAAAGTACGACTAAAATTCATAGTAAGTCTCTTCCCCCCTAAATTGGAAAACAAATGAGACCAGGTGGTATAATCACCATAATTTTATCTTTAATTGTAGTTAATAATTAATGGGTTTTGTTAGCAACCATCTTACAAAGATGTAAATAAATAATGAAAGAAATAGTTAAATATAAATAAGACGCTTTTTTTCATGTAGCCTTGGGTTACATGACTCTCTTTCATCTTTCATATCATGCCTCGCTTGACCTATTTTTGTTCACTTTACACACTAACGGTATTAGAGTTTTTGATGATTAGGGGGGGGGGGGGTCCTCATTATATATTCTTTTCTTAATTCATTTTGTCTTGCTTACAAAAAAACATTATATTTTTGGAAATTAATTAAATATAAATCCCAAATTTAGTATTTAGTATACAGATTTATTGTTGCTGACCGTTAACTATGTACTAAAAACCAGCACCTTGTTCTGCATGATTTCAAAATGTCTGCCGTTTAAAATTAGTAATGTTTAATATATCAAAAGGAACAATATCCTGAAGATTTGGAACGAAGTTTTAAACACTCCACGACAGCAGCAAATATTTTGTTGATATCTACACGAAAATTTCAGAGTTAAATAAGTCTTGAATCAAAGATATACTGCTCGCATTGAGAGGTTGTCTGAAAATCAAACAATTGACGTGCGTCTGACGCGATACATCATCTTTCCTCTCCTCAAAGTCTTACAACGATATTCTAACGTGGACCATTTCTGTTTTTTTTTTTTTGTTTTTTTTTTAAGATTAAATGGGAATAAATTCTCTCCCATCTTTATAAATAAAAAGATAAAAGAACATTATATAAAGACGGAATATGGTAACAGCGTTGGAATAGAAGAAGAACTGATCAAGATATGTTATACTATGTGAAAGAGTTTGATCTTACCAAAGATTACGTAAATATGTGTAAATCCAGTTCAAACTCTCTCTGAATTGCCAACCTCGTAGTGACCCTTCGAGAAGAAACTTCATTTTGTATTTAATCCACCGTGCAGTAGAAGGCTGCATTGATTCAACCCTTAAAGGTGTTAATTAGCAGTGTGACACGTACTTGGATGGAAAGTAATTGCATGAAATAAATAGGAATGCGGTCTTGGCTGAACGCCATTTTTCTATATCAGACACAGCCTCGCATGTTGATGTCTTAACAACATAATGGTTGCGAAGCTGAAATTGTCTTACAGGAGCAGTAAAATATTATGAAAAACATTAATGTAAGTAACATCATGAACGAGAATTTTACGGTTCTACACATATATTTTTATACTTTTACATGTATTTTTATACATCAAACAAACTTTGAAAATTGGTATTTAATATACATTTATAAGTGTTGATGTACTGTAGTTATAGAATTAACCTCCAAACTCTAGCCTTCACTCATGATGCATTTCCTGTTAGATTTTTCAGGAGTGTTAATAGTCAGGAGTGTTACCTTAAAAAAGTAACACTCTCGACTTGAAAGTAACACTCCTGACTTTAGTGATTAAATTATCACCTAACTGGTTTTTCTTATCTATGTAATATAAATTCTACTTTAAATGAAAAAATAAATAAAACTAACTAAATTATTTGTGTTCTATTTGTTTGGATTTTTTTAAATGTGGAACTGTTTCATTCTTTCTGTCTCTTTTTATCTCTATCCTATTGAAATTTCTCACTCTTTCTTCTCCATAAATAAATGAAAACGAATCGTCACCAAAAAAATCTCATTTCGATTATTGAAAAAGTGAAAACAAAGAGTGGTTGAATATTTATTTATATATTTAAATAACAGCGTAACCTTTCTTCGCTTTTGCCATAAATACGTCCTCATCTTTAGAGGTAGTAGATTAAAATCAAACTATTATTGATAGCGGTAAAGATTCATTTTTGTTTCTTTGCTAAACACAATATTCACTTGTACAATATTTGTATTCTTCGTAAGTTTTAAAATCTAAACTAAAATAATTGTTGTAAAAACAGATAAAATCTCGATACATACAATTTCCTTTTGTTTAGACTAGAGTCAACGTTCGGAGAACATTTCATTCGTAATATTTATATAAGCAGGAAATAAGAAATGATTTCGTATTCATTTCTACTTACAGAAATAATTCTCTCTACTTGGCAAGTAAGCTTGGCGCTCCCATTGGAGGGAACCGAATTCATAATAAGCTGGCAATATATTGGCAGAACTCCAGTGATATTTTTCATTTTACAAAAAGACAGCTGTTTTATATAGGTCGTGTATACCTCCTTGTCGGCAAAACCTGTTTCCACTAGATTTAATACGAATGCATATCTTCTTTTACAATGATATAGCATTTGCAAAACTCCGAATTGCATGATATAAAATTTCTTTTTTCATTCACGTTAACACCAATTTATGTTGTTGTTTTTTTTGTTGTTTTTTTTTTTTTACTTAAACACGATATATTTTAATAATTATGTGTAATATAAAATGTTTTTTTTTAAATGTCGGTGTTTTATTCTATTTTGTTTTAATTTTATCATGATGTTTTTTATTGAAAATTGATAATATTTGTGTTGCATTCTTTAAATACATTATTCCTATTTGCTTTCATTTATTTTTTCATATACAAATAAGTACAATATATCAACCATTATCTCTTTATATATATCAACATTATTAAGAAAATTTGTAATATTTGTGCACCTTTAAAACAATTTAAGTTCTTGCATAGTATAAAAAGGAAAAAAAATAGAATTACTGTCATCTTGATTTCAATGTAAGCAGTTAATAAAACGAGACCCATAGTAAAATAAACATTGAGATAATAATTCAGAAATGATTTCTGCACGCGTTTTTATTTCAACGCGTTTGTTTTAAAATATAGTTATTTAAGTAGCATAATATAGAAACATTAATCAACCTGCTTGGTTTGAGAGATAGTTCACAACTTGAACTGTCAACGTCTCAACACATGTTGAAAATTTAAGTAACCATTTAGAGCAACTCCACGAAAAACCACAATCATAAACGAAGAAGAAACATCACGTATTCATCGATTTCACGAAAGTGATTTGTCATGGATTGAATATCTAAATCAAAGATAACATTAATATTTATTAATGGAACATCTAGATTACACTAATTAATAACAAATCATTGAAATCAAGGATTATTTATGGTTTTGACATGTAATCATTTTTTTGTAGTGATTTGAAGGAGAAAGAACATCTGAGTGTAAATCTTTTACATGACGTGTTTAATTTCTTACAATTTCTTTTATTGTAGCGTGAAGCATAAGAAAGGGAAAATTATATTATCAATATCATAGAAGAATTATTTACAAATCTAACTGACGTTATATTTGTAAATCATAAAATTATATGTTATTATTTATTGTTGAATGCAGGCCTCACAGTTTATTAGTCATTGTTAACACATTAATATATTTAATTATCTTACACCTCAGAAACTACTCACCAATTGTAATATCTTATCTCTAAAGTTATTTATCTTCAAGATTTTTTATGCGTGCGATTCTAATGAAAATATTATTAAAATAAAAACAATGCCCAATTTTAAATGTAAGCCTATCAGTATTGTGTCCGATTGAGCAATATGAATTCTATTAGTTGTTAAAATAAAATAGGAAAACGTGATGTTTTAGTCAATAAAAAAATCATGTAATTAAAAATCAACAATATCACTTACGTATAAAACATATAAAAGTTTAAAAATTATTTATTCGTTTTTACAAACGAAATGAAGTTTAAGTTGCGTGACAATTAGAATTGTATACATCCAACTCAGAGTTCTACAAATGTTATATAACGTACATGAAGACGTTTATTTAAATCAAATCAAATGGAAACAGGTGTTTCCGACTAGAAACAATAATAGAAAACAGCTGTCTTTTTTACTAAATAAAAACATAAAATAACCTAAGTTTTGCCAATATATTGCCAGATTATTATTAATTAGATTCTACCAATAGCGCGCCAAGTTTACGTGGCTAGTAGAAAGTAATATTTCTAGTGTTAGAATTTGAATGCAAAACATTTCTTATTCCTGCTTACATAAATATTTGGATAAATGTTGTCGCTGGTTTACACAAAAGAAATTTAATAAGAAAGAAAATAGCGCTTTTGTTTTAATTTAGCGTTTTGTTTTTTTCATAATAATAAGTAAGTAGAAATAGTGTAGGAGTTTATAAAGAAATATCGTTTTAAAAAAATAAGCATAATTTAATTTAAAATCGTTTAAATTTATATGATTTATGTTTGATTTTATACTAATTTGTGTCCAGTTTAACCGCTCGTGCCACAAGAAAAACCCTACTTTTAAAAAAGATGACTAAAGCTTGTAACTGCACATATCAGTAATCACGTTTATTGACTCTACTCTGTTGCCCCTTGTAACATGTTCCAGGTATTCATAAAATCCAGGTATTCTATACATTGATTAACCATTTTTAGCATATGAAATAAAGTATTTTTGTTATATCTTTACTCAATTTACCTAAGGATTGTGTGTAACGGGTTTTCACGCAAAGTATTAAATGAACAGTTTTGTTTAGAAAGATATTGATTTAGAATGTAAAAGTATGTAGGCCTAATTGAGAAAATAGGATATGTATGTGTATTTACTGAAGGAATTAAACTCAAACAAACGTAACATAAACTGAAATTCATGAAAAAAAAGTTATTACTTGTTAAGTACAAAGGGCATTATTTAGAATTCATGGACAAACCATGAAATATCCATTCATACTTTACCTACCAACTTCAGGCAATTTGCCTAGAGATTGTATACAATTCCTGATTAGACACATTGCAGGTAACGTTTACAAATAATAATACAGCTTCCATTTATTTTACTAGTGCTTTGAAATGTTTCTGTCAGACAAGAATCGACATTCATGTTAAGTGATGAAAAAGTATCTAATCATTAATAATATTAAGTTTTATTCGAACATCCGGTTTTTCAATTATAATTAAAATAAATTATTTAATTGTCTATACGTTTAGGTAACTGCTAAAACGATAATCTGATCCCGTTTACATTTTCATGACAAAAAAATTAGTCAATAATTTGTGTTACTAAGTTATTAATAATTACTATTTTAGTAGTATTTTTGTAAGAAACAAAGTCTGAGATTATATTTTCCCAGCTCTAACAATTTTATTGAATTTTTTTAGTCTCTAAGGACCCAAATAAAACGTGTTGAAGGGCCCTCTCTCCATAAATGCCAGTTCTTGAATTATGAGTAAATAACTAAAATGGGAAAATTTAATTGAACTTTAATTTTCCGCTTAATAATTAACTAGTAGGTGACCATAATAAAATTATTAAATTGCATTGATTTGAATTTCTGAAATTAGGAATGAATAATTGTTGAATAGTAAAATTTGTATTCCGTCAAAATGATATTCAATGTAAGCTATGTACAACGTGTGAATCACGTTTATACACGTTTATTGTTAAACAAATAAACAACAACAACAAATTAAAATCATTCTTAAAATAAAATCTATAATCAATCCACAAAATAAGCTCTATTTAAACCAAAATTTACATATCTCAATTTATAACCCACAACCTAAATCTATGCCTTAGTTGTTGAGAGATACAATTGTGAAGCCAATGTCAACAACATACAAAATTAAATTACAATAACTACAATACTCAAACATTATTGTCAAGTGTCTGTTAAATCAGTTTCCATTCATCATTGTATTTATCTGCTAAATCCGTATTCCTGTTTTTTGTTTGTTTTTTTTTTTTTGTTGTTAGCAGAATCAGCTGTCAAAACAGTTGAAAATACTACCATTAGTTAGTATTTTGCACACGTTTGTTTTACTCAGTGAAGCAAAACAAATAACTTTAACTTCTATTGAAACATCTTCTTCTTATAGTGCGCTATCCGTTTCGGACGTTATAGAAAGTCAATAAAGTGCTAATATTACTCTGAACAGTAAACTTTAAATTATTGTCTCAAAACTGTAATCAAAGCCTTACAATATAACCTAACAAGTTTCTCTGTATTTCGTGTATATTTTGTAAACAACTTGAGTGACTTTCTAACTTTTAAAAAGCATAAAAGAAAATGTCATTTTCTCTCAAGAGAGAGGTTTCTTAACTACGCGGTTCCAGATTTCCCACGTGAGTTTTTATGCTTAGTTACAACTTTTGCTGGGTCGTTTGAATACAACAATGGGTAAATCTGATTAAGCTAAATAAACACGATACAGCTGTCAGTATCAAAAATGTATTCGTTAGAACTCTTTGTTAATCAGGTCTTAAATTAATTCCAAAATGTTAATGTTAGTTTTAATATTAAGCGATAGTAAGACTAGTTTCTTACACAAGGGAAAAGTCAAACAAACTTGATTATAAAGTTAAATTTGACAGTGGTTTAATACGGCGAAGGGGTGTTGATCAAATGTTGAAGTGTTCGATTCCTCCGGTCACAGCATCTTGATTCCTTAGGGAGGATTGATGCATACTATTTCAATTATTATAACAACAATTAATTTAAAAAATAAGAATATAGTTAAGTTTTATAACTGTAATATTGTTTCCAGTTGTAGTAGCCCTTATGAACGTTGTGTTAATATTAAATTTTCTGTCTTTGCTGACTTCATTTTTATTGCTAGGTTTATTATAAGATTGTTTAACCCTTACCTACAGACGGTCAGTCCTGATCTTAGCATCACGTAGGCCTCGTATAAATTCATCGCGTAGAAACGTTTCTGCTACAAACTTTCCACGTTCACAGAAAAATCACAATCAACGGTCATCCTTTTTAATTGAATAAAGAATTCTGATACAGATACGTTGATTACGTTTAATGAACTTGTGTTGTAATCCTCAAGTACTAGGTTCATAATGAATAAATTCAGTTAAATTATTGACTAATTCATCGTACCCATTAATTAAAGGATCGTCAAGATCACAAAAATGGTATAACGGTGAATGTACTTGCGGTGGTAGTGCGTTTAGAAAAAATGTACACTTTTAATTTTTGATCTATACATTAACCCTTAATTTTTACGTAAATCTCTAGTCTTTTAATTAATTAAAAAAAAAACCTTTCGATTTGTATGCAGTAAAACTTTCATTAGACATTTTCATCTGTACTGTTAATGTAACATATTGGTGTGCACTCACAATTATTAGTACTGGTGCTAGATGAATGAGTATCAGTTGCAAAATGGTACAATTTTTGACAATTTCCTATAATTAACCTATTATTCTTAAGTTTACATTAGTATCCAAGTCACAGAATAACATTTAAAGTTCACTTACTTTTGTTTTGTCCGTTACGTGACTTCCTTTTATTTTTCTAGCGCGTTTCGGAGATTTACTCCATCTTCATATAACGATCACTTTTCTAAGGTCGTTAAAACATTTAAGATATAAATAAAAACACACACATTATTACATATGAAATATTTAACGTTGGGATCGCACCGTGTAGTGGGTCCAAGGACAAATGACGTATCATAGAGGGTGTTCTAGGAGAAATTGCCGAATATAATTACAAACAATGTCAAAATTAAAATATGTTACCGCGTCATTAAGCACCAAAACAACATCTAGAAGTTACAGGTTAAAACCAGACAAGCCGTTCAGAAATAAAACCGTGGTTTATAAATTTATATAGGACGAGTGTATTTTAATCTACATTTGACAAACAGGAAGAGCGTTTCATCAAAGATTTAAAAGGACATTTATCAAAGAAGATTGTTGATGGAAATAAACCAAATTATCCACGCCACCTGATAGATAATAATCAAAGTTTTGCGGATTTTGAAACCATTGCATATATGCGATAAAGACAAAATTATGAACGCTATCGAGGAGTACGAAATATAAAAAACATTTAAAAACAATAAAAACGAATTTTTGAATGGTCAGCTTCTTTTGTCCTCGAACACGCTATATGATAGGGAAATCAATATATAAGACAACAGGATCGTCTTATGTTTACACATATTTGACACGGGAGTTGTCCTTGAACCACAACACGCGGCGTTCCTAAATTTAAATATTTCATTTGTTATAATGCCTGTGTTTATGTGTATCTTAAATGTTTTAACGATCTCAGAAGAGTGAAAATTATCTGAAGATGATGTACATCTGCGAAACGCGTCACAAAAAAGAAAGTAAGTTACATGACGGACAAAACAAAAGTAAGTAAACTTTAATTACTATCTTAGATAATGATTTTCAATTTTATACCATGATAATTTCTGTTATAATATTCATCATCTGTTGGGATCTAATTCTATAGTTACTCCTTTAAAATTGTTCCAAAATTCATTAATAACAACATTGAGTTAAATTAAAGTAAATTATGCCTTCATTCCATTTATCGGTTTTGGTTAATTGTCATTTTATAACTGTATGTATTTTACTTATTTTATCGAATTATATTCTCTTTGATAATTTGTTTTTCTCGCAGCCATTTATTGTAGAGTAATTCAATTTATCATTTGTAGAATAAAACCAATCATTTATTGATAAAAAACGTAACAAAACTATATTCTTATTATTACAATTAAATTAATTGTTTTTGAATCATCTGCTACAATAATCATGTTTGAATAACATATGTTATTGGTAATAGTGTATGTATTGACATGCGAAACTACGTAGTTGTCCAATATTCATTACACTGGTGATAGCCTATCACGACAATTATAATTAAAGACCATTTTAACTAATTATCACTGTTTAAAATTTATAAAGGATTTCTAAGAAGTATGAATAATAGGAAATATTATCCTTCAGCACATCTTAGTATACTATGACTATATTTTTCTTTTATTGATAAATAGGTCCAGATATTTAAGAACTTTAATAAAATGATTCTTTTCATTTCATATATTGTTGTGTATTTTAAAGGAAATGCAGTTCAAACAAATCAAAGGCTTTGATAGTAGTATTTATAGGTAAAAAGGCAAAAACATTTTGTCAAAGAAAGAAAGGGTTTATATATATATATATATATATATATATATATATATATATATAAACAACAATATGCAACACTTTTGAATTAAAGTTCAAGAATAATTACTTCTTCTTTGAACTGCATTGTAATGGTTCAGATATTTATTGACCTAAATAAAATCACTAGGGGGTTTTCTTTCATAAATTGTTTTCTGTTTATAAATATCATTTTCGAAATAAATTACAGGATTTGACAATAGAATTTATTTGTAAAAAAGCAAAATGAAAAAAAATTATAAAAGGAATACATAAAGTAAGATGTATTTCTATACCCGGCAATTGACGACGTAATACTTTTACGAAATTATTATTTTATTTCTATGATAATTATAAAAATATTGTGTTCTGTTTTAGAACACATAAATGACTGAAATTAAATAAACTTCAAAAAAACTATCTACTTTGAACTCGTTGATCTTAACAATTTTATACTTCAGAGAGACAAATCAATGAGATTTAGATATTTACGGGTTGAAATATTTGAGAAATCCGATAAATTCATCTAAATATATTCAAAATCACCCAAATTCAAGATTTAGAGACAATTTTATGAGTTCCCTTATTTAAATTGACATGACTGTGAAGAGATAAATCTGAATATTTTCTATATAGGTACAATTAAAATCATCAAATTACAATTAAGTGGTTTGATCAAAGTTACAGTATGACGTGAGACATCTTCCTCAGTTTTATACAAGGTCACGTGGTATTCATCTCAGAGTACAGTGGTTGAATTTAAAACTTTCTAATATTAAGCATATTCCTTAAATGTCAAATTGTATCAGTTTATCATATATCGTACTAATTTCTAATATAATTTAATCTGACAACAGTTGGTGCTTGAAAGAATTCCTTAATTTTTCTACTTCCGTTACTTCTTTTCACTCCGATAAATAGAGGATTTTGGTTTTTTTTATACCAGTCTAAATTAGAACCACTGTTGTTTTTAAACACAATATATATTTAAAAAATAAATCATATACTTTATCAAACAAAACCTCAACTCCTTACTCCAATAATAACACTTAATTTTGATAGTGTGTTGTAATAATAATATTAAAACTTCACGTAAATGAAAAAGTGCTCTAACAGGAATACAAAGATATCCATTCAAATCAAATGTAGCAGAAACAAGTTTTCCCGACGTGAATAGATAAGCGACCTTAGAAAACATCTGTATTTTTGCACAAAATAAAAACTATAAAATCATTGGAGTTTTGCCAATATATTGCCAGCTTATTATGAATTAGGTTTTCTTGGCTGGTTTTGCCAAGTTCACTTGGCAAGTGGAAAGTATTATTTCTAGAACTAGAAATTGAACGCGAAATTATTTTCATTGTTACATAAAGTTTACTTAACGATGTCCGAAAATGTTTTAAATACATAAAAAAGAAAAATAATTATACAAGTATAATTTATTATGTTAAAAAAATATATATTAATAAAAACAGATGTGTTCTAATGAAATACTTACTTCTACGAAATATATCGTACTGCGTCTTAACTTGAATGAATGAATAATGTTACATTACGGTGTCTCTACTTGTTTAACACTCTTGGAGTGGAACATTTTCAAAACCTTTTCTTAGTAGGAGTCTAGAGACGTGCCCCAAACCAAGCTAACAAAATTCATAACCATAGGCTTTTTGGATCCAGAGATATGCTTTAGGGGTAAAAAAAATCCATAGGAGTGGAACATTTTCAAAAATGTTCAAATTATGTTACGAAATTCATACCTCTAGGCTTCTTAGATCCAGAGATTTCGGGATCAGTCAGTGGGTTTTGATATATATAATATATATATATAGGCCTAATGCTTTAAATTTCATATCTAACTTTCTATATGAGCGTTTCAATCTGAGATTACAGTTACAATTGTCATCTAAATTTCTTTTCATCTATTTAAAAATAATAAAAGGGAGAATAATATTGTATGCATGTGTGTAACTAAAAACCATCATACGTTTACGGTTAAAAATGTGGGTAACGAACTATCTAATCCATTTAACACAAAACTATGGTTTATAAAAAAAATCATTTCTAAACGGTCCTATCTGCTTAAAATTCATATAAAACGCAATTTCTCACAAACCATACGCTTATTAAATCAAACGCGTTTCAACGACAATATCGCCATCTTCAGTGGTGCATGAACTATAATAATAAAACTATAAGTAACCTATGATGGTATATCACTAAAGAATGGCGATATTTTAATATTGCATTTAAATTTAATTTTAAATAAACTCTCCAGTCAAGCTTAATGTTTATACATATTTCTTTTCGCCATTCCGACTACTGATTAATAATTAAATATATTATAAGACTTACCGTCACAATAGTCTATGTTTGTCTGTAGTTATATCACTACGGCCGTTTCGGCTATTCATGTTTAAATGTTTAAAGAACTTGTGTGTTTGTTATGTGTCGTGTGTTCGTAATTTGTGATTTTAAACTAAGACAACGGTAATACCCGCATAACACTTGAAAATGGCTGAATAGCCGAAACGGCCGTAGTGATATAACTACAGACAAACATAGACTATTGTGACGGTAAGTCTTATAATATATTTAATTTAACTTAATGTTTATTTATTCCTTACTGCTTTCAAAACCACTTTATATTTTTAAAAAACGTAAAATGAATACATTTTATGTATTTATTTTTTAATTGAAAATACTTTTAATGGTTCTGTAACTTATTTTGTTATACTGGTAATTTGTTTATATTTTTATTCTGGAATAATTTCATTATTTACAACAACACTGGATAATTGGAGCGTGTGAATTAACTCTCGATACCACGGCACTATAATCACTAGATTTTAAATAACTTGTCTTTTTGATTTATCCTAAGAAATATAAAGACAATAAATCCTATGTTAGTTACTAAGAATATTTAAATAAAATCTAAAGAATAATACAGAGAAACCAGACTAAATCTGAGAAGTCAAAGCTATGCAATACATGTAAACACTAACCACAGGTTAATTTAAATAAACTAAAGCAATCTGCACTAGGAATACCACACACAGATTCAACCTACGGTCACAAAACCGCAGACTGAATTAAATGCCTAGTAGTATCAAACCACTAGCCTATGTATGTTTCGACTTTTTATTTTTTTAGTGACTTCATAACCATGGTTTCAAAGCGTGAGTTTTTCATTCTTTCTGACAGAAACACGTTGATTGTGCGCTATCATGGTACTTTACCGAGCCTCATCATACAATGTAATTCAAGCAGATCCTCTTAATGTAACGCCCAAAAGTTTTCTTCCTGAATCTATTAGGAATTGAATTATTAGAATACGTGATCTTTCTCAGTATTTTAAAACGAGAAAAGACTGACAGCTTGTCGAAAATATTTTCCTCGGTTTCTTTGAAATGTATAGCTCAATAAACAACCGGAGGACTTTTTTTTACTATTTCCATACTTACGCTATACTTCGTATTCAAATTTTAAAATGAAGAGGTAGAATATATAAATAGATCATACATAGAAATTCAAATCTTGAATAAATTAGAAAATTGTAAAATGTTTACACGGATTTTGATCACCACTTTCGTAAAACTGTATTTCTTGTTTACAAGTGTTTTGTCAAATTTCATGACAATAGCTCATCCGATTTCAATATATTTAATGGAAAAGTATAGTTAACATTATTAATATAACTATTTATTTATTTAGCCTTGTGATGATTAAAAAAAAACGATGGATCCTTTTTGAGGTCCAATTAGTCCTTAAGTGGTGTTGTAATGATGTCTGTCCGACCAACGATTGGACGGATTTTAATAAAATTTTGCTCGGGACTTATTTCTCATTTTTTAAAATATTTTATTTGTATGCAGAATGTTTAGAAAATGTCGTGACAAACTTTAGTGGTTACACGGGTAAAAAAAAAAAAGAAAAAAAAAATCCATTAAACATAAGTCCGGAACATTTCGTTTTCCATATGTCAGTCATTTTCTGTTTTTTGGAAAATAATTAAATCTTTTTAAATTATTAAGAATTCGAGTCGAAATTTGGAATACACATTTTTATGCAAAGTTTTACAAGAATACTTAAAATCAAAACTTTATCTCATACATTTTCAAAATGGTGGCAGTTTACATTTTGGTGAATATATTGGTTTTAGTTACCGTCAACATTTTTACAATTGGTAAAGATAAAAGATAAACGATAAAATTTTTATTCTTGCTATACTGATAAAAATGTGTACCAATCTTCAACTTAAAATCTTAATAATTTCAAAACATGTAATAATTTTTTTTAACACAAAATGGCCGACAAATGCGTTTCAGGACAGGTGTTTACAGGTACTTTTTTTTCTGATTTTTGGCCCATATAACCATCACTAAAAGTTTGACACGACATAATTTAAATATCCTGTATATATAACTCAAAATTTGAGAAGATCTACCATGTAAAAAAAAAAATAAATAAATAAAAATAAAATAAAATAAAAAACAGGCACAAAATTGCTTTTCTCACAAGTGGACTTTCTCACAATTTTATTGTAGGTATTTTCATGTTTATATGTGATAAAACAGAATGTAAAGAAAGTCATGTACTTTCTGCACAATATATTTTCTCTTTTCGTAGAAATAAATAAACTGATTTAATCCAAACCTTGCGTCGAGAATTGTTAAGTATAAAACAAAATGTTCCTTTCAACATTCCTTTCTTCTATTGATAAAGTGTTTACATTTTCCCTTTTTATGGATAAATTACTATCGTAACCTTTGATTTGTTGGAAACTCGTTTCTTTTATAATACACAATAAAATAAGAAAATAAATGAAGTTATTTTATTTAGATCAATAATCTGGACTTATTCATCAATAACGTAGGTCAAAGAGCGAGTAATCACTGCCTAATTTTGATTTTGATCAAATTTTGCTCAATCGTAACTTCTAAGGGTCTTATCAATCATATTGGTAGCCGTATTCCAAAAATACTTCCTTGGGAATTTTCTGTAAAAAAAAAAAATTAATAAAAATATCGACCATAGGAATTTCGCTAATATTCGAAATCGGCCTATCTGGTTCTTTAAATTTTTGTATTAATGTTAAGATTAATGACCCGAAGCAAAATTGCGAGTAAAAAAAAAAAATTACGTTGCTGGAATAAATGATAAAAAAGATAAATGAAGAATGACCGTAAAACCCCGATTTGAACCAAAAACAATTTCGGCTAAAGCACTTTTTATAGCACAAACAAAACAAGCTTAGCAATTTATTTAAGTTTTTTTTCAGATATTCCGATAAAAAATAATTTTCTCTTTTTGTTCAAAACTACCAAATTAACATTTTTAGTCACGATTAAATTTTATTTGTTTGTTTTTTGGGTTGAGTATGTGAGAAAGGTTGTGCAATATTTTTGCATTGTTTATTTTAAACTTGCAATAAGTTTATAATTGTTTTTGTAAACAGTGAATACACATTGCATATTTTTATAAATTCATATTTTTCATTGATATTACTTTTTACAATCGACAATCTGAAGATTCTCCTGTGGTTTTAATGATAATACATATTAAATTGTTAGGAGGTGGGAATATTTTGTCAAATTCTTTTTCAGAGAAAGGTACTGTAGTAAAGTCAAACACATTTATATCACCACTAACTAATCGTATCGATCTGAAATTGTTGTTATAATCCAATATAAAATATCATTTTTACGCCCAACACAATTTTCTTTTCATTTTCTCCGTAGATCATTTTATATTTATTTCTTCAATACATACCCGTTTGACTAAATAAAAAAAAGAGGAGTAGATTAACATATGGGAAAATTGTTGATGGACGAAATTACGGTACTTGCCCAGCAACATATATTGTAATACAAGCAGAAACTCTAAACATGCTTGTGAGTGTTCGCTCGCTACGCTCGTGTCTATGACGTGGCCTTGCTGAATCTCGTAAATATACTAATATCACATTTTATCTGGAGGTTAAACTTTAAAATTATATTTTTATACAACACCTTTGTATTTTTTCATCGTAGAGATTTGGAGTTACGTGTACAATTAAAATTTGCATTTTTTTATATTATTATAGTGAGGGGGTTTTCAGTTCAATAGCAAACGATATATGAACTGATAAAAATGGCTTCCATTTTGATGTTTTAAATTCAATTTTTCTAAACTTCAAAAGATCTATATACGAGGATATTATAGTCCTCTATGCCAAATTTCATGTTTATATTTTACTTTTTGTGGTTGCTATCGTGCCTATAATACAACATCGACAACGATGACGAACGGAAAAGTCGAAACACCCTTTTTCATTTTCCTAAAACCATGAAAAGTGAAGATCAGTCAAAAACGGAAGTCGATTTTTTGCGACTTATAATCTACACCAGCAATCAGTCTCTAATAAGTTGTGTCTCTGCTAAATATGTCAAGCCCAATTCCTATTAAATACGTGGACAAAATTCAAAAAATAATTCTTTCCATACAACGCACGTATTCCTACTTTATTTCTTTAATAAATTCTGTATCCGTAGGAACAGCTAAACTATAATTTATACATTCTTCGGACATTTGCGATCATTAGTGTGTTAAAAAAATCAAAACACGACGTTTCGGGAATAAGAATCAATTCCCGTTATCAAGTGACTAAAAACTAAAGAAACATGAAACTAGAAACTAAGCCTATGTAAGAAGTAAAATTAAATAAGAATACCACCAACCAGTCTAAAGAATGTATAATAATAAAATTGAACTTCCATCATTAACAAATAACTTCAAACCGAGAATATAATTTATAATTGAAAAGTTTAGGTAACTTCATTTTACTTTTTATTTCTTTTAGATAAATTTTGATTTAAATTAAATATTTGTTTTAAAAGTGATCTGTTCTTTTGTGAAATATATTTTAAATTTGTTTTATTATTTTTCTTTTTATTAGTCAATGAAGACTAACCAACGATTGTATTCTACGTTTTTAAACAATTTGAACCTCAATGGTGTCTCTCAGTTTCTAAAACGCAACATCAGAGTTTATGTGTCGAGCAAATCGTCACTGTGATCAAACTTAACACCACACTAATTCAAAAATATTGTGTCTTTTTAGTCTTTTTAGACATTAGTGTAGTCCAATAGTGTCTGAATTTATATGAGCATGTTGTCTCTTCTCTTGATTTATAGATAACTTCTTGGTTTCTTTCTTGGAGGTTGGAAAGTTCCTTTGTAGATGGTCATTCCGGAAATACCTTTGGGCATACACAATATTTATTTCTAAAAACGTCAGTATTTTCTAAATATTCAGGACATAGTTCATATCACATGTTCTTACTTATGTTCATATTACATGTGGCTTTAATACTTAATTTAAATATACCCATTTTGTTATAAACTAACAACTGAGATTTACTTCCAAGCATTACAATGAAATGAATCTCTTTATGCTTGTATGTAATTTGAACCCAAAATCTTATCCATTTTCACAAACACACACGCACATATATATATATATATATATATATATATATATATATATATATATATATATATATTAATGGCCGATAAAGGGGTAACAGTTTATTCGAACCAATGTTTATATGCTATTGTTTCTTTATTTTTACTTTTGTAGAATGAGGTCCAAAAGTCTCTGCATATCTTTGTGAACCAACCAGTATATATATTAAAAAAATCACGTTATTAAAAAACAATCAACAATTAAAACACTTTTAATCTTACGTTACGTTTCACAATTATTTGAATGTTCAAATAGGTAAATGTTGTTATTAAAGTATAAGGTAAATTAAAATCTAATTATGCTCTTGTTACCAGGGGACTTAAATTTAATAAAGGCGGAACCAAAATGGTAACAATGTTTGAAAAGAAAAAAATAAAAAAAGACAAAGACAAATTTAGTAATTAACAAGGCTCAAGTTTATTGAAAGCAGAAGGAAATTTCGGCGCTTCAGACTTTGTCATTTACAACAAAAGACATCCTGACACAAATCATCAATAAAAAAAAACTTATGATTAACAATATCATAAATTGTAAAAGTTATAAGCCCTTAAATGTAACATATAATAATTTAAAAAAAAATTAATCAACAGATTCTAAAAATTTATCCCCCCTTTTAATATAGATATTTATAGTTACAAAAATTTAACAATAAAAAAAGACAATGAGCACAGCTTAATAATTCACAGAATTATAATTAATAAAAAAAAGATTATACGCCCTTAATGTAAAAGTATAATAATAATAAAAAAAAAATTAATCAAAAGATTCAAAAAAAAAAAAAAAAAACTTATCCCCCCCCTTTTTAGTTTATAAGATGATAGTTTGCTTTTAAACAATTACAGAATTTAACAAAATATAAAAGAGTTTGATATTTTAAGTTCAAAAAATCATATCTATAGTTAACATGTTTATCACTAAACTAAAGATACATAATATAACTGGTTTGAAAAATTTCTTAAAAACTATATTGGCCAAATAAATTTATATATTTTAAACAAACAAAAAATTTAGAATTTTGAAATTTTGTTAATTGACGTCAATTATTTTAATTTGGAAATTAACCTCTTGGAGGTTGTTAGGACCGAAAATTGCATGCAGGCTCCACCCAATAATTGTTTTATATATATATTTTATAATTAACTACACAGGTCTACATTTAGAAAATAGTCTTAAGGAACACATATTTGCGAAAGTAAATTTAGGCACATATACAAAATGAGTTAGTTAAAGTTCTGTAAAGTCAGCTGTAGAAAAAGACATCACTTTTATGCACTTGAAAATGTGAGGTTACGTTATACAAAAAAACGTGTTTTGCCAACAGGACGAAACTTGTTAGGATGTTTCGTTGGTTTGTGCAATGTGAGACAAGAATTTCTTTATTTCTCCAATTTCTCCTATTTGTCCTACCAGCATATTAGCTGTGAGCAAAAAAACATGTTCTTTTAGTGTCTGTACAAAATCAGACATGTTTTAGCATTAATGTTCATCATTAAAGAAATATCTGATCATTTGCCAAAATTAAAGAAAATTAATTGTATAACAGAAATTCGTTAAGATGGTACTTAAAAGCTTCTTAGATTATTATAAATCTATTTATATATATTTTAATTTTGTTTAAAAGAAAGCTTGTATAAGACTTGTAAGATTTTGCAAAAGCTTGTAAAACGAAATTTTCTGATTTAGAAGAAACTTCCTCAATTGTTTTATATTTGACATGTTCATATTCTGATCATTTAATGTTCAACACTAGTTTGCACTTATTTCACAAAAATGTTCAAAACGTAAAATGTGCCTTTGCAAGATTTTGTAAATGATGTTTTAAGAAAAGAAAATTTTTTATAATCATTTAGTTTCAAAAGGAAATAGAATATTGAATAAAACATGAAATACATATTTTA
Organism: Aphrophora alni; assembly: GCA_963513935.1. Classification (NCBI taxonomy): domain Eukaryota; kingdom Metazoa; phylum Arthropoda; class Insecta; order Hemiptera; family Aphrophoridae; genus Aphrophora; species Aphrophora alni. The sequence continues at coordinate 6,757,420 of OY740774.1, read as the reverse complement.
AAGAATACATGATAATTAACAAATTATTTTAAAAATTAACAAAATTTATAATATGACAAAATCTGTAAGGTTGTAGTACCTGGTAAATCCTGTCGCAGATCACGTGAGGTAGTACCGAGAAAATGATGGTTAATTTTAACATTTTTGAACCAGATTATTAGACTAAGGCGCACAAATAGTAATTTAACATGATGTTTTAGAAAGACGGTAATTTTGAGAGAAGAAGAAAACTTTTAACTAACGGAGTTATGAAGAATGTAGACCATGTTGTTATCGCATGTAGACTGTGGACTGGTAATCGAGAAGCTAGCTTGACCGGCGAAATGTACTTTGGTTTCAAGTATCAGGTGATGCTTGGTTTAGGAGCGGGCCGCTAGATGCCAGCATCTGTCAAGCGACGGAAAGTGGAATGTATATTTACGAAATGAGTTAAGTTATTGCGGAAGTGCTTTTTTTGGATTTAATTGCTACAGCTCTCCCCCCCCGAAAGACGGAGTTAGGGTAGAGTCAGAAAAGGGGGCCAGAAGGGCCTCCCACAAAATTTAGAGAAAAAAAAAAGGGACAAGGGCCAGAAGGGCCTCCAAAAGGATCTAAAGAAGGGGCCAGAAGGGCCTCCCGCAAAATTTTGAAACGGGGCACCTGATAGAAACAACGCTTCATAATGCTTTTATAATCACCACTCTAGGGTGTAGCCTCCTTCGGCACTTACTTATTAAATTTTGAAATTTCTATAGCGTCTCAGCTCTTCCCATCTATCATTAGGACAAGCCCCCGACAGAAAGAGCTGAAGGGTGACGCAAAGGTCGACATTGCTGTGCATGAACTGACTTTGTACACTAAGGTACGTGGGGAAAGGGGTGGAGTGGCACCTCGGGAAACCAAGTGGAGGTGACCACTCCGGGGACCAGGGGAGGGAAAAGTGCATAGCACTAAGGACTTGCAGGAAAGGTCGGACTCAGACGGGGGGAGTATCCTCTGAGCCGACCTTAACATTTAATTACAAAAATAAATAAAAATAAAAGAAAAACTCCTGAAGCCTTTTAGGTCAGATCATGCTCAGCGTCGTTATTTTTAAACTCCTCTTCTCCCATACGAAGAGAAATTTAAACTATTCACGGCTCTTAACAATTTCCGTGAAAAAAAGAATTTTGAAGGGTCTAAACAAATAATCCATTTGAAAAATAAACAAAAAACAGTATGAAACGTTGGGGAGTCAAAATTGTTTTAGTGCCCAAGGCAGGGCATATGGTGTTTGACTTAAGGTCTTATGTATGTGTATCATGTGCCCCAAAAAAAAAAGGAATTTAAATTAATCAAAAAAAAATTATGTAAAAAAAAAAAATTTCATCAAAATAAGATAAGTGTTCAAAAAAAAAGATGTACAAAGAAAGATGTATTAAGAAAAGGTGTAGCAAAGTAAATATGTAAATAAAAGGTGACCCATGGTGAGGAAAACCCAACTCCGGTTTTCTCAACCCTAACAAAAAACTAAATCAGGAAACAAACATGTTGACCTGCTAACTAACAAACAAACAAATTAATCAAAACAAACAGGCCAACCATGTCGTCCTATATACAAAAACTGGGCCCCTATAATTTGGAAAAGAAAAAAAAATTTTTTTGCATGATTTGGAAACATGATTTGGAAAAGAAAATTTAGCTCACAAGGATATATTATTAAAAGGTGTTCAACATTTCAATTTACTATCAAACAGATGCCACCATCTGCATTAACCAGTCCACCGCCATGATGATAAAATTAAAAAAAATAAATAAAAATAATTTTCCTTTCAAGATGACGAAAACAAAAAAATTCAAAGACAAGCTCCGTGTTCTTTAACGGGTCCACTAATCGCAGCAAATCCACTGCCATTTTTAATTGTTGCTGATGATTATAAAAAAAATAAACCAAGTAATTTAATAATAATAAAAAAAAATTTCTTTTAAAGTGATGCAAAAAGGTGAAAAGCCAGAGAAAGACTCAAGAATTAAATGTAGTGTAGTTGTTGTGTATATATGTGTGTGTGTAAGTATGAATTGATACAGACAAGCGAAAGAAAACTCGAGAAAATTTTGAATGAAATTTTTGAATTTTTTTTTTGTTTTTTTTTTTTGTTTTTAACTATTTTTGGATTTTATTATTTATTTAAATTTTTTTTTTTTTTTTTTTTGGATTCCCGAATGAGCCCGCTGTATGGATCAAATTCAGTGAATGTTTAGTGTGCAGTGTATGTAAATATATATATATATGAAAAAAAAATAATTAAGTAGACAAAATAATAATAATAAAAAAAATTTTATCAAAATTGGTTTAGAAGTTTTTGTGTAATGTGTTTATAAAATAAATCAATAATAAAAAAAGAGACTATAGATTTATAGAGATTTAAATATTTAAACTAAATTAAAAAAAAATTTCATCAGCAACAGTTGTGCAGTATTTGAAAAGCTGCGAAACATAAAAATGAGCCTTGTTTAGCAAAGAAAATTTTGAATTTAAATTTAGATAGTTCCAATGCAAAATTTTGAAAATTAACTAGGGTTCCAGAATTTAAAATTAACAACTCTATAATTTAGAAAAAACCAAGATAGAATTTAAAGCTAACCACGCTCTGCTACCAAAAACATGTTACCAGGGGACTTAAATTTAATAAAGGCGGAACCAAAATGGTAACAATGTTTGAAAAGAAAAAAATAAAAAAAGACAAAGACAAATTTAGTAATTAACAAGGCTCAAGTTTATTGAAAGCAGAAGGAAATTTCGGCGCTTCAGACTTTGTCATTTACAACAAAAGACATCCTGACACAAATCATCAATAAAAAAAAACTTATGATTAACAATATCATAAATTGTAAAAGTTATAAGCCCTTAAATGTAACATATAATAATTTAAAAAAAAATTAATCAACAGATTCTAAAAATTTATCCCCCCTTTTAATATAGATATTTATAGTTACAAAAATTTAACAATAAAAAAAGACAATGAGCACAGCTTAATAATTCACAGAATTATAATTAATAAAAAAAAGATTATACGCCCTTAATGTAAAAGTATAATAATAATAAAAAAAAAATTAATCAAAAGATTCAAAAAAAAAAAAAAAAAACTTATCCCCCCCCTTTTTAGTTTATAAGATGATAGTTTGCTTTTAAACAATTACAGAATTTAACAAAATATAAAAGAGTTTGATATTTTAAGTTCAAAAAATCATATCTATAGTTAACATGTTTATCACTAAACTAAAGATACATAATATAACTGGTTTGAAAAATTTCTTAAAAACTATATTGGCCAAATAAATTTATATATTTTAAACAAACAAAAAATTTAGAATTTTGAAATTTTGTTAATTGACGTCAATTATTTTAATTTGGAAATTAACCTCTTGGAGGTTGTTAGGACCGAAAATTGCATGCAGGCTCCACCCAATAATTGTTTTATATATATATTTTATAATTAACTACACAGGTCTACATTTAGAAAATAGTCTTAAGGAACACATATTTGCGAAAGTAAATTTAGGCACATATACAAAATGAGTTAGTTAAAGTTCTGTAAAGTCAGCTGTAGAAAAAGACATCACTTTTATGCACTTGAAAATGTGAGGTTACGTTATACAAAAAAACGTGTTTTGCCAACAGGACGAAACTTGTTAGGATGTTTCGTTGGTTTGTGCAATGTGAGACAAGAATTTCTTTATTTCTCCAATTTCTCCTATTTGTCCTACCAGCATATTAGCTGTGAGCAAAAAAACATGTTCTTTTAGTGTCTGTACAAAATCAGACATGTTTTAGCATTAATGTTCATCATTAAAGAAATATCTGATCATTTGCCAAAATTAAAGAAAATTAATTGTATAACAGAAATTCGTTAAGATGGTACTTAAAAGCTTCTTAGATTATTATAAATCTATTTATATATATTTTAATTTTGTTTAAAAGAAAGCTTGTATAAGACTTGTAAGATTTTGCAAAAGCTTGTAAAACGAAATTTTCTGATTTAGAAGAAACTTCCTCAATTGTTTTATATTTGACATGTTCATATTCTGATCATTTAATGTTCAACACTAGTTTGCACTTATTTCACAAAAATGTTCAAAACGTAAAATGTGCCTTTGCAAGATTTTGTAAATGATGTTTTAAGAAAAGAAAATTTTTTATAATCATTTAGTTTCAAAAGGAAATAGAATATTGAATAAAACATGAAATACATATTTTAAAGAATACATGATAATTAACAAATTATTTTAAAAATTAACAAAATTTATAATATGACAAAATCTGTAAGGTTGTAGTACCTGGTAAATCCTGTCGCAGATCACGTGAGGTAGTACCGAGAAAATGATGGTTAATTTTAACATTTTTGAACCAGATTATTAGACTAAGGCGCACAAATAGTAATTTAACATGATGTTTTAGAAAGACGGTAATTTTGAGAGAAGAAGAAAACTTTTAACTAACGGAGTTATGAAGAATGTAGACCATGTTGTTATCGCATGTAGACTGTGGACTGGTAATCGAGAAGCTAGCTTGACCGGCGAAATGTACTTTGGTTTCAAGTATCAGGTGATGCTTGGTTTAGGAGCGGGCCGCTAGATGCCAGCATCTGTCAAGCGACGGAAAGTGGAATGTATATTTACGAAATGAGTTAAGTTATTGCGGAAGTGCTTTTTTTGGATTTAATTGCTACACTCTAAAAGATATATATTTGAATTAAATGTATTGGAAACAAGTTTTTCCGACGTAGGATGATACGCTACCATAGAAAACAGCTGTATTTTTGCTGAATAAAAACTATAAAATGATTGGAGGTTGGCCAAGATATTGCCAGTTTATTATGAATGAGGTTCTGCCGACTGAACGCGCCAAGTTTACTTGCCAAGTGGAAAAAAATGAAAACAATAATTTGATTGCGAATTCATTTCTAATTCTCTGGTTATATAAATATTAGAGTTAATAACTTTGTAACAACGATGTTTGTGAACCATAAAAAAGTAAATTGATTACGTATAGTTTATATTTTTATTTAGTTTTTATCATAATGAAATATACAAATAGGCTAAACTGAAAAAAAAAAAAAAAAAAAAAAAGTCTTTTTAGAAATATTTTATTTACTCTCATTTACTGCAATAAACAGATAGTATAGAATTGCATATATGAATTGTATGAGATTTGTAAATGGTTTAATTATTAAATAATCTCCAATTTCATGAAACCATACTGTCAAATTAATGATGCTATCGTAAGTGTTCACTCTTGTCATTAGAATCATGCTTATAACAGGTTTACAGTTTCACATATCAATACACTCATTTCTTTAACTCTGTTTTCGCAACCCTTGTACATTTCTATATACAAAACAGCCTCCATCAGATGCACTAGAGTCCGTAATGTGGTTAGACTTAGAATCAACAATTATGTTTTAAAAATTCATCATTTGAAAAGCCTCCACTAACTGCCACTTGTGAAAATCGACGAAAATTCAAATTTATTCAACCTTAGTTTTTATCACAAACAGAAATAATTTTACAATTTTACTGTAAATTTTATTTAGGGTTGTTTTTGTTATCAATCGTAGTCTACACAATTTCAGATTTTCCATTGTAGTAAAATATGAAAGCTTTTCAATAAATAATGGTGCATTAATTACTTAATAATTTAGTACTACATCTATAGGTGTCAAAGTTAAGTATTACCTTTCTGTTAAATATTTTGTCAAATTGGAATGGTTTTAATGTGCTATTAAAGCAGTCAACATACTGTATGACGTCACACAACATTCGAACAATGATTGTTAACTTCCTATACTTCCGTTCTTTGTAGTTAGATCAAATTGCTTGCTGGTTTTATTATCCTATACTCTATGAGGACAATATAAGGAACTATGATACTTAAAATATTTTATCAAATGGATTCTATTGTAGCGGAGTGAACGGAAATAATTTTGATCTTATATTATCTATTTTTGGACACAAAATTTTAAACCGTTGTTAAAGTTGTTATTATTACGTTAAACTAAATTTCTTATAAGAGTCATATAATTATTTTAATTACATTTTTCTGATCCTCTTAGTATTGGATAGACATCCAATAATATTGGATAAAACAAACGGAAACAGTGAACTTACGATTGCAAACCAATTTCGGGCAGCAACGATAGATTTATCTCTAGCTTAGTCTATATTTTGGATATAGTACAGCTTTAGCCTGAACCCATTTTGAGGTGTAAAATTTAATTCTAGATCCACCCAAGCACCATTAGGATACCCAGCTTTATAGTGATTAATTTAGTTCATAAAAAATTACAGATTTAAAGGTAATTACTAATTAAACACTCACACAAAGGAATTAAGAACAGAGCTGCTTTGGGCATAACCCATTGTTAAACTCATCTCGTTTTAAATAATACATTAGTGTAACTTATACAGATTTACCAATGTTGTTTTTAAAGGGACAAACTAAAGTTGTAAAGTAGCTAAACTCACTGGGGAAATCTTCAACCGAGTAGGTAAGAAACTATTCTATTGAAGAAGGACATTTTCTTCTAAGCTTTTCAAAAGTTTTAACATTACTCAAGTTCTTTGCATCATTTTTACAAAATACAGAGAAACTTGTTACGTTATATTTTAGGCTTTGATAACAGTTTGTTGTAAAGCAATGTACAATTTTCGGTTGGTACGATTCCTATAATCTTGGTTGTTTCAAATATGTCTTGATCACCTCAGAGATGTAACAGTCCGCTAACACAATACGCTGCTTCATTTTAATATAATTCTGATGAAATGATAATTTCTAGTAATTTTAAAAGCAGAAAATATTCTCTATCCCACAATGTACATTTTTCTCAGGAACTATACCAGATATAGAAGTGATTATTTGGAATTTAATTTCGTTCGAAATGTACCTAACAGGGAATATTGTATCGTTTTTACATTTCTGATATCTTTAAACTGCAATTTCTCGTAAACCCTTTGAAATTTCAAAGTGATTTTTTCAGCGTTTACTCTCTACTCAATTGTGCATCTTTTTGTGTGTATAACATTGGTATTGTTAATTGTAAATTTTTTATAAAAAATGGAAAAATTTAAAAGTTTTAAATTTAAATAGCACCCCTCGACTCAAAATTTAATTCTGCTTATAATAAGCTATAGAAAAATTCAAAAATCAAAACTCACTTTTTGTCCTAAAAAAGTTGCAAAGATACCCACCCACCTTACGATTTAGCAAATTCTGAAAATTGGCTGTTTTCGAGAATTAATTACTCAGAAATTATAAAAGATATTTAGGATTTGAAAAAACCACAGTAAAATTGAAAATTTCTTCTTTCTTTATGTAAACGATCGTAACATTAAGATGAATAGTGAGGGAGCTACAGTCGTATAAAAAAGAAGTTGCAAGTAGCGAAACGTGAATTGTTAAAATCAGGAAACTGCAATTTCTCCTAAACCATTTGAGATTTTAAAGTGACATTTTCAGGGTTTACTCTCTTTTCAATTCTGCATCTATTGAGCTCCATATCTAAGGTTTAAAAAAATATATGAAAGTTTTAACATAATGACAAAATAAACGCAACTTTATCTAATATACATCTAGATTTAAGCACATAAGATAGATTTCTGCAGACCGTCCTCAGGTCAATCTAGAAGAAACAAAGTGGGGAATGATAGAATAAGAAACATTTCACAGAACAAATTTTAAAAGGTGAAATTTTATTCAACACCAATTTAACCCTTTTGATGCGGATTTTCGAAAAATCCTTTCTTATTGTGTTTTTCATTTATGGTAGAAATATATTCTAAACATTTCAGATTTCTAACTGTAATCAATATTACAATTAATAGTTTCAAGAAAAAAATTGCATTTGAGAAATTACACCCATACACATTTTAACTGTATTAACCCTCTTGTAACCCAAATGTGTAAAATTGCAAAAATATTGAAAAGAAAAAACAAAGTCGATATCTCAAATAATTAGTTGTTAAGCAAATTTTAAAATGTGAAATTCTATTTAGCACCAATTTAACCTTTTTGATGTGGATTTTCAAAAAATCCCTTCTTACCCACACCTCTCCTTTATGGTAGGAATATATTCTAAAATTTCAGATTTCTAACTGTAATCGATATTACAATAGTTTCAAGAAAAAAAATTGCATTTGAGAAATGTTCACCCATACACATTTTAACTGTTTTAACTCACTTGCAGCCCAAATGTGTAATATGCAGAAATATTGAAAAAAAAGAAAGAAAAAAAGAAAAAAAAGAAAAAAAAAAAACAAAGTTGATGTCCTATTAATTACTGGCTGAAAATTTTTTAAAAGGTGAAATTTTATTTAACACCACTTTAACCCTTTTGGTGTGGATTTTCGAAAAAACTTTTCTTACTCTGCTTCTCTTTTATGGTTTTGGTTTGATATTTCAGTTATGAAAACTCACTGTCAGTTATATGTAGATTTGTTGTAAGATGTGATGTGACAATTAATTCTAAGCTACTTTAGCTGAATCTTTAATTTTCTGCACGTAGTCATGGGGTAAAATGTCTCTTTTTCATTTTCCCTATCAGACTCAATATTTTTCTTGTTACTCTTTCTCTCTTTAAGTATTCGAGAGCAAGGAATATCTATTTTATGTTGTTTTCTTCTTTGCTTTTATTTATTTATGAATGTCCTTATTTTAGATTTTACTTGGTAATATTATTATTACCTAAACGGCTTGTGATGGAATATTACTTCAGTAAGTATTCCTGCGTTATATTTTAGTTAACCACTTTATTATCTTTCATTGTGTATTTTAATTTCATTATGTAAGTAGTCATTATTCCGCGTACTAAATATATCATCTGCGTCGTTGTATTGGATCATTTACTCCTAATATATTCTGTTATTTATTTAAATTATAGGTGCCAACATTTCTTGGGTAAAATCGAAATAAATAGTCACATATAAAACGCGATCAATTCATACACTTTTTCAATAAATTTCTGACTCCTTTCTGACTTATATTTCTTTAATTGTCACACAGTAGAATTCGAAGTGTGTATGTGAGTCAAAAACACCTGCTCCATTCACAGATGTCACAGGATAACATTATTAATCTTTTCCATCTGGAATTTAATTCGAAATAAGATAACGTTATTCAACTAAAAATGAGTTTACGGGGGTAATCATGGTGATTACTAAGCTATCATAAAATTTAATATCCACAAATTGGTTTCTTGGAGCTAGTAGGAAATTTTAACCCTAGACCTAGCATTGATCCGAAACAGCCCCAGACTTCCCGGACAAGTAACTATAAACACTTTTTTTTTTCAATTCAACATTGCGCCCATTTAGAATCGTCCTACCGCAATAAAAAATATATTGTTGGAAAGCTAATGATCCGCAGATGCATAATCATGCAAAAAACCACAAAACGTTACAAATAATATTCCAAAAATTGCTGAAGTTTGCATATTTTTGATACGTAACTTTATCAAGTGTTTCCCTCTCAAATAAATTCTAATGAAGATTGACGTCTGAAGTTTTTTAGTAGATCGTTGATTCATAATGTAAAGCAATGATCTAAATCTTAGTACTCACCCAACCTAACTCTGTTGATTAGTATCATCTTTGATTACAAGGAGTAACAGAAGTAAAAAGTAACCTTCAAAAATTAAGTTTTAATACATTTCCTCCTATAGATATTATAAAATATGATTCCTAAATATGAAGATTCTTAGATTAAGATTATTGAGATTATTTGTACTTAAAATTAACTTTTGTTAAACTTTATTTGTTTTGTGTGTGTGTGTGTGTGTGTGTGTGTGTGTGTGTGTGTGTGTGTGTGTGTGTGTGTGCGCGCGTGCGTGTGCGTTTAACAGGAAAAATGTTTACCAGTATAAATTTATTGTAAATTAACCATACATAGGCCAACATTTGAAAGACTACATTTTATTAACATTTCAGCTCATTTTGTACGTTTTTTAAAAACAAACTATAAAATTACCACTAATTTTAAATTAAATTACCGAGCAATTTTTTTCTATTACAATCCTAAACTAAACAAGAATTCAGCCAATTGGTGGCTTCCAAATTAGTTTCATTATACAAAAAATACTCTGCTAATTCGAAAGATTTAGTCTTCTTGACTCTGTGTTCTATCTCACAATATTTAAGCAGCTGTAGTGTCTCTATATTGATGTGACTTTAAAACGAACTTTATGATAAAATGCGAATTTTTTACTTACATTAGCAACCATTTCTATACCCAGCTAACTGTGGAAGTCACTATTTCTCACATGGAAGATTAACAATGCTCCTCAGAAGTTATTTTTTAAACCATTGTATTATCTCTATATTACTCTCACGGGCATAACTGCATAGTTTGATTCTACGAAACCACACCGGTTTCAGCATCCTCTAATAAACAATAAATTAATTGTGTACCGACAGTTCTGAGTTCTTACCTAGAAGCCAAAACATTTTTATAAACAATTAGTACATTTTTATGTCGCAATAGTTTTTGTAAGAACTACATTCAAATGAAATTAATTTAAAGGACGTTTAAATGAGTTTAAATAAATTCGTTATAGATCATGGATTTGAGAAAATATACTAGATGTCATTTATATAGAAACAAAACAAGAAAAGAATCTGTGTTAGTTCTAGTCTGTTGATCAAACGACATGTTTTAAATTCTAGATCTTAATGGGGAAAGAATTATTTTTCTTGTGGATAGTAAGTGTGTTGCAAACATTGATAAAAGAAGATATGAACGTGGGAAGAACAGGTATATTGCCCTATCCTTGTCTCGCCTTCATGCGCTTTCCTTCAGATCCTATATTTTTCGACATATTCCAGTCACTCACAGATGTAACTGAAACACACAAAAGAATCTTTCATATCCCACTGTGCAGGCTTACTATACAATTATTATTTCTTCTTTGAAGTACATTGTTATTGATGAATTCGTCCGTATATTTATTGACCTAAATCAAATCACTCGTTTTATTTTCCTGTATTATAAAAGAAATATATTTCAAATAAATCAAAGGCTTTGATAGCATTTATTTGTAAAAAGTCAAAATGGAAACACTTTGTCATAGGAAATTTTTTATGTTCAACAGTTGTCAAAGCAACATTTGAATCATTTTATATGTTTCTATAAAAATAGAGAAAATATTGCGCGTAATCTATGCATGATTTAACTTATTCTATGATTTATAATCTATAAATCAACAAATGATTAAATATAATACTTTTTACTTTAATCAATTTATTGTCAACAAGCATACGGATTAAGTGATAAAGTCATGATATTCTGTTAGTTAAAGTTAGGAAAGTATTTCCCAATTGGCGTCTGTCTAAGGCTGCAATTTTAAAAACAAATTAAAAACAGAAAGTTGTGAAATACTATTTTTAAAACATACAAAGTTCTAGCAATAAATATTAAATAGAAAAAATTTGATTGGCGTAACCATTATAGTATGCATCCCTTCCGTTCGCGTTTATTTTGTAACTCAATCTAAATGTGATGTATGAGCGTTAAACGTGACTACTTGTGTTAAGCAAAGCTGACTCGCTCTTTCCTCGCCGCTAGGCCCCACCGCCATTGTCTGTCAAGTTATTCAAACAATCTTATATTTTGAATGAAGTGGTTATACATGAACAGTGAGATCAGTCTGAAAACTGTTTATTTTATGATATTTTACCAGTAAAAACCATACAGACCTAAAACTTTGTTTCACATCTTTATAGATTTAAAATACGTAAACGGTATTTAATTTGCGTTATTTTCTGATATTGTGAACATTCTATAAAAATATCCAGATAAAAGTATTTAGTTATAATGTGTAACCAATAAACAAGAACTATAACATGAATAGTATCAGGGTGGGGGAGAAGAGAAGGTAGGAAGTGAGTTTGACAGAGTCCGGAAAAATAATTTCCGCCTAGGGAAGTGTTAGGGCAAGTAAATCAGTATTTAAAATAAATAAACCTCTTACATTAACTGATACAACCAAGCGAGTTACTTCATTTGCCCTAATAAATTATTCACTTACATATAACATATTCCCAACTGAGAACATAATCTAAACCCCTCCTTGGTGACCGCTACTCAATTGTTCAACCACAGAAATGTTCATATGCAGCACAATTTTCAGAATATATAAACAAAATCACAATATGTGACTTGTTTTTGCAGATTACCTAGATTATCTTCTATTTAAATAAGTTTTGTTGCACTAGTAAGCAAGTAAGATGCACATGTAACAAAGTTTTATTATTTTTTTAAGATTTAGCCAATTTGAGTGATCTATTTTTCGGTAATTTTATTTAAAATCTGGTCCTTTAAAATAAAGTGCAGCAACCCGAGTTTTTATGAATTTGTTTATGCCGATCTTAAGAGAGTTTGAGTTTGGGAATGAAATTTGGGCTGAGGGGGGGAATTAACTCGACACATACTCTCGACTAATCAAAAACTACAGCTCAGCAAACCATCACCATGAGCGATTAAAACTATGTTAGTAAATTTAATACATAATAAACTAAATTAACTATGCACAATATAAAGGGAATGATTTTATTTAACCAATAGTCTAACCCAAAATCACTTTTTTTTACTCTTAAGACTTCAAAATCGATATATCGATATTTTGTTTGTACACTATATATACAAAAAACATATTAATATCTACGATAACAAATATATAAACATTATAATATAATATATGATATATATATATATATATATATATATATATATATATATATATATATATATACATATAACGTTATCTATAAAACGTGAAAAAGTTCAATTTAATTACAATTTTATAGCGTTTTAAATACACGACGTAAAAAAAATGTAAATTTTTCTGTCATATACACTCTATATCCAAATATATTTTCACTTTATTCCATTGCTATATAATTACTCTCATTCACTCTATAATTTTAAATTCGTGACACTTTAATCACAACTAATTGTCTTAAATAAATGAAATGATTAACACAGGCTAGTGTATAACTAAACGACATGACTCAAATGTCTGCCCAGTAATATAAATAGTTATTCTTAGGCATTCCACTTAAACTTGTTCATAGTGACTCTGGATAGCTTCATTAGGGTTCAACTGTACTCTACACAGTCAATTACGTAGACTCGGCGGGGAACCGTCGTTAAAAAGGAAATGAAAGCTTGTCAACTGACAGCCGCTATTAGCATGGGAACTTTTATAATATTCTGGCAGATTAAAAACACGATAAATAAACAGCTGGTATTGCGTCAGTTATTAAGTCTTAGTGCCCTGCGGGTTATCGCAGTTTACAAAATTGTTAAACGAGCGGCAGACGCCAAAGTATTTAGCGTCCTTCATTAAAGCTGATCTATATTCCAGACCTAGTTACTTCGTGAATCATTGAACATCCTTAAAAGGAACTTAGTTTACATTAATACTTGGGAAAGAGATATTTAGTGTGCTAATAACCTCAGGTGAGTACAGGCCTAGTAATCCCGAGATAGGCTAACTGGATCTACACCTTTTCAAGTAGTCTGGGGTTAGAACTTTCCTATCAGACGCCAAGTTATTTAGCGTCCTTCATTAAACTGATCTATAATCCAGACCTAGTTACTTCGTGATTCATTGAACATCCTTTAAAGGAACTTAGTTTAGATTGATACTTGGGAAAGAGATAGCGTAACTGGATCTACACCTTTTCAAGTAGTCTAGGGTTAGAACTTTCCTATCAGACGCCAAGTTTATAGCGTCCTTCATTAAACTGATCTATATTCCAGACCTAGTTACTTCGTGATTCATTGAACATCCTTTAAAGGAACTTAGTTTAGATTGGTACTTGGGAAAGAGATAGCGTAACTGGATCTACACCTTTTCAAGTAGTCTGCGGTTAGAACTTTCCTATCAGACGCCAAGTTATTTAGCGTCCTTCATTAAAGTGACCTATATTCCAGACCTAGTTACTTCGTGATTCATTGAACATCCTTTAAAGGAACTTAGTTTAGATTGATACTTGGGAAAGAGATAGCGTAACTGGATCTACACCTTTTCAAGTAGCCTAGGGTTAGAACTTTCCTATCAGACGCCAAGTTATTTAGCGTCCTTCATTAAACTGATCTATAATCCAGACCTAGTTACTTCGTGATTCATTGAACATCCTTTAAAGGAACTTAGTTTAGATTGATACTTGGGAAAGAGATAGCGTAACTGGATCTACACCTTTTCAAGTAGTCTAGGGTTAGAACTTTCCTATCAGACGCCAAGTTATTTAGCGTCCTTCATTAAACTGATCTATAATCCAGACCTAGTTACTTCGTGATTCATTGAACATCCTTTAAAGGAACTTAGTTTAGGTTGATCCTTGGAGGATATGGAAGAGAGATTTATTTTGCTAACACCCTCATGTGAGTACAAGTCTGGCAATCCCGCGAGATGCGTGCTGGATCTACACTTCTGTATGTAGTCTTTGGCTAAATATTTCTTATCAGGTCTCTCTTAACCAACTCTTGTTCTCTTCTACCCCTGACGGTATTAAATTATACGAGAGCTAAGGGGTCTTTATTTTATTTTTGTTCTTTTGTTCTTTTTTTATAAGAATGAATACTGAGAGCTTTTCGCTTTTAAACAAGAAGGTGTGCTATCTTCGCCTAAACTTAATGTCTGGACTCAGTTCATGTGTGCAATTTAATATTTCACTTTGGTTACATGCTATAAATATGAAATTGTTAGTCTTTGGGACTTGATATACAGTTTCAAAGTCTAAGGCTACAATTATAATCGATTTAACAAATACGAGTATGTGTTTACATGAAACATTTTTGTAATATGGGTAATAATAAATTTATATTTAATAGCACTGTATGACATAGGTGGTGAATTATAAGAGCTACTGGTACATTCAAGACGTTGCGTATATATTTGTAAATTTTTCTAAGCTAATCACATTTTTTATTAATGAGCTCCTGATGATGGACGAATATTAAATCCGAAACAAGTGTTGTGAATTATAGAAATACTAAAATATCAGGATTAATTAATTTATTTAAAAGTCGCTGTCTTGAAGTACACCATCTTCAATGATGTACGAGTTGCAATAACAAAACTATAACATAATAAATATTGAGCTTGACTTGTGAGATAGTATACTTGATAGAATAAAATTTGAACATAAATTCTCTCAAATAAAATGTTTATTTATTTAAACTAGTTTCAACTAAAAGTCGCCATCTTCAATGCTGTACGAGTTGCAATAACTAAACTATAACATAAATAAATATTGAGCTTGACTTATGAGATAGTATACTTGATAGAATAAAATTTGAACACGAATTCTCCCAAATAGTACGTTTATTAATAAAAACGCGTTTCAACAACAAAGTCGCCATCTTCAACGATGTACGAGCTACATTATCTAAACTATAACTAGGCTATAAAACAAAGTTTTAAATTAATTCTTAGCTGTCAGTTTACATTTTTATATTGGGGAGATAACCGAATAGACCACTTCAAGGCTGTCAGTTGGTATAAGCTAATTGACTAAATAGCCTTTGTTGGTGGGTGGTCATGTTGGTTCATCAATTTAGATAGAACCATAATTTAAATGGAAGACCGAGTGACAGCAAATAAACCTACCCGTCAAAATGCTAGTGTGAAATCCACTTGACATATATAGTCCCCTAAACAAAACCGGTTTATATGTGTGCAGGATACTCAGACAGCACATTATTAAGGAGGTTCGCATAGTTGTGAGTATATTAAATTACACATTTAAAGTACCTTCTTCTCAGGTTATGTAAACGCTACTCAGCTGACATTTTTTCTGGATTTTATTTACGATCTCCTAAAACTTTTACCATGAGCGATTTTTAAAATGTGCTTAATTCATGAAAAAAAATATATTATACATTTTTATTTACTTTGTTTTCATGAATTTTTTTTTTCGGAACCTCAACCCCAATTTTATCATATTAAAAAAAAAAAAAAAAAAAAAAAAAAAAAAAAAAAAAACTTCTGTTTGACATAAAATGAAGTTTTCCTTTGAAAATTAGTGAGAAAATTGCGGGTTTTAACCAAAAACAAAAAACACTAATGAAATCGACTGTTGCCGATTCTATGATTTATAAGACTTTAGATGCTTTTACTGTGTCTAATTGGACTTCTTATTGGTATTTGGTAGATATAGATTGGCTTTAAAAAAAAAAGAAATAAACAAAGATGTTACGAGATTGAATATACACGTCCTCATATATATAAATATATATATATATATAAAACTACCTAACCGAACCTACTTCTGATGATTCTTGCTAAACCTAGTATTAAGAACATCATTTTGTGACAATGAAATTGATAAAAAAGAATGATAAATCTTGTGGTTGAAATTTCGAAAATTTTCTTTTTTTTCCAAACCAAAAATAAACTTATTTTTAACACACAAAAGGGAAATGTACATTACAAATATAAATGTGATATCTCAACTAATTAATAATAAAAAGAAAAATAAATTAAAAATAAACACAACTTTAAAAAAAAAAAAAGATGTCACAAAAAAATTCATTTATCTCAAAAACATGTAGATACACCGAGAACTTTAATTTGTTTAGTATTTTAAAGGACTCTTTCTAGCTACTTAAAATAGATTTTTTGATGAAAATAATTAATTTTGTATTTACATAATTTGAATAGATTCTTCACTGACTCTTATTATCTGTATACCTTAACTTGGCGTCTGGACCCGGACCGTCCCCCTCGCTCCCTTCTTCACCCAGCTGTTTCCGTGATGAGTCACCTACTAGCGTTAACACTGCACTATTTAACTTTTTTATGGGAGACACAATTTTAATTTTGTTTCAGCATTGTTAAAATGTTTAGGAAAATATAAGCAAATTGATACCAAATACGATTCAAATGTATGTAAATAGTACGTAAATATGTAAATAATAAGTATGTGATTATGCAAAAAGTAGCTGTGTAAAGAGCTTTATACTGGCGGCTTTTACAAACGGAATAGCGTCGTGTTTGGTATCAATTTGCTTATATTTTCCGAAACATTTTAACTATGATGAAAAATATTTAAAATTGTGTCTCCCATAAAAAAAGTTAAGTAGTGCAGTGTTAAAGCTAGTAGGTGACTCATCACTGAAACAGCTGGGTGAGGAAGGGAGCGACGGGGGGGACGGTTCCGGCCGCTGGCAGGTAGCCAAGGGTTCAGACGCAAAGTTATGGTATACAGACTATAGAATTTTCAGATTCACCGCATTTTAAATGTTACATAATCTAGACGTACGTAAAGAATGCGGATCAGCTTTGAAAAATAAATAAAACTGAAAGGCATTAGCAGAAAATAATACATTAACACTAACAAGAATGGCAAGAAAATGTAGACAAATTAATTATTCATGTTCCACCATAAATGTACGCGAAAACGATAATGAATTTTGTAATTCTTCGTCAATTATTGCTTTTATTTATGTCATGACTAAATACCAATTTGTCCGTTTAATATAACCAGAAGTACAGTGTAAGTATGATCAACCTTATAAAGATTCATCTCTGTTTTTGATTGACCTTCAGGTATCATGAATTCAGGACATGCGTCGTGGTCACTCTTGTCCTTAGTCCTTTTGCATGATAGATACTACAAAAATGAAAGCTTGTAACATGAAATTTGGAATAGCTTGATCCATTAATACAATTTAACCTACAAGGTCATAGAAACCAACGTTTTGGAGATTAAATTTAGAGGATATTTGTACTACATTGTATGATGGGAATTGGTAAGTATCATGATGGCGACCATTGACTTGTTTATATACGGGAGCATTTTAACTGTACCGTAAACGCGTTGAATTTTTGAATTTTGGAAAAACTGCTGTTATAAATATAAATATGTTTCCTATCATTTATCGACAATAAAATTTATTACGTTGCCAACACATTTTTAATGTAATTTTCGCCACTTATTTTATAACATAAAACCCTTTAAGATTAGATGAAATGAAATACATTCAATTTTAGATTTCATCTAAATAAATATGATTTTATGTGATTATCAAATTATGTAAGAGAAATAGCAAAATACGATAAATTTGTGTGAAGTCAAGTTTGCTTTCAAATGAACGCAAATCCAATTAGGAATGTCTCTAATCAACGGTCACCAATAATTAAAGGATAACTTCATTCTGTTGCCTCCTAGTGAGTCGTATTGCTTCTTAGAACTTAACCCATATTGTAATTTGAAAACTAATCTAAACTTCACTATTATTTGCTAATTTGATACGGAGCTTTCATTAGTTAAATAAACGGTTAACAACACTACACTAACTTTCCTAATCTCCCATCTTCAAAAACAAATGAAAATTAATCATCACCAAAAATGTATCTTTCTTGTCGATCGAAAAGTGAAAATGAATCATGGACGAAGTCTTTGAAAAAAAGAAGAATATATTTAAATAGGAAACCTAAACATGTTTTGTTTGTGTCAAAACACGTCCTAAATAGTATTTGATTAAAATCAAACCTTCGTTGACGACGGTCAAAATACATTTTTGTTTCTTACAATTATCCCTAAACAGTATAATCTTCCTAAACAATTATTCCTAAACCTATCCTACTTGTGATTTTACACAAGGGTTTGAAAAATCAATCTCTAGGTTTCACTTCAATTTTAACTAAATCGGTAGAACTTCTTTGAGAAATAATGTATTTAATCAACTATAGAGCCTATTTTGAGAATAAATATTTTAAACAACTATAGAGATGATTTTGAAAAAAATACGTATTTTAAACAACTATAGAGCCTATTTCGACAAATATGTATCTTTAAACAACTATAGAGCGTGTTCTGAGAAATAATGTATTAAAAAAAAAACTAGAGTATAGTTTGAAAAATAATGTATTTTTAAACAAATATAGAGCTTCTTTAGAGAAATTAAAAATGTATTTTAAAAAGCTATATGGCCTGTTTTGAGAAATAATAGAGTTTTAAACAATTATAGAGTCTATATTGACAAATTATATATGTTAAAACAACTACAGAGCCTTTTTTGAGAAATATTGTATGTTAAAACAACTATAGAGTCTGTTTTGAGAAATACTGTATTTTAAAACAACTATAGAGTCTATATTGACAAATAATGTAAGTTAAAAAAACTATAGAGCCTGTTTTGAGAAATACTGTATTTTAAAACAACTATACTATAGAGTCTATAGTGACAAATAATGTATGTTAAAACAACTAGAGCCTATTTTGAAACATAATGTATTTTTAAACAAATATAAAGCTTCTTTAGAGAAATTAAAAATGTATTTTAAAAAGCTATAAGGCCTGTTTTGAGAAATAATAGAGTTTTAAACAACTATAGAGTCTATATTGACAAATTATATATGTTAAAACAACTACAGAGCCTTTTTTTAGAAATAATGTATGTTAAAACAACTATAGAGTCTATATTGACAAATAATGTATGTTAAATCAACTATAGAGCCTGTTTTGAGATATACTGTATTTTAAAACAACTATACTATAGCGTCTATAGTGACAAATAATGTATGTTAAAACAACTATAGAGCCTATTACTTCCACAATATACGATGTGTAGGGTGATACCAAAAATGTTGAACTCAGTTTATCGACTGTTCTTCACGTTCCATGTTTTCAGGAAACGGTCATTTTCCACCATTCATTGTCGTGTGCACTTAAGAACGATAGGAGCTAGTAAAATAAAGATAGAAACATGAATAGGGGACTATATAGCGTTCATATATAACCCAATTGAAATTAAGATAAAACTTAATTAAAAAGTTTTAAATGGCTGCTATTTTAAACGGTTCATAGCTCGCATGTTAATAAACTTATAACACACTAAATTAGATACAAAAAGCTGTTGTTGGTTATTTTTCTTAACACTTAGGTTAAATGATGTGAATTTTTCTATTGTTGAAGTCAAACGAAAATGTAAATCTATTATAGTAGAATCGATAATTGAAGTCGACTAACAATATCAAGGTTTTCGCAAGACTGATTTCGTTGATCAATAGAAAAAAACAATTTACATTTTTTATTTCTCCATTAAAACACAATAATAGAGTAAAATAGTTTTTATAATTCTATTTTAGTTTCCTTTTTATTTTTATAAAGGAACTTTATACATCATTTCCTTTTAAAACTTCAGATGAATAAAATTGTCAGAACGTTCCCCTTTGTTCTATATTCAATCATAACATTTATTTTAAATTTTCAACTAGAAGATGTTTATTATTTATTGAACACTAACTGTTCTATTTCTTTAGTGGGTATTTCACTCTTGACATTCACAGGAAACTGAAATTGATTTTCGACATGTTATTATACTTCTTCGTTGTCGCCTGTACGTAAGCACGATAGCTGTAGAAAAATTAAGATAGGAACATGAAATTACGTGTATGGGACTATAGTGTCCGCATATACAACTGTATACAAATTCATGTAGAAAAATATGTCAAAATGGCAGTCATTTTAAAAAGTTTATCGTCATATCAGATGTCTTATTGAACACACTAAAAAAGTAAAAAATTATAGATTACAATTCTACATTTAATGGTACCAACCTAACAATTTCAGTGACCAATAACGAAGTTACTTTCAAAAATATAATTTCGATCAATAATCTCAAACAAAGTGATATTGCTGTAGTTAAAAGATCCAGCAGAACACGAGCTTAGCGAGTGAAGGCTCCTCTACACATAGACTACGGACAGCTTCGACGTCCATTAAAGCCGAGATACTGACACAAGCGAAGCAAGTGGACATTGCTTATATATACACATCTAGCTGACGCCAAGAAACTAATACAATATACACAATGTGAGGTTTAGAAAACAAGTGTGACAATTGCTTTGAGTAAACTTAAGTCCCATGATCTACCAATACAAGGGTAAATAAAATTAATTTTTACGCATTAAATATATAGGATCTGCTTGTTTAATTATATTTTATAACAGGGCTGGCTAAGTACTATAAAGTCACGTATCAAGTTATTTTACATTTCACTTGTAACTTTTCAGATATTAAGAAGTATAACGCAGAATATAACATTTTCGTAAAATATTTAAACAAAAATAATAAACTTTGCCCAATACTTTCTGTTGTAAAACTCTTCAAGATGTAACTTCTCTAGATTTTCCAAACGACTTGTCAAAATATATAAACCCTTTTCTCGTATTTACACTTATTAACATATTAATATCACATTTAATGCACAAACAAAATGAAACCATAATAAAAACACATTACGACACTTGGTCAAGCATTTGAATCACTTGTTAAGTTTTTTCGAGTCACAGTTGTGACTGTCTTCAATTCTATTAAATCTCATACAATAATGGATATATAAACCCATCACAGTTATTTAAGATGTTATCAAAATGTCAATGTTATTTAATAAACAACACGTTATTTATCTTTTGAAGGTGCCAAAACAGGTAATATACCTTTAGGGTTTCCTATATTTTTCTTGGAGATATAATGTTTTATTTATCACCAATATTCCAATACAAGTTATTTATACTATTAATAAACTGGGTATCAAATGAATGAATGGTCGCCTCACTCTAACGCACGCGGCATCACACACAGGTGCGCAGAATATTAGGATTGGCAGCTACCTGTCGTGGGCCATCCGCATGAGTTACTGTGCTTCCCTTGATTAAACTTTCATTTATTTTTTTTGATATTTTAAAATTAAATATGTAATATATATATATATATATATATATATATATATATATATATATATATATATTTATTTTACACTTGATTACAAGAAAAATATGACCATATAATCTACTTTAATAGATCCTAAAATCAACAATGTTTGCTACAAAATGATTGACAGTATGATGACTAATAAGTGTGAATAAACAACACTATCGTATATATTTATCGAAAAATAGGTACTTTTCTATTTTTAATGAACCAAAGGAGCACACTATAGTAATAATATTATAAAACGTAATTTGTAGTTTATTATTTACATTGTGAGAGCTGTGTATGAATAAATATGTAATAAAAACGTAGTATTGGCATTTACACAATTTATTATTTTTTAAATTTAACATCAGTAACAACAGTAATACAGAGAATAATGTTGCAAACGGCAAACAATTCCCTTCAAATATTGAAAATTAACAAATATTTTATATATTTCTATTATAAACATTGTGATAAGGTGTGCATTAAATAAACATTTTTACTATATAAATATTGTAACTGAAATATTTTTGATTTTGGGCTACAATTCAAGATACATTGTTTTATCTAAACACTTCATGGTATCGTTTACTAGTTTACAGCGGGAACTCATTATGCAGATGATTTTAAGCTTCCATTGTTTGTAACTCCCAAGGCTAAAACCAAGATGTTGGTATTATTTTTCTTAAAATCTTTGGCTTATTTTTGCTAAGATTCTTTGTAATAAAGATATTATTAACAAATTTATATTTAAAATGAGATTATAGTGTACTAAAAAATAGCTTCAAAAAAAAAGTATAATTTCTTAATGAGAACATGTTGATATAATGAAGCTTAAGTGTGACTTCAAGTTGAATTTATTCCTTAAAATGAATAACGCGTATTTATACATATTGTTCAATGAAAGACTTAATATCTCTAATTTAAATATTGAAATGAAACCATCGTAATTTTGTAGAAATCACCATAATTTATCTACAGGAACGGCTCTTTCTTATGTAACGATGTATTTTACTTGTAATGATTTCTTAAAGAGGAGTAAAAATAAATTGAAATGTTTCCAATTTTTTATTATTCCCTCGCCTGATTTAAAGCAGTTTAAAATTTGTCATTTTTTGGAAGATTACTTTATTATTTTACTGAATACGTTCTTACTGTTTATCTTCAACAGTTTGAATGTGAGATAAAAAATTCATTTATTAAATTTTGTATAATTTCAGAAGGGTTTTGTAATATTTTCTGTGTTGTCTTTCGGTTTCAAGTTATAAATATTGTATTTTGAGCAGACCCAAAACAAGTAGTTTATAGATCACAGGTAAGGTGATATTGCAGATCAATCAATTGGCCCTCTCCAAACATTCTACCGTTTTATTAGAGTTGAATCCAGAAGATTTCGTACGTTTACCGAGTAATGATAGGACATAAAAGGTAATGACATTACAACCACTTTAATTGTTGTAACGATATTACCTCAATCAAACCAGATAACACGATTAAAGTGATATCAGAAAAACAAATTAAATAAAAGAAATTAGGAATAAGAAATAAATCTTCACATGTAAAATTAAATTAGAGTTAGAAAATTTAAAAAAAAAAAGTTTACAAAGGATTGTTAAGAAAGGAGTGGAGGCACAAGCGCTGCAGATGTGCAGAACTAATTGTAAAATTATTAGGGTTGAAAAAGGAAAGCAATGCTACGATTTCTCTTTTTAGAAGGGTTCAACAGACTAGGAGAAACCGAAACTTTCCAAAAATAACGACAAATTCAAAAACAACCAATAGGAAGGACGAAATCCTATTTTTTTGAATTTGTGAAAGTTAGTGTGGCGTTGCCGCGGAACTGAGGAGAGAAAGAAAAAAGGAGTCTTCTACGAGCAGGGAGGGAGTAAGGAGCGACTCTAGAGACTGGTTGTCTCCGAGTCACCATCATAGCTTTTTAATAGAATTTAGTAAAGTATAACTTCTAGCCTTCAGCGACAAGTATTGAGTATTAGCTTCAGCGAGAGATTAAATTAGTAGCCTTCAGCAAAGTAAAAAGTTTAATATTCGCCTTCAGCAGATAAGAGTTTGATTCGTCGACTTCAACGCGAAGAAATAGTTGTTCATCGTCACCCTGGAAGAAGGAGATTATCTCGTCAGTGCCAGGATCCATCAAGTGTGTGCATCGAAAGTGTTTTTTTTAGGGTTAAATAAAGGGGAAAGTGCGAGTTGGGGTTTTGTGAAAGTGTGTTTTCGTCGAAAGAGAGACCAAGACAAGGATTGATAAGTACCCTACCAAATGTTTTATATTAATATCTTTTTTATACTATTAAAATTTCATTTTGCTTGAGCTTCCAAAGGATTCCCACTGAGATTGTAGATTTAAGTTTTGTTAGTATAGGAAATTAAATTGAACCAAAAGTCAGTAAATTTAATCATTTCATTTGTTTTGTATATCAAGAGCTAGCCGAGGAGTAAATTGGAGAGATTGATAAATTTGAAATGGTTTTTTTTTGGAGAGTATAAAAGTAATTGAGAAAAATCAGTAGAAGAAATATATATATGCCCGTATTGAAATTTGTGTTTGTTTAAATATTAGATTGTTAGAAATAATGAATGAAAGTTGTATGAATGTCTAATACATTTTAGAATAAGTTGCTAAAATTAAGTTGCTAAATGTGTAACTATCCTTACGTAAAACAAATTGTTCCTTGTTTGTTCTGCGCTAAAATAAATTGAGTTTTAAAATTTTAAAGTATTGTGTATTGACCAAATAATTTCAGTATCAAAAATAAATCATAATTAAATTCTAAATAAGTAAGTAAAATGAATTTTCGGGACACTGTATATAGTACCTAATTTTTGCTCACCCTGTAGATTGAGGACGTGATTGACACAAAATTCTGTCTTAATTAAAACCAAATATTACCCGTTCTGAATACTATGTATGTCGTCATCTGTATAGACAGCTTATCTGCCGGTGTTGTCATCTGAAGGCAGACACAAAGAGGCGAGAAATAGCTTAGTCTTTTCTGCATCCACGAGCATTTCACATTTAAATTAAGAAAATAAAATGGATAATTTTAATTGGAAAATAAAATTTTTTTTAGGTCTGTGCAAAATCCTATTTTGAAGTTAAAATTATCGGTTTCGACGGTAACATTGTCATCATCAGAATGTCTGTAGTGCGATCAGTCCAATACAGACTTTCGTCGTAATTCCATAGATGGTGGGAAAAAAGTTTGTGTTAACATGTGTCTTGTTTTGTGTTGTGTTTTATACATAGTAACGAAGCTTATTAGCTGATGAAAGAAAACTGATGATGGCAATTTCGTTGTCAAAACCAATAATTTTAAGTTCAATATAGGATTGTAGACAGACCTAAAACGAAATAAGTATAGTTAATATATAATACTGAGTTGAGTAACCGACAATAACGAGCGAAGCGAGTGGAGGCTTTTTAACATACTGTATACACATATACGAGGCTCGTTAGGAAAGTATTAAGTATACAAAGAATAGTGAAGTTCAGGAAACCTGTGTAACAACTGTTTTAAATAAACTTCTGCTACTTGTTAAGATACGTAATATTGCCTACAAGGTCCAAGAAACCAAATGCTTGTATTAAATTGTGTGATGAGGCTGGGTAAGTAACAAGATGGCGTGCAACAACAATTTTGAAAAATAAAAGCCTATTATACTTTAAAATGTTTATGTATATGTTATTATAAATTATTGTTGTAATTACTCCGTCTTGTGGTTTACTTCTCTAACTATATATGTTACGCGTTTCGAAACGTATGCCTCATCTTCAGATCTCGCTAATGAAAGGTCGTTAAAACAATAAGGGAACACTAAGAAACACAAACATCACAAAATGTTCCAATAAAAACGTCGAGACCGTAGACATTCTGTGATGTTTGTGTTTTTTAATATTTTAACGACCTCTTTTGAACGAGATCTGAAGATGAAACATTCGTTTCGAAACGCGTAACATATATAGTTACTAGGAAGCCATAAGACGGAGTACGTACAATAACATATTGTATTAATTCTATGGCTTGGATACTGAATCTCTCAAAAAACAAGTTTAAAAAAAAACAATATTTTTCAAACAACAAAAACAAAACTGTCCATTTCTAAAATTAATATTCACATTTCTAAATTTTACAGTAACAATATGAAAATGTCGAACATACGAATTGAAAATGTCAAAAGAAGAAATTATCTTTCCAAAAACAAAAAACAAATTGAATTTTAATACGTTATAATGGAACCAGACTGGAGGGTTGATGTTATGGAACAAAAATAAAACTTGCTACGCTGGAAGAAAACAAGATCCTAAATTTCAAACTATAAGTATATAAATTAAATTAACTTAACTTTTAGTTAAACGTATATCTTTCATTTTATTTTAAATTTAAAATAATTCTCCTTCACATCTTCGTAAGAGAAGTCTGGTTTCAATTTAATTACAATCTAGTTATCAATGTCTGCAAACCATTGTCGCCAATGTAAGGGTCTAACTCAATTCTCCAGTTTCATTGAGTGTCATCCTTACTGGTTCTTGTAATATATAACTGATCCTTACAATATAACAGTATAACTGTAATTGGAAAACGGTTTAATCTTAATCGGTATAATCCCATTTATTAAAGTGTCATTTAGAGTATGAGATAACACGAGAACTGGTGTGTAGAAATGTGTTTATATATATATATATATATATATATATATATATATATATATATATATATATATATAGTTATTATTGTTATATTTTGATAATTTATTGTATTTATTTATTTTTCAATAAAACACCTACTTAAACTGTTGTTTTATCAAAGAAGAGTAAGAATGAAGTCATGTCTCCTCTTTTATATCTAAAACGAAACAAAATTGATTCATTATTTTCCTATCATTGCATTTAAAAGACTTAATTTATGTAGTTGCAATAAATTCAATTCAATTTTTCAGCTTTGATATTGTATAACATCTGTAGATTTAAAGAATGCAAGAAATCATTTTTACATAAAACATACAAGTCAAATTTAAAAACAATGAATAGTGATTGAAATATTGTTTATCTTTGTTTTAATCCTTGAACAAAGAAATATAATAATAATTCGAATTTGCCCCTAACCACAATCACTTATTTGCGGTTATTATAAAGTCACTTATTATAAAGTGATTGTGGTTAGGGGTAAATTCGAATTATTATTGTGAATTTCACCACAGTGGAATCTTTGAACAAAGAATTTTTAATATGTGAAATAGGAAATAAACCTTTTGAGAACTAAAAGGAGAAGTACAAGTCAACGCTGTGCATGCATTTTTTCTCATTCCACCTGGCGACATGTAAGAGACGTAAGACGGACTATTTCTTAAAGGATTAATAACTGGGCAGCTCCACACTACAGTGATAAGAAACATTTCTTAAGATCGTAAGCGATAATCAATAATTATCATTTAAGATAGGTATTGCTAGATGGCGTTCAAATTATTTTATAAAGACTAAACACCAGTACGATAGCGATATCGTAAGATATTTGTATTAAACGACACGCTTTGTCAATCTCTTCCCTTAGTACGATAATTCAGTGACAAGATGTCTCGACGTACAACTAATGTTGAAGATTTAAGTTTTTTAATTTCTTTCAACAATGTTGACAAATGCTCTTGTTTTGGAATTCTAAACTAAGAGAGTAACATAAAACTGACGATTTGGCTTGGAAGACCATTGTAGCCAAATTGAAAAAACATAAATATGAAATAACGTTTTCGAAGATGTCACCATTTGCAATAAGAAATGGAAATTGTCAGGGTACATCCTATAAAATTCTTTAAATTAATTTCGTGTTAAAATAATCCCCTTTCAACGACAGTAGAACTTTGTTGCAAATTCATTATATTATATGTCTGTACCTCTCGAAAACATCATCGTCATTGTAAGAAACTCACTATTACAGCTGAGAAACTGACTTGGAAAAAGTCTCCTCCAACAAATAGTGTCACTTTGGTGTGTAGCAAAAGAATTTTAAGTTAATCAACAAATATTATATCACTCTGGCAGATTTAACAAATGTAATTTTATACTGAAAACTGACTGACATTAAATTATATCTACTTTTTAATACAGATGTTATTTTATTAAATATATACTAACAAATACTTTTAAAATAACATCGAAAGAGCTATCATTTTCTACACGAAATTTCAATGTTTTACTTTTTATTCAGAGAAATATTCATTAATACACATCAAGTTAGAAGGCAATAGAGAATAAAGTTTGAAATATATTTTATTTTATTTGAAACTTTGAAAGAACGTGAGATCGGCAACACAATACTTGTACGTCACTATAAGAGCAATACATGTCAACACATATATTGTTGGTTACTCATTCCATCTGTCAACATTTTGCATCACATGTCAAATAATACAATTTGTGTATGTATAACGGACTAATTCAGAGTGTAAAACCGGCCAGCTGTACACTAGGCGATACGATACATATATGAAAATGAAAATGAAAATTTATTTATTTGACCCTCTTTCATACATAATTTTAACAGGAAAAATTTGACAATCTTATATGCTTAATAATAAAATAGACAACTGTTCACATTATAAAATGTAATACATATAAAATAAAATTCATAATAACATAATAAACAATAATATTAATAATAATAATAACAAAAAATACTTCCTGCTGTATTACAAGAAAATAGCAAAGGGTCACTTCATCCCGAGGTTAAAACCTGTTTGGGATGAAATACTCTATACATTTCTAACAATATAGCTCGATGGGAGAGAAACAATGTGACCGACCAGTCCAACCCACATAAACACACACAAATTACATTTAGAAAACTAGGATTTGGCTTTTATGACAAACCATTTCAAATCAACATAAAACACTAAAAAAATAGAAATACAATAATAAAACTATACACATACATACACATACATATACATAATTCACACACACACTTCTATCATTCATATTACCGGTGAAGAAGAGAGCTTTCAAGAATAAAATACAGTCACTTACTACCAGTTTATTCTCCCTCACTGGTTACTGATAAAAAACATATAGACCTGCTCCTGTTCTAATAAATATTGTTTCACGAATCTACAAAACTCGATTTTATTTGTACACGTTTTAATTTTTAAAGGCATCAGATTAAAAAATTTTGGAGCAAGATATAAGTAAAATTTTTTTAAAATTGTTAAATTTGGTTTTGGAAAAACTACGTTTAAGTCATTTCGTAAAGTCCTCCCTCCACCCCCTGTTGTATAATTCCCTCCGCTTCTATTGTAGAATAATCTTAACACTTTAAATATATATAAATTTCTAACCGGTAAAATTTTGAAGATTTTGAATAATGGAGCAGCGTGTTCCAATTTAGTTCTATTTGCCATAATTCGAATAAAATGCTTCTGAAGTACAATGACTGGTTTTAAGACACTGTAGTACGCACCTCCCCAAACTTCAATACCATATTCTAACTTTGAGCTAATCAAAGCATGGTATATTGATTTTAATAATTTCAATTTAGTCACCGACCTTAACATGTAAAAAAACCTAATATATTTAATCAATTTCAGTTTGGTATTATCAATATGCGTTTTCCAGGAGAGTCTGGAATCCATGAATAATCCCAAATATCTAATGTTGTCTACTTGTTCTATTTCTAGGCAATCGCACGTTCCGCTTTCTTTACAGTTAATGCTATGATATTTTATGTTTGTTGAGAAATAGGTCTTACGAGCAACATTATATATTATATATTTGGTCTTAGGGCTCATTACCATATAGCTCTTGGTAAACCACCATCGCAAAACATTTACGTCATCTTGCATATCTTTTCTCAACTGTTCCAATGAATCCGCCTTGTAAAAAAGTGCAGTGTCATCAGCAAAGGAGACAAGGTTCCCTTTGAATCGACCGTTACATAAGTTATTAACGTATATTAAGAATAATGGTCCAGAAAGAACTGAACCCTGCGGAATCCCATACTTCAATGTACCTTGATCACTAACGACATCGTTGACCCGAGTTCGTTGAATTCTATCCGTTAAATATGAGCGAAACCATTCAAAAGCCACTCCTCTAACACCAGCATCATACATTCTTGACAACAATATTAAGTGGTCTACTGTATCAAATGCTTTCATTACGTCTACAAATAACCCAGCGCAATATTTACCGTCATTTATACCGCTATATACCTGAGACACAAAATTTATCAATGCATCATTGGTGCTCAACTTATGTCTAAACCCAAATTGCATTTTACTAAAAAAACTATTTTTATCTAAAAACGAAACTAACCTTTCTTTTACGACCTTTTCTAAAATTTTTGCAAAAATTGACAGAAGTGATATCGGTCGGTAATTTGTTGGATTTGTTTTAACACCCTTCTTATATACAGGTGTTACCATTGCCTTTTTTAAAATTTCCGGGAATTCTCCTGAACTTAAACTATAATTAACCAGGTAAACAAGCTCATCTATTATGAATTTCGAAATGTTTTTAATAATAAAAGGTGTGACATTGTCGAACCCGGGAGCCTTTCTGTTTTTTAAAGCTATTATAATATTTTGAATTTCTAATGCCGTTGCAGGATAGAGAAACAAAGAATTTGAGCAAGATTCGCTTCTAAAAACACTGTTGTAATTTTTTGAATCCAGTTCCACTCCAATCATATCGCACTTAATCTTTCCTCTAAGCTCGTCTGCTATATTACAAAAGAAATCATTAAATACATTTGCCACCCGTTCTAGGCCTACTATTGGTTTGTTGAAATTGTCATTTAGAGCAATCTGCTCTGCATTCTTCTTATCATCTCCAACTATCTGTTTGATAAGTTTCCATTGCTTCTTTGGATCACCTTTGCTTTCCTCAAATAGACACCTATAATAACCTATCTTAGTCACTCTAATTTCATTGATTAATTTATTTTTAAAGGTATTATAGGACAACTTAAGCGCAGCGTTATTAGGATACCTTAGACTTTTTCTGTATAAGGAGTTCTTTTTATTTACTAACTTAACAAGCGTATCATTAATCCATGGTTTTAACTTTCCTTTTGACTTTGTATTTACATTTGCCAGTCTGTATGATTTAGAAAAGCACGATTCTAAAATTTCGAAAAAATTTGCAAACGCAAGAGAGACACTTTGAGCCATATATACCTCATCCCACTTAGCTATTTTAATATATTCAAATAATAATCTATAATTCAACTTTGGTTTATTGGGCTGGGTTACTTGTTCTTTATTATAATTACCACATTTCATACTCATTACAGTCATCCTATGATCAGTCCACTCCACTCTCAATCACCCAACTTTCATACTCCACACTCAAACCAATACTACGTCTAAACCAAACATGATCGATACAAGAACTGCATTTATTATTAACTCTAGTTGGGTCGGTAATTAGCGACATTAACCCGTGGCTTGCCATTCTGATTAAAAAATTATCTAATGATCTCGATTTTTTCAATAAATCTATATTCACATCCCCACTTATTATTACATTTGGATTTTTTACTGATTGCAAAAACGTATCAAATTCAAGCGTAAACTTATCGGCATTGTATTCCTGTAATCTGTACAAGGCAATAATTTCGATAATTAAATCTTGGCCAATATTTACTTTGAACTGCATGATATCGGCAGTCGACAGGACGGCTTTCTCAACGTTCAACACAGATAAACGATCAGATAAGTAAACGATTACTCCTCCCGAGCGATAACGATTATTACAATTTGCAAACATATTAAAATTAGACAAGCCATACTGATTAACCTCGCTATCTCCTATCCATACCTCACTTAATATAATAATATCTGGTAATTTATTTAATTTCTGTAGTTTTAATACAGAAATATAATATTATATAATATTATTATATAATAGGCCTATTAATATTTTTGTTTGAACAGTTTTAATTCTGTTGCTTTAACATTCAAAAATAAGGATCTTTAAACCAAGGTAACTACTTCACTTTTATTTTTTGAGTAAAATATTTATAGCTTAGACGTTTATTATTAAGTATACATTTTTGTAAATTACTTCAAAAACGATTCTTTTGTATATTTTGGATTTTTGCTGACTTAATTATAAGTGTAATGTTTTAAAATTTAAGATATCTTTTTCAACAATAGTTTGAAGAACGTTACTACGACGACCGCTCAGTGTTACACAGTCCACCTCTCCATTGTAACTAAACTAGTGATGTGTGAGTTCGAATTAAAATACTCGGTGAGTCCGAGTATCAAAATCCTCGGAGCATTCCGAGTATTAAAATAATCGGTTTCGTATTAAAATATTCGGACGAAATCCTCGTAACTAGGAACAAGGAGGAGGTAATGTGCGACGAGTATGAATTCGAAATAAAATCCTCGGACGACGATATTCGTTAGTGCTGTGTCAATTCCAAACAAAATGCTCGGTGTTTCTACTTTGGTTATATTAGTTTCTAAGCTGATTTTTCACTACACATTAATTAAACATTATGATTTTGAGTTAAAATGATTTAAATTGGGTAACAAGTTCAATTTAAAATAATAATACTCATTTATTTCCACATTAACAAAAAGTAAATTAAATTATTATTTAATTATTATTGTTTATATTTAAATAAATATTAACTTTAATGTAATAGCAGATATTTCTTGTTGAAACTCCATATTCAAGGATAAATAAATATTAATAGGTTACCATCTTTTTAAAAAATATAGTAAATTGACTTATTTTAAATAACAACTAAATTATTAATGTTGGTAATAATTGTACTAACGTTAAATTACTGAATTTGTGTCGAGGCAGGATAACATTTAATTACGTATTACAAGTGTCAGTCACATATTGTTTTAAAAATAAATACTTGGTGGGTCAGTCTAACAGATAGAACGCAAAAGTGTAGGTTTATCTAAAACGATCTGATTGGTAAAACTGAGTTCGAATCCGATGCGCAAAATAATTCTGCGCAAATACTCGATGTCGAAATAATAATACGAGTATTGAAATCATTTGAAACCGAGTAATGCGAGTATCCATTTCACCCGAGTATCAACATCGCTAAACTAAACTGCTCCTCTAGGGGGAGACTGGAGACCCTCATCCCTCTACTACGATTACAGCCTCGCTACTACTCGAACCAAAAACGTCAGACTAACCCCGTATCTATTTGTAAGACAGGTGTTATTTTTTTAAATACGTACTAACAAATACTTTTATAATAACAACTTCAATAATGAACAAGACTTCATTTCGTACACGAAATTTAAATGAATTATTTTTTATCTCAGAGGAATATTCATTAAATGTGTCAAAAACATCAAGGTATCATTTACAAGTTTAGAGCGCAAACCCATTATAAAGATGATTTTAGCTTCTCTTGTTACAGCCACCCAAGGCAAGATTCAAGATGTTAATATTAATTACGTTCCTTAAAATGAATCCTCGGTTGCTTTATTGTCGCTGAGGCTCTTATAAGCAAAATCATTTTCACTTATATTTTAGATTGGAAGGAAGGAAACAAAATTAAAATGAAATAAAACCACGGTTGGAGAAACAAGTGGGGGTAATTTCTAACGGGGAAAACACACTTAAGCTTCAGTAAGACTTCAAAGTGAATTTATTGTTTAACAGGATATTACTAACCTAACATATGACATGTTAAGTATCTCAGTAGTAAAAAAATAGAAATGCTGTGTTTTACATCTTAAGGAAATCGGATAATTTATATTACATTATTGTTGTCAATAAACACATCAATAATAACATCTGTAATTACTTGGAATTGGTAAAGTGTTAATTATTATGAAGTAAAATTCATAAAAGTAAAATGGACATTTTAAAGTAGCAGCTAATTTATCACTGTTATTTGTTATAGTTGTTCTTTTTTAATTTTAGTTTGATATTTGGTTTATTCAATTTTTTTTGTATATTGATGTAAAAGAAAAGTGCTAAAGGATAGGATAAACATATGTAGGCTGTCAAAACATATGTAGGATAAACATGTGTAGGCATCTGTATCTTTTGATTTGTAATTGATTTAGTAGAATTTTTAAAATAACAAAATAATAACTAAATATAATTTTGTATAAATATAGAATTGACTTTTTAATAAAACGTGCATTTGATTATAATTATTATTCTAAAGTTTTTACAAACTGAAAATTTTAACTTTGAAAAAAAAAATCTCTCAAAATTATCAAGTGCACAATAAAAATTGAGGTAGATTTTATTTTCCTTATTATAATTGTGCAGTGTATTGTTTATATAACGTAATCATATTAATATGTCCATGAAGTATATTTCAACTGTCATAAAGAACTCGCTTCGCACTAAAACCCCCCAAGGATGGGGAGGGAGCAAAACCTGAGAATTTGTCAGCATGATTGGATCAAAGTTTTAGATCAGAACTAAATTTCAAAATAAATAACTTTTTTGACACATTTTTATAGGACATCAAGAATCATCAAATTTGGTAGGCTTGCTGGCACATCCATTTGCCATATGGTACCAAATTTGATGTTCTAGCTGTCCTATAAATGTGTGAAATGTTTAAATGATTTGTGGAAATAAAAACAAAATGACCTAAAATCTAGCTCTATGTAAAGTATAAACGTTGGATAAACGAAAAATCCATGGAAACAAACTTTTAGATTTCGACAAATCCGTGATTGTTGGTGATATCTGTTTTTTGATAGGTCTTATCTATTTACCACAAAAAAAAAATCTACTCCGTATTAAAGTTGCATCTGTCATTTTAATTTTTTTTACGGTTAAAAATTTAAAATTTTAACATTTTGGAATTTTTCCGTCGGTTATAGGCTGAACGCTAGAAGTTTATGAAATTTCAAGTTTTTAACTCACCTGAAAGAAGTTGGAATTTGTATGGATAAGTGAGTGAGTCCCACAAGGGGTTGTACAAATTTAACTCGCTTCGCTCGCTGGTAATTCACACCAGCACTCCGGTGAGTTATGACAAAGTGAAGAGAGGGAGTGAACGGTTTTTTAAATTGTATCAAAATTGTAAATCAAAACTTGTAGATCATAATTTCTAAACATTATTTCATTTTTGATACATTTATAAAACATTTAGAATCATGAAATTTGGCAGGAATACCGTACTGACATCTCTAAGTATCATAAGTGTGCCAAATTTTATGAATTTAGTTCTCCTATAAATAGGTTGTTATAAAAATTAATTGTTCATCAAAAATGTACAAAATTGACCTAAAAACAAAACAAAATCAAGTTCTATTTAAGGTTAACCGATAGAGATACGAAAAAGCCATAGATGCAAACTTGTAGATTTTCCCATATTCCGTAGCTGCTAGTGCAGTTTTCTTTTTATAGGTATTATAGTTTAGCCACAATAAAAAAAAAAGGTCTACACCGACTTTAAAGTTGAGTTAAAATTGAAAATGAATTATAAATTATTTCTTAAAACATCGCAATCTAAATATAATTTGTATGAATTGAATAATTGAATATATACATATATAATTTGTATGAATTGAATAGACAATAATCAGGAACGTTGATGAATATTTTATTCATCGTATGTTTTAAAAGGAAATGGTGTGTATAAAGTTCCTTTAAAAACATAAAGCGAACTAAAATAGAATAATAAGAAACTACATTATACATTTTACTGTGTTTTTAAAAGATAAATAAAAACAGTAAATTGGTCAACAAAATCAATCTAGCGAAAACCGTGAAACTGTAGTCAACTTCAATTATCAACTCTGACAGTGTTGCAATAATACATGCACATTTATGTTCCACTTCAACAATAAAACCCTCCACATCATTGTAAATGTCAAGAAAATAATTAACAACAGCTCTTTGTAGCCTGGTCAAGAAATGTGGCGAATTGGAAATGAAAATGAAATAATAAGGTTGTCTAGCATGGCATGCGAACATTTTATCTTGCGTGAAATACTAATCTGGAGTTATGTACTGAAGCAAAGAGAGTTTTAATTTAAGAAAGATTAAAAAAGCAAGGGCTGGAAATTTAAGTATGTATTATGGTAAAAACAGTAACCCTACAATTATAACTAGATTTAGTATAGTTCAACTCGTAAATTGTCTGCAGGGAGTAGAGTCGCCGGACAAAATAACTACACTTAGTTTTTATTACAGTTGACTCGTGTTATATTGTATGTGTTCCGGTATACATGTTTTAGTTTTACGTGACGTGTCTGCCGTTATGAAGTCAGCTGTGTATTGATACAGCGCTGTCATGTTTTGAAAAACAATTAAATAGGATTTGCAAGGATATAGGAAGGTAACTTACAAATAATGAATAAAATATTAGTTAAAAGTGTAAAGTTTCGAGTCACGACATCGTGTAAGACAGGATATAAAATGAAATTATCGTTTCTTATTATTTTTAAATACCAATAAACTCAACCGTGTTCATTACAATCTAACACCTAGTGCATCATTTTTACCTGGCGCTTAGTTTTATCGTGAAAACACACACGAGAAAAAAAAAATGTTAACGATAGCGAAATTACCAGAAACCTTTATTAAAATTGGGTTTCAAGTAAATTATTTTCAAAGAAATACCATAAAACAATATAAACATGAAATAGTTGGAGATAAATTAAATATTGAAAGATGAACGATAAAGAAAATTTATAGAAAATCAATCACAGCAACCGTGTTCATCATAATCTAACGCCAGATCATTTTTACTTGACGCTTAGTTTCGTCATGAACCTTATTACTTCATTGGACTTTGGACTTCACATATCGAAATTATGTTTAAGTTATTAAAAACAGTCTTTATAAAATTAAGAAATTGCGTTTCTGGACTTAAAATAGATTACCACAACTTATTAAGTGATTCAAAATATTTTTTTTAATGTGATAAATTACATGGTTATGTACAAAATTGTACCATGATTTCCGTTTGAGTTATTAAGCGCATTGAACGGAGACAGAAAGACACAATCCTAAAAAAAAAAAATCCTGTTCCACTAGTATTGTCCAAAGATAATGTAATAAGAAATTTAAGATACTTCTATTTGACTCATAAAGAAAAACCCTTATAACACACAAAAGAAAAAGAAAAGCAATTGGTAAACGTTAGTAAAATTACCAGAAAACTTTACTACAATTGGGTTTCAAATAAATTAACTTACAAAGAAATGCCATAAAACAATATAAACATGAACTCCTTGGAAATAAATTTGATATGTAAATGTAAACAATAAACAAAATTATTAGAAAATCAATCACAGCAACTTTATAGTAGTACATAAATTCTATTTAATAATATATTACTTTCCTTTAAACTAAATAAGGAAATTTTGTACTTCGAGGAGAAATGATCAAATAACTACAATACAAATAATTTGACACTTTATATAAATTTAAAACAAAACTCTTGTGTCATTTAGCTTTGGTTTTTTATTATTGTAAACAATAATATGTCTAAATTTGATTATTCGTACTTTCATACATAACTATCTCGGCTAAATATCAAAGGATTTATATGTTTAATACTATACAGAATCTTACGTAAATAAGCTCCCTTACTTTAAGAAATGATTCTGTGTGTGAGGATAAAGAAAAAATTGGAATAATTCCCGAAAATGAGGATAATGTGAAAAATGGGTGTTTCCCGAAACCACATAGTTTTACAGATATACACCATTTTGTCTTTGTAAAAATATATATAAAAACTTATGAAATAGAAATGATAATGAATTCAGATTTATTATACACATTTTGTATGTTACGTTTTATAAGTGTACCTAAAATAAAGACTTTATTTTGTATATTTTCAAAATAATGAATTATTTAATATTGAATATCTGGAAAACCATTAACTTCACAAAACATTTACAAGAGACAAAAAAGTTTCCTTCTTCATGGTCACACAAAATGATTTTGTATTTTTTCTGTAGGTTAAAGGATAACCGAGATATTACCAAAAAACAAGACACTAATAATTTCTTGTATTTGTCTATGACACCCAAGATTGACCTAGAAACCAAAATATTATTGAATTCAATAATTTTTCACAAATATAATAAAAATAATTTCTCTGAAATGTCTTCACTACTTCAAAATAGCGCTTATTTACTTTTATATTAATATAAATATCCCGAAACATGTACAAAAATAAAACAAATATCAATTTGTAATTATTAAACTATCTACAAACATGAAATAAATTTTGAAGTGTCATTAATTTGTTTAATAAATACATATTTTCATATTTAGCACGAAAAAATAACCCATTTTGAAATGTTAAGGGTTACATTAAATTTGTTATGCAATTCAGAACAATTGATTTTAAAATTTTTATTGTAAGTATTAGAATTGGAAGATATTTAAATTCTTGGGAGTATTCGTCAATAACTGTTTATCCTTTGAAAAAATGAAAATAATGTTTATCCTTTTGTTTATAGAAAATATTAAAAAGTTTTGATTTTTGTTCAAAATAAAATATTTTAAACGACCGCCTTTTTTGAAAATATACAAAATACAGTCTTAGTTTTGAGTACACTTATATAACGTAACATGCGAAATGTGTATACTAATTGCGAACTCGATATTTAATCTATTTCCAAAGATTTTTTAAACAAAATGGCGGATATCTGGAAACTAACCGTTTTCCGACAAAATGTTTTCTTCTTATTTCTATCCAACAAAATCATTTCTTTATGTTTTTCAGCTTACTTACGGGACACTCTGTATACATTAAAGTTGTTGTAATAAAGGTCAATACTCTCCCACTCAACTTAGTAGGGGGATTTCGTTTAGCGAAGTTAGATATTACTTTATATCAAACGAAATAAAAGTTTACATTTCACCTCAGAGTCAAACAAACCTTCATTTACAGTTAGGAATATCTAAAGTGGTGTTCTCAATGAAAATAACTTTCACTACTTGTGGCACATCTCCAGGTTTTATAATAAAGTGAATCATTGGAGAGTGTAGAGCCAAAACCTTGTGCCAGCTTAGCGATGGATATCTACCTGTGGTTTACACCTGTCTTATGTATCCATCTCTTATGGAATGTGTTAAGTTATAGGCTACCAATATTTTTATAAAATCAGAAAAGCTATTTTATATAGTTTAATTACATATTGAATTCGAAGTTTTCCCATCGTCGTTGTCGTCACTGACGTCTGCACGTATGCACGATAGCAGCCACATATGTTACGATAGGAACATGAAGTTGTTATAATGTGCTCATACCTATTGAAATTCAGAAAAATCAAATTGAAAATGTCAATATAGCAGTCATTTTAAACAGTATTTTGTACATATCTTATGTTTCACAATAAATTAGATAAACTGTTTTTCAGATTTCAATTCTGTTGTAATGGTACCAACAGCTCTCTGCGTTGACAAATAACTAAGTTATTGTCAAAAATGTAATTTTGAATCCCGACCTCAGCCACAAAAAAAATATATTTCTGTAGTTACGGTGGTCGCGTCAGCGATACCAGCATAGTAAGTGACAATGCGAAGCGAGTGAAGACCTTTTAATATATACACATCTAAAGAACTCGTGGCATAGCTGGCGTCAAAAATAATTATGAGGTTTAAAAAAACCTGTGTAACATTTTATTTTTTTTTTTGAACAATTCCTACAACATAATTATTATGTGTATTTGCCTCCTAGATTGTATATTTAATTAATTATATATAAAAAGGTATACCTTATTATTTTCCGTCATATAATACAACTGATTTTTTAGATTACCGGTTTCGACGGTTATACCGTCATCTTCAGATCCTTGGACATCCTATTAACATCTTATTTTATAGGTTATCAGCCGTTCTAAGGCGTTGTCTATTTCAACATAAAATATCACAAAACCGGTAATCTAAAAAAATCAGTTGGATTGTATGACGGAAAATAATAAGGTAATATACCTTTTTATATATAATTAATTCCTACAACGCCTAAGAAACCAAATTTTGCTTATTACATTCAGAGGATATGTATTACATTGTACGTTGGGACTGGGTAAGTACCACAATTACGAACATCAACTTGTGTTTTATAACTTTGTAGCGTTAACTATGGAGTCGGTTTATTTGGAGACGATCAATACCTTTTCTTAGAGATCTTATTGGCTATAGAAAAGTAACATTTGATGAAAATCGTTGCATTTAATTTTGAGAAACTTTTACCCATGAATTTTAGTTTTTAGTTTTGAAACATTTTAAAAATTCTGACTAAATTCAATGTTAAGTATTTAATGATTATAAAAAAAAAAGATAGGGTTAGCTTTGTCAAAATTTGTACAACCCAAATTATTAAACATGTGTTATCTTAGTCACGTAGTTATGGAATATTATTGTTTAATTATAAGTATATTTATATATAAGGTTTATAGAACAGGTTTAATACAATACAGACCATATGCATTTTAGTAATACACTATATTTGGTTTTGATTTTAAAATAGAACATCAACTGGAAAAATCAGTGGATAGAATATTGCCGACCTTTTGATCGCAACTATAAAAGGGATGAATATATTTGTTTGAATTTCTTCAAAAGCACGCAGTGAGTATTGATAAAAGAAAACC
Organism: Aphrophora alni; assembly: GCA_963513935.1. NCBI lineage: Eukaryota > Metazoa > Arthropoda > Insecta > Hemiptera > Aphrophoridae > Aphrophora > Aphrophora alni. The sequence continues at coordinate 6,717,121 of OY740774.1, read as the reverse complement.
CTGTCTATGAGATTTTCCATCCATGTTCATTCTTGATCGCTCAATCTAATTGCTCTCAGTTGGAATGTTTCCAAGATTAGTTCAAGTTACTGAAAGCAGCCTAGTAGTGTTTCTTTCCTGTTTTAAGATTAAAAGTGGTGTGCTTTAAAATGTTACTTTATAATTTCATCATCTTCTCGAGTGTATGTAAAGTTAACTTATGATAAGTCTTAACTTATCCAATTTATTAAAAATAAAATATATAGTGACTACAAAGAAATAAAAATAAAGTCTATTATATATATAGAATCCTTTGAATACTCTTATAGCTTCAGAGGAGGAAGAAAACAAGAGTTTGTCACCTTAGATCTGATATAAGAGATAAAAGAGAGGGATCTAAATCAACCCCCCCCCCCCCCCCCGAAGGAAGGCGTTGACCCACCTAGAGCACGTTAGTATTGCCACAATTATACTCATATTAAGTGAGCTCCTAAGAGTTATTAAAGCAAATATTTTGAACTTTCCTAATTTTTTTTAACAGTTCTGTCTTGATTAGTTTAGAAGTCACAATCCTACATAAACAATATTTAAGACGATGTATTAAATCTATGTTAATTCAGGGGAAAACTGTATAACAAAGTGGTACAGTAACAAGAGATGTAAATAAGCAGTTTAAATCACAAAGGACACATAATCCTGTTTGTAAAGTGCCTTGTTTGTAGGGTTTAAAAAAAAATCTACAATGTTGTTAGCTATAGGTTTCCAAGTGTGTAATTTAGGAGATGTTTTATCATGGGTGAGTTATTTTACAAGGTTGTGAAGTGGCTTTGTCAAAAAGTATTTTATACTTTGCTCTTTGTAATAACTATTTAAAATTTGTAATTTAATAACAGACCCGCAAATATTTCTACTGTAATAACAGTTCTTACTCCTAACTTGGTTATTCAAGTCTGGAATTGTAATCAAATTACAAATGTCTCCAAGCCACAGTCACAAATAAGTAAGAATCTAACTCAACTGTGTGACATAATAGAGAGAGGTCTTCATCTATCCTTCATCTCCAAAACCAAATAACGTCAAACTAAAACCAAATTTCACCAAAACTGTTATTACGATAGTTGGTAATCGCATGTAAAAACCATGAATGCTATCATTGAAAAAAAATAAAATAAATAAATAGGTCTTAAATTTTGCTTGTGTCATAAAAGCATGCTTAGCAATATCGTATTTGATAAAAATGTCTAAGATTTGTTTCTCCAAATCAATATAAAAAATGTTATACGAAAAACATAACAATACGTATATCTCAATATCGGTCAAAACGATTTAGATTAAATTTTTCTGAAGTGTAGTCTTTAAAGACCCAAATTAAAGTTATTTTGTCATATAAAATACATAATTTCACAATATGGGCTTTATTGAGAATTTAACGTTCAAATTTTAGTAAAATGTGACTCCATCCAGTGTGAAAAATCGCATTATGGTTGAAATATTTTTGCTATGAAACGGAAATAACCTTTATCTCTGTTATAAAAAGCTTTATTTTTAAATAATACGATTTACGCCGAGAACGTATTTATGGCAAGAACGAAAATATGTTAGGTCCTTTTTATAAACATTTATTTTCAAAAACAATAAACATTGGGGAACGAGAAGTATGTACAATATTTTTGTATGGTTTATCTAGAATCAATGTAGAGTTTTAAATCACAAAAATATTCTGTTAAATATAATTATATATTAAACTGTTGTTGAAACAATATAAAAAAATCTACATAAATATAGACGTCATGTACGAAATTGATTTTGTATGAATTCTTCAATATAGTTTATCTCCAACTGGAATATATGCAGGTTTTAAGAAACATCAAGTCAGTAAAGAATACAACACTTTCTTGAAACATGTGGTGAATGAAATGTACAAACCATAAAATGTTTTCTCTAAAAAAAATCAATAAATGACAACACTTAAATTTGAACACGTATTATTGGATGTTCATTCCACTTAAAAACCACTCAATATTTAATGTTTTTTTTATTGTATTTCCAATTAAGCTGCAGAACGTAACAAATCAGTATATGTATGTATGCATCAATGTTCTGAGATGCAAAATGTTAACAATGTAACTATATATTTATGAAATTGAAAACATCCTCTTGTTAGTCACCCAAGGGAAGATTCAAATTGTTGCTTTTAATTATGTTCCTTAAACTGATTTATTGCCAGGAACTAACTGAAATCACTTTTACTTTTTATTTTAAATTGGAAGAAAGGAAATGAGAATTATATGCGATTTTTTTTAATCATGAAGGGATTGTTGACACATTATCTATCCTACTACAGAGACTAGTTAACTTTTGAGAATTTCATTTGTGTATACACGAAAATGTTTGCTATAATTAAATTAAAGAGATTTTTTTCTATTCGTTTATAAGGAAAACTCTATCGGTTATAATGGGCTGATCAAACAATAAACGGGAAAGATCATATGATAAAGACCCTTCGTACTCGAATATTCTAATAGCGAAAGGTTAGAAGAACGAAGAGAACAAGAATTGTTTAAGAAATACCTAATGTGAATGATGAAAGAAAGGGATCTAACTTAGGAATACATGAAAAAAGGTCCAGCTAATAATTCCCCAGGATTGCCACACCTGTATTTACTGTAAATGAGCCCCTAAAGATGACTAAAGTGGACTAGTGATATTAATAAACAGTTCATATGTTGAAATCGAAAATTAAATATTTATATTATTTATTAAATTCAAAACAGGACTCTTGCATTATTTAACTTAGTTTACGTTTATTTTAAATGAAAAATGTCTGAATTAGATCAGCTGTCCAGATCTCTAATCCTTTTAGATAAATGTTGAAAACATATTACTTTAATGTAGTATATACACTACAGTGATTGCAATAAAGATTAGCTTTTACTACAGAAGTCCCCCACTCAACTTACATGTAACGAAGATAGATACTACTTTATATCAAACGAAATAAATGTTTCCGTTTCAACGACCACAGTCAAACAAACTTTCATATACAAGGCGAAGAATCAGGGAGCAATTCTCAATGAAAATAGCTTTCACTACTTTTGGGCAGATCTCCAGGCTTTTATAATAAAATGAATCATTGGATTTTTCAGAGCCAAAACGTTGTATCAGCTTAGCAGTGGTTAAATATTGGATCGTTATTTCTTAATTTTTTTTACAGAAATTAAATGAAAATATATTTCATATTTCTAATCATTTAATAATACAACAAAAACATTTTGTTGCACAGTGTAATATGTAAAAAAAAAGTAAAGCAATAAATAGGTAATTTAGTCAACGAAAATAACTTAAGCTATTTTTGGTAGTTATCACTAAAAAGTGTAGAGCCAAAACTTGGTGCCAGCTTAACTATAGATACCCAGTATTAACACCTGTCTAATGAATTCAACCTATGAAAAATGTTAATCTAGATGTTATCAAAAATAATTAAGGCAATTATTAAAAATATATATATTTATATAACAAAACTACATATTGCAATTTTTTCGCATATATGCAAATGAAAATATAATTAAAATATACTTAATTTTTCTGATTATTTAAGGTGTAATATTAATCAAAATGTAAAACAACAAAAAAAAATCTAGCCTATTAAAATATATTCATTTTGGAGGTAAGTAATTTACCGACTATCAAGAAATACTAGTTTCAAATTCAAAGACCACCATCAAACCTACATATTCGGAGAGGAGAATCCAAAGAGAAAATTTCAATGAAAATAACTTTAGCTACTTTTGGCAGTTTTCCAGGCTTTTATAATAAAGTGTATCATTAGAGAGTGTAGAGCCAAAACCACGTGTCAGTTTACCGATTGACACATAGTTGTTTACATCTCACTAATGAATTCAATCTATGGAAAGTGTTATATCAGGATATTTAAAAGTACAGTAGCAAAATGTCTTTAGTATACTGTAATAGATAACAAAATATAAAAAATTAGTAATCTATCAAATTAAAATGTATACTTTTTGTCAGTTGGTCATTTGTCGAAAATTGACGTTCCAATCCTCCATTTAAGAAGAACTTACAGCTCGAACATGTCAAGGTAGAAAATTATACTTTACAATACTTTCATTAAAGAAAGTCCTGAAGTATCATTACTAAATATAATATGGTCCCAAACATTCACTTTCACTACAAAATAGTCAAACTTTTTCCAATAAAGGCAACTTTTAACCTTATCTACTGGCTGGAAAGCATAATACTACCTGTTAAAGTGAGCAGTTGTTTTTTAAAACCCAGTGAACTGGAATATCTAGTTCTCCAGCATATTTTTTAACAGTTATTTTTTACATTTTAAATAGTATTTCGGTATGTTTTCATTGCTGTCCAACTGCCTACCTGAACTATTTTCGTGTAATAAGATACCGGTTTTTTTCAACTATTTGTACTATCTATAAATGTTATTTTTGTGTAGAGGTTCTTCATATAGTATCACATTGTAGTAGAGTTAAATTTTTCAAACAAAAAAACACTGAACTTTTCTATAGGCTGTTGATATATTGTTTGTTTTTTTTCGTAAAGTATACTATATTATTAAATAGCATAACAATGGTTACTCAACTGTAAATAAAACTGAAAAACAGCTGTTTCAAGGACCTACGATGTTTCTTTAGATAACCATTAAAACATGAAACTCATCCATGAATTAAAGACACACTTTATTTGTAAACGTATTCGATTTAATTTTCCTTTTGATAGGAGAAGAACTCTAAAAATAAATATAAAATAACCTACTTGTAGCATGTATAGATAGAATATAAGTTATGGGTTCCACAAAATTTTTGTGTTTACTTTTTCTAGTGTAATTCTTTTGAAAAAATTTGTCTGCGAAATGTATACTGATTTGTTAAACAATTTTAAGGACAGTAATTTATTTCCAGGAAGCTGTTCCTCGTAGCGAATTTATTAAAAATTAAGGTATCCTTTCTTACTTACACAGTATAAGAAGTAGAGGGTAACGATAATTTTGACCTTTGACTGTCGGTTGATATTCGTGTCCTCAAGAAACCAAAAAAAGTGATTTTCTATATCGTCATTACTTATATTAGACTTTAACTTTAACTTTAGAGATTTTATTACTTACACACAGTTTTTAATTTGTAGGTTAAAAATATAAATGTTTGGAAAATCCACCTTTAAAATATTTAAGTTTAAAGTTAGCCATAACTAATATCAGCTGTTTGCAGTCTTGTCAAGACATATTACAAGCGGACAGATCCATTGAGTACTGACATCAACATGGACTGATGTTGATTGTGAGAAAAATGGACTCAGACAGAATTAGTTTATTCCATGTGTCGAAAATCAAAATGTTCGATTTTGATCTTAGGGAAATATTAATGTCATTTTATTTCAACACATACAAGAAGTATAGAGAAATTTATCTAAAAGTAGTTGTTAACTTTGCAGATATAACCACTTTGATGTCATCTGACTTTTTTCTTCCTGTTTTTTTAAATACAAGTTGTATACAGTATGTAGTATGTGTAGCGCAAACGGGTTGACCAATTTGACTCAAAACATTTATGTGCTCATATTTTGGCTATATATTGAAATGTTGTTTTTTATTTTTCGATAATACAAAATTCAGGGTAGTTGCTATAAAAACAAATACAAAATTACTATTTTCGTAAAATCGGCTCTATCAATTTTGATTAACTTTTGCTCATATATAGCCACTCCAATCCGAACAAGACGCATCTCTCTAGAAATATTGGTTTTTGATTTATCGGTAAAAAAAAATAAAACTAAAAACCTGCTATGGGGATGTTATAAAACACCTAATTTCCAAAAACAATCTTAATTTTTAGTGATATTAAGGATCCAAACTGTTGTGCAAAATCGCAAAGTAAAAATTACAGTTCAGGAATAAGACACAAAATTTAAAAAAAAACTAATATTGATTTGATGTCAATAAAAGATAGATCAAATAATATTTATGTTTATGGCACAAGCAAGTTTAACCGCTTTTTATTATTATTTATGACGTTGTCTATACTTCAGTTTCAATTTTTTGTTTGACAAATATCGATATTACATTTTTTTGACGATAGATTTTTTATTTTATTTAATCCTAAGGACGGGTGAGAAAGTTTCTGCAATATTTTTGCACTGATCTTTTTCATCATCCTTTGAATATTAAAAAAATTAAAGAATATTTTCAATTCTTCATTGTCTAGATATCTGCTTCAATTTAATTAGTCAAGGTGTCTGGGGATAAAAAAATCTGCAAAAAGTATAGACGTCAATTAACAAAAAAAAATGTATATAGTTTATCTCTAACTGGAAACTTTATATGTATTAAGGAAACATAAAATCAACACTTTCTTGAAATATGTGGAAAAGGAAATATACCATAACAACATGTCTCCCTCGTGAAAACAACAAATGTCATCACTTAACTGACAAGTATTATTGGTTGTTCATTCCACTCTAAAACCACTCAATAAGTAATAGTTTTTCGTCTTGTGTTTGGAGTGAAGTGATAAAATAACAGTATATCTTTGAATGTTGTATCACTTCTAAACAAATATTACACTCATTTTTTTTTTTATATTTTGCAACCTGAACACTGATTGATATAGAATTACATCTACAGGTAGTTATTTAGGAAGTCGAGGTACACATTATTTAAAAAAATAATTATTATTTTACTACATACTTTATATTGAAATTAAAATATTATAATTTAACGTGGAAATAGTCTTTTTCACGGAAAAATTAAAAGTATCTAATTTAAAGTGATATTTTCAATTAATAATCATGAGTCTGGTCTTCATACACAACGTTAACATTCTGATAGGCCTAAATGACAATGACACAAAACTGTTTTAATAAAAATGACTCGTAAGGCATGTAATGCACATGCGTCATACGATATATTATGATTCTTGATATTAGGTGATATTTGTCTGTCAGTGGTTAAAATGTAATCGTAGACTAGATTAATCGAGTATTTAAAAATTTTCAAAGTTCAGAGTTGAAATTTCACGGTTAAATAATACCTTTCTTTTAAAATGAATTTTAATGTAAACAATTTAGAAGTCATTTTTGAACTTACGAATTCCCATCGCGATGTGTATATAACCATACGTAAATTAGGTACTTTTCATTTTGTAATTTTTCAGTGGAAAACTGGATTCCGCTTTCAATTTTATTTTACAACATCAAAATAAAGTACGTAGTGAAAGAATTACACAAATTTTATAAGGATAAAATAAACACTAAGCTATAGTTTCAAATGTATACATTTGAAACTATAGCTTAGTGCTTATTTTATCCTTATTGTGGAGTTTCAACAAGTAGTTTCTGCTGTTACAGTTAAATTAAAAAAATAAAATAAATATATATATATATATATATATATATATATATAGTATAATCTTTACATGGACTTAACCTAACCTAACCTAGCTTAACCTAACCTAACCTAACCCATCTATAAATTGTTCGTCTTAATACGAGTATCATGTTCTCTGAATATTAGTCTATTTCACCTAAAATTGTTCATTTTGGTTAGAAAAAAGCATTCATTGTTTTGTTTAAAACATCAAGGTAACAATTACAAATTAGTAGTCGAGGTATGTTAGCTATAAAATAAAAATATTTTGTCTTTATTGTAAAATTTACAGAACTATAATGTTTAAATAACAATAATTTTCTATTTAATATGGGATTTCACCAAGAAACCACTGAAATGTAAATCAGGAAATAAAAGTTTGTTTTATTAAATTTTGGTATTGGGTTTGATTTTAATCCTCGAGAAACCTCTGTTATTACATTAAAAATTTAAAAAACTTTGTCCATAAATATAGACCTCAAGTTCGAAGATAATATTGGATTAAATAATAATAAAAAAGAAATATTGAATTCATTTCAGGTAAAACACTAGATTGGTAATGAATACAATACTTTTTTCTTAAAAAGTGTGAGAAAAAGGTATACCTACCAACAAAAAATATTTGTCTCGTAAAACCAACAGTAAATACCAACATTAAACTTTGACTAGAATTGTTGATTGTTTATTTCACCGTAAAACTGGGCAAGAAGTAGCAAATGCCCAGTTTGCGTTTCGACTTAAAATGTTAAATAATAAAACTCACAATGGGTACAAATATCATTTCCCTTATCTCCAATGTAAAACTTAACAAACCCTGTTTTACATAATAAGTTTAAATTTTACATAGTTAAAACGGTTTGCTTTTTCTTTGACAAAACCAATGGTTTTTTTTGACAAGTTTAAATATATACGTTTAAAGATAGTTTTGTAATATGTTTTTTAAAAGTGTGGGAAAAAATATAACAACAAAAAATGTTTGTCTTGTAAAACCAACAGTAAATATCAACAGTAAATTTTTGTTGATCGCTCATTAACAGTAAAACTCGCCAAGATGTAACGATATGATGTCTTCTTGTGTTTCGACTTAAATTGTTAAATAATACAACTCACAATGGATACGAAAATCACGCCAGTTTCCTTAAATGTAAACATTTAACAAACCCTGTATTTTATACTAAATTTAAATTTTACATAATTAAAACTTTGCTTTTTGTTTCACAAAATCAATGATTTTGTTGACAAGTTTAAATATTTACATTTAAATAAAGTTTTGTAAGTAAAAGAAACCAAATTAAAACTAGACGCAAAAATATATTTATAAAATAATAATAACTTCTTTCCGAGTCATAAGTTTTTTATTACATTTAATTTACAAGTTTACCGAACGATTAAACTGAGAGGTTAAGGATTAAACCTTTACTCTTTACAGTACGAACTCATTACATAGATGAATTTACGGTTTTCTTGTTTAAAGAGGACGTAAACACAATCAAGATGCTAATAATAATTATGTTCACTAAAATGAATAGTCGGTTGCTTAATAATTAAGAAGAGTCTTATTAACTGTATCATTTTCACTTTTCAAAATATTACATTAAAATACAAAAATGCACGATTGGGAAAAGCAATAGGTCAATAGATTTGCTTACAAAAAGCCAACATTTATAGTTAAAAGTAATTTCAAAACGAATAATGTATTCATCTCTACAATATAAATCACTCCTTCAGGGGTCCACCTTTATTGTGTACGGCCTTGGCAATCCCGCGATATCTAGCTTGATATACACCCATTCTCTGGTAATCTTATGAAGATCCCACTCTTTCATCTTTCCAATAACGTCTCTCTTACTTCTTGTTCTACTCTTAGACTAGCGCTATTAGAATATTCAAGGGATAGGAGTATTTAATTTATTCTTTTCTTAATTTTTTTATGACCGAAAGGTTTCTTGCCTTTAACACTCTAAGGTTTTACTTGATGCAAATATATTTAAATTGAGTCACGGTAAAAAGAGTTCAAGCAATAATTGTTTGTATTTAGCACTTTATGAGTAAACAATTATAAAATGTGTAGCATTATTAAAATGAAATTCATTCTCTTGAAACATAAACATTTTTTTAACTAGTTGATTGTGGTTAAAATATTTAATGTAATAATTATATGTTTTTACAAAATTCTCTAATATTGTTACAAAACTATACAATAAAAAATTCAATCAACTAACAATCACATTCATATGATCATAAATACAAGTTACGAATTTATTAATGGAGATGTTTAAATAGGCTCCTTTCATAGCTTGTTCATAATATAATTTTATTTATTTGTTAATGAAATTTTCATTGAAAAAAAAAAAAAAAAAAAAAAAAAACTTTATATATGTGCTAATCTAATTTTCAAAAATGTATGTGTTATTTCAAGCTTTCTAAAACATAAATAATCCATATAATTAGACATTTTAAAACCACTGCATAACTAAGCTACTATAAGGTTTTTGGTTCTGTGCTTTCCATTGATTCAAAGAAATGTAAACGTCTGGTAGTTTGCCAAAAGTGTGAAAACGATTGTCATTCAGCATTGCTCCCTGGACTATCCCATCTGTATATGAAAGCTGTTTGACCGTGATCGTTAAAATAGAAACATTTATTCGTTTAATATAAAGTAATATAGGAGTTAAATTGAGTTAAATCGGAGTTGCGTGGGGGATTATTGCGTTAGAGGCTAGTAATTATTGTAACCACTGTAGTGTATTTAATACTGAAACACCTGTATTATCTCTTCAAAGTTTAGCCGAACTGTACAGAGATCAAAGTAGGAATTTACTAATTTAGACTTTAATTTAGGTTATCAACCCAATATAAATAAATGTAAGCGTTTTCTTTAAGTCACTAAAAATATCATTAGCCTTACAAAGTACACTTAAGTATAACATCTCGAAGGTAGTCATTTTCGGCAAAGTCAAAGCTTAATAATATTAGATGTAAAGAAATCTGTCTCACAAAGTTATGCATTGTTAATAAAATTATAATCTTTAGCATAAAATCAGCTATAATGTATACATTTTAACCAATTGGAATAAAGAGATCATAAAATCTAAAACTAAGAGAGGAGAGGGGAGAATCGGTTAGAGATTTTATTGAAATTAGAATATATTTTATTATTTATCATTTAGTTGTCTGGGTCTGATTGAGAAATAAGGTTATTCCAGCAATATTGCTGATTTTATGCTATAGTTTATTACATAACTCTGTGAGAATGATTTCTTGACATTTGATATAAAGCCTTGACTTTGCCGGAAATGACCGTCTGGGGGGGGTGTACTTTATTGTATTTTGTAACCCTATTTCTAGTGGCCTACATGTTTAAAATTTACATAAAGTGTATAATTAATTTTTTGTCATTTTAATTTCTCCACGACATATGATTGATTCAGTTTGAAATTATTTTGAACTTTGAACGGTTTATCGAAATCTTTGTCCTTTGTTGTTTAAAAGTTATGATGACCTCTAGGTCATCATAACTTTTAAAAAAATTAAAAAAAGAACATAAAATAAAGACCCCACCCCTCTAATAACTTCAAGGTCGGAAGAAAACCAGAGAGTTGATCAAGAGAATTCTGGTGAAAGATGGAATAAAGGGATCTAACACAAAAGAACATGAAAAAGTTGGATACAGTTAGGGACTTTCGAAATTTCCACACATAAACTCACTTAAGTCGTATTTTCAGTAATTGAGCATGGTCTTCAAAAATTAGTTCAAAAGAGTGTTTTAAGGAATGATTTCTCTCTTTCATATATTGTGATTTAACCCAAAATGAGAGTCAGATCTTGGTGCAATTTGTATGCAAGTATATTTTTAACAATACATGTAGTTTATTTATATCTTGAAAAACTCATTATATAAGGGAGCCTGCTATAACACAAAATATCCTAAATTATTAACAAATTAAAAATAGGCTTAAATGAATTTTCATCATTTCCCCTCTCCTATATAGAAGTTGTAGGGCCTACATTAAACAGCGAAAATGTAAAATGGACAATGTCTTAGAAGACCTGATATCTAAGATTTGTTGTTTTAAATATTTTTCTGAGGATTATAGTACAATGAAAGTACATTGTTCAATACATATTTATCCTAAAGTTAAACAAAATAATTGTATGAACTGTAATGTGCTACAGGTGTGGAAACTTAAATAATTAAATTATTGAAAAGTACAAAAACCACTTTATTTCTGCAAAAAAATAAATAAAAGACGAGGTTTCAACAATCAAATCATCATCCATAGTTGCTATATGTAAAAACCTCTACTGAAAGTTGACTGACAATGGTACATTGTTGTCAATTGTCAGGAATTTTGTGTACATGTACTGAGGATGATGATTTAGTCAATGAAACGTCGTCTTGTATTTGTTTTGCACTAATAAAATGTTTTCATTCAGTTGGGGGAAATAATTCTACAATTAAATAAGTTATAAAATATCTGTCTCATGAAATTGTAGCTCTTTGTTACAAAATGTTTAATTTACCTAACTTCAGCATACGATAATCTAGTTTTTTTATAAATTTGTACGTGACCGTTGAAACTTACATCTTGGTACAGAGTTACATTAGGTACATTCTGTTGTCAGGTGAATTTAATCTGTTAATAATGGGATCTTGTAATGGATTCAAATACTTTGCAACGCAAGAGAAGCAAACCTTGGCACGCCTACAATGGCAACAGCGTGACTGTCTCCATTTAATAGCATTTCATCGACATTTATTTTATAAATGCATAAGTTTGTGTTTACTGTCCAAAAATAAACAAGAAGTTTTAGCCAAAGTAAATATTTAGTAATAAACAACAAAGATACACAACAATCGGTTACGAGTAATAAATAACAAATCCTATGTATGTACTAGTCTTAGAAAGAGAGAGAGAGAGAGAGAGAGAGAGAGAGAGAGAGAGAGAGAGAGAGAGAGAGAGAGAGAGAGAGAGAGAGAGAGAGAGAGAGAGAGAGAGAGAGAGAGAGAGAGAGAGAGAGAGAGAGAGAGAGAGAGAGAGAGAGAGAGAGAGAGAGAGAGAGAGAGAGAGAGAGAGAGAGAGAGAGAGAGAGAGAGAGAGTGAAGAAAGTAGTTACGATAGAAGCACTGTAAATAATGTAAATATTCAGATTTTCTTTAAGTAATAAATAATGTAAATAATGTTTAATTGATCCGATAATGTCATATATCAAACAAGACCAAAATAGAAATTCAAATAAGACAAATGATTGGAAACAGAGCCCTACTACGTTAACATAAATTTTATAAAATTCAGATTTCTTGCAAGAACTACCAAGGTAAAGCTTTGTAAAAGTATCACACGACCTGAGGTGGTGTATGGGTGCAAAACACGGAATATGTTTATCAACGATGCCAATGATTTAAGCACCTTTGAAAGGAAAATATTTAACAAAATTAATGTGGAAGTAAATTAAAAGGGAAACTGGATAAAAAGTGCTAACAAAGAGGTTGATAATAAACTCAAGTATGAAGATATCTTGAGGTTTATGAAATTCTTGTGATTTCAACAGATTGTACATATAGAAATATAGCTAAATAGCCTCATGCTAGAGATCTTTTATAACGCCCATTTGAAGGAAAGCAAAAACCAAGTAGGCCACGCATTAGATGGTGTTAGTAATAAGGATTATAAGTTTAATAGAAGTTAGAATTATTGTAAAAATCATGTTAGGAAAAGTAATAAAAAGTTGTGTAGAACTCATAATGGAAACATTTATTATGAAAGAAGTGAAAAAAGTTGAAATGCTTACCTTGCAAAGGCAATGGGCAATTACAAGGCGTAAGATGGATATAAAAAGGCCTAACCGAAAGAAGCGAAGGTCTTATATATTGGAGGAGATTGGCTGAGGCCAGGCAGAGATGGAAGATGGTCATATCATAGTTGGCGCGTGGGAAGATTGTTGTAAGAGAAACTGGAGCAGAGAAGCCATAGATGACTCTAATAAAAAAAAGGGTGAGTAAAACTTGATATATTAAGGATCATATGATCATTTAAATAGTAGTACACTTCATGAATTAATAGAAACGTTCTGAGTTTATTATTTCGTTTCTAAAATTCTTTGGAAATAAATAAAATAATGATATATGTGTTAATTGCATAAGCATAAGAAAATATAGAATAAAAACGAACCTACGTGTATTGAGAATATTGAATTGTCATAATACGTTTAATATATAGGTTATAATAAATAAATAAAAGAGGTTTTGTTAGAACTGAACCAGTGATGATTTTTATTATAAACAAAGAACCCTGAGCTTAAACCGAATTTCCTAACAATGGACAGACAGGGTTAAAAGCTGGCATGAGGAAAATGACAATTGCTCGGAGAAATGCGGCATTGGATTGTACAAGAAGGAGGTGGATTTTGAGAGAAGCCAAGATCAAACCCAGTTGTAGAGCTGGATGAAGGAGAAGAAGAACATTATAATATATCGAAATGTTAAATGGTGTTTCTATTGTTTCCCCCTTTTTTTGAGAATCATGGATTTCAGTGATATATTTACGAAAAAATTGACCAGTACAGCCACCCACTATGAAAAACCTTAAACGAATTGTGATTTTATGTGTGTTATATTGTGAAATTACCATTTCATTAGGATTTTTTTTTGGAAAATTTTATATTGTGAAGTTGATAAATTGTAGCTCATGTCGTAAATTACCTTAACGAGACCTAATCACATTCGCTCAGTACACACGTATAAACATCCAAAATCTAAATACTAAACTTATAGACTAATTCACAATATTTTCAAACGCTGAAAGTAAATATGATTGTAATAACAACATATACGATTAACGAATATGCTAAGATAATGAAATGTTCATTTGGTGCATCACTCTGACGAGTTGAAATTAAGTTTTTTTAAAGGTAAGATTATTATTATTTAACCTCCGAGTTCGTTAATTTTATTCATGGATTTACTTATTTAATTAAAACTAGTTTCATTATAGGTTTGAACCGCTGGAGGAGATAAACAAACCGTCTGATCAAGTAGAATGCAAAAAATAACTTCATCAGAATCATGAATAATTTGGAAATCTGAGTAGGCCTATAGAAGTTGAAAGCATGAAAATTAGGATTTCTAAATAACAAGAAATCTAAATGATTAATTATGACAACTACTTGAACAAAATGTAAAATAATAAAATTATATAAATGCAAAATAAATTAAAGTTACATCTTCAAATAACATATTGTTTTAGACATTCCAAGAACTTAGCAAGTAAATTGAACACATTATTTAAAAAAACAAACAAAAAAAACTATTTTTCAGAAGTTGGGTGACAACATGACATGTAAGAGAAAACATAATAAAAAACACATTACACACATGACATTTGAAATATTTTATAACAGCAATAAAATCCATTCAGCTTGGTATGAAATAAGTTGACCCGATTGTTATCTCTCAACTTCGTTCATATCTGTTTCGTGCTTCAAATTAGAGATTTATTATTTACTGTCGTATACTTCACAGTGACACCATATTGATAAACATATATAGTAAATAACCTAAGTTAAGGAAATAAAATTAAAATACTATATTTTTTTGAACACAGAATATTTCATTAACGAATTTGTTTGCTGGATAGCTATAGTTGTGAAATTGAGATATATTTTTTTTCAAGCTGTTGGTTACCGCATTCACTTAAATTTTGTAATAATGTAAATTTAAACACAATCAAATGAAATTTTTCACGCAGGATTGGACTTGAAACCATTTTCAATTTTACCCTGTCTTTCATTTTTTCTATCAGATCTATCTTCACCCAACTCTTGTTCCAGGGCTAGATGTCTTTATTTTATGCTCTTTACATGTTTTTTTATAAGGCGATGATGGTCGAGGATTATTTCCCTTTTGATGAAAAGCTAAAAATATCTGTGAGAGGGGAAGGGGTATTTCAGTTCTGGTCATGATTAGTTTGTTATGTGATTATGTAAATATAAGTCTAAGTTTATTTAAAAAAACTTAAAACAAATTTTACTTAAAATCAACTATATTTGTGACAGTCGTTTCGCCGGTAGGCATCTTCAGAAGGTTTAAATTTAAGTTCAAATTCTGAAAAGGTTAGGACTCTATTATTTATTAAAGAACTATCAAACATCAACCTCCTTTTTTCTTTTAGTTTTAAGGTGAAAAACTCTCGATCGTCTATACAAAAATAAAAAGGAATGATTAAAAAAAAAAAAAAAAAAAAAAAAAAAAAAAAAAAAAAAAAAAAAAACACGTAGACCTTGAATACTCAAATAGCGTCAGGACTGGAAGAGATAAAACTAAGGGACGAAAGATCAGGATTGGAAAAATGAATAAAAGAATGTGTAGATCCGGTTAGGATCCCTCTGGATTACCAAGCCCTTACTCAATATAAGTGATCACCTAATGGCATATTAAACTTCAAACTCAATGAGCCAATAAAAAAACGTCAATGGCGTTTGACATAATAATTTTAAAAATGATTAATAATTAAAAAATTTCTAATTATTGTAACAAGTATAAATAAATTGTGTATATATAATTATATACATTATTGTGTAATCTATTTTTCTAAAATTGCGTCTTAGATCATACGATATTCAAAATAACTGAAATTTTAATTTCACTCTTATAATATATTTTTGAAATCTGTTTTCTCTATTAAAAATAATTCATGTAACCATGAGTGTGTAAAGCATTTGAAGGAAATATATTAAATGGTTATATGAAGGTTTTAATTACATTATCTCTATTCAAAATTTGTTTCCAATTTACGTTGGTTTTACTTTTTTTTTCTTTTTTTGTATAACTATAACCTTTCAGTGGTAGGTTCCAAAATATAAACATTATCAATAGACGAGGTCATTCAGTTGGTCCGAAATTTCATAACTTCTATGAACAACATATAACACTCCATATCTGTAAATGCCACCTTTATCGCCCGATAATATAGTATAGTAATTTAGTTGTAGAGATATATGTTTTAGTTTACAAAATGCTATCCTGTGAATTTTATAAATTTATGTATTATAAATGTATTGTAATATCGTTCTAACTTTAGACAAGACTATATAGTAGAGCATCAGAGAATCAAGGAATCCAGACTCCTTGATCCCAAGAGATGAAATATCTCTCTTTGGATTTCATGAAAGTTCCAATGCGGCATTCAGTATTGACAAAACAACACGCTGTCTACATATGTGATTTCTTTCCATGTATCTTGGAACAACTCAATCGGATTGTTTACAAAGGGACTGTTTCCAAGCTTACTGTTATAGAAGTAAGGCAATATTTTGTCCTGAATGTAACAAAAAAACTGTTTACTTCTAAAATTTACGTTACAAGTAGTGCATCATAGTCTGTAGTGAAAGTAAACCGGACGTCGATTTTGATGAAATTGGTGTTACGTAACCTGTATACGATGTAACTTTGGTAATTATCAAAAATTTCAATTTCCGGTTTTTGAGTGATTTTCGCGATTCATTACCTCATTGCTGCCGTTGTCGCACACTAAATTATATACACATTTGTAGATTTAAATTGTGCGTGTTATGGTTCCAAAGCCATCTCTTTAGGCTGATAAATAATGACGTTATTGTCCGAATCTCATATCGAAAATTGACCTCTTAAGAAAATTTGATATTTGAAAAGTTACGAAATATGTCAGGAAGGTATCGACAATACGAGTGTAGCCAAGGAAGACTCCTTTGCATATTATAGCAAGGAGGCCCTCCTTAGCCGAGACACCGCCAGAGCCAAGTGAGTGGAGACTCCTAGCATGTTATAGCAAGGAGGCCCTCCTGAGCTGAGACACCGCCAGAGCCAAGTAAATGGAGACTCTTTTGTATATTATAGCAAGGAGGCCCTCCTGAGCCGAGACACCGCCAGAGCCAAGTGAGTGGAGACTCTTTTGTATATTATAGCAAGGAGGCCCTCCTTAGCCGAGACACCGCCAGAGCCAAGTAAATGGAGACTCTTTTGTATATTATAGCAAGGAGGCCCTCCTTAGCCGAGACACCGCCAGAGCCAAGTAAATGGAGACTCTTTTGTATATTATAGCAAGGAGGCCCTCCTTAGCCGAGACACCGCCAGAGCCAAGTAAATGGAGACTCTTTTGTATATTATAGCAAGGAGGCCCTCCTTAGCCGAGACACCGCCAGAGCCAAGTAAATGGAGACTCTTTTGTATATTATAGCAAGGAGGCCCTCCTTAGCCGAGACACCGCCAGAGCCAAGTAAATGGAGACTCTTTTGTATATTATAGCAAGGAGGCCCTCCTTAGCCGAGACACCGCCAGAGCCAAGTGAGTGGAGACTCCTAGCATGTTATAGCAAGGAGGCTCTCCTGAGCTGAGACACCGCCAGAGCCAAGTAAATGGAGACTCTTTTGTATATTATAGCAAGGAGGCCCTCCTGAGCCGAGACACCGCCAGAGCCAAGTGAGTGGAGACTCCTTTGTATATTATAGCAAGGAGGCCCTCCTGAGCTGAGACACCGCCAGAGCCAAGTGAGTGGAGACTCCTTTGTATATTATAGCAAGGAGGCCCTCCTTAGCCGAGACACCGCCAGAGCCAAGTGAGTGGAGACTCCTTTGTATATTATAGCAAGGAGGCCCTCCTTAGCCGAGACACCGCCAGAGCCAAGTGAGTGGAGACTCCTAGCATGTTATAGCAAGGAGGCCCTCCTGAGCTGAGACACCGCCAGAGCCAAGTAAATGGAGACTCTTTTGTATATTATAGCAAGGAGGCCCTCCTGAGCCGAGACACCGCCAGAGCCAAGTGAGTGGAGACTCTTTTGCATATTATAGCAAGGAGGCCCTCCTGAGCCGAGACACCGCCAGAGCCAAGTGAGTGGTGACTCCTTGTATATTATAGCAAGGAGGCCCTCCTGAGCCGAGACACCGCCAGAGCCAAGTGAGTGGAGACACTTTTGTATATTATAGCAAGGAGGCCCTCCTGAGCCGAGACACCGCCAGAGCCAAGTGAGTGGAGACTCCGTTGCATATTATAGCAAGGAGGCCCTCCTGAGCCGAGACACCGCCAGAGCCAAATGAGAGGAGACCTTTTCCATATAAACTAGACCTTTAAGGGCCTACCCGATGTGAATAAATTAATGATGTACATAATTACAAGGTAATCTATTTAACAACTCTTTTAAAGGAAAAACACCCTGCAGGATAAGACAATTTGATCTACCAATACAATTTAGTATTTCCTATAAGATCATATGAATCACTGAGAGCACTGTGGTGAATAACAATGAAAGTATATTCCCCAAAATCACAATAAAACACTAACAGCACAAAGACTGTATATTTATATTTATGTGAGTGTGTATTGTACCTCTGAAGATGATAGCAGTGCTATTGAAATGTACATAAGGTAGAATAAACATATCTATTTATTTTTTTGTGTTTTTACAGATTCATTGTAGTTTTGGGGAATTCTCTTTCATTTCCTACAAGGCCTAACAGCATTACATTTAGAGTTACTGCATGTATTACATTGTATAATGGGCCGAGTAAGTACCATGTTGTTGTCCATTTACAGTTTTTAAAATAATGATAATAACTAAAGTAACACGTAAACGAATTAATCATAAAGCATAAATATCAAACATTTATATAAGTCAGTATTGTGTGATTACGCTGGTAACAATTCGTTATACATTAATTATAACAAGAGGAAAGTTTGAAAATAATGTCAGTATACAAAAGTTGCACAGTAACAAGAGATGTAAACAAGCTGTTACCATCACAAAGGATACATAATCCTGTTTGCAGCATGCCTTCTTTGTAGAGTGTTTGTCACTTGCTACAATGTTTTTAACTATAAATTTCCAAGTGAATAGTTTTGACATGTTTTATCAAGTAACTTTGTTAAAAAAAGAGATTATTTTTTGCTCCGTAAAATAACTATATAAACTTTGTACTTGAATGTCAGACAGATGTGACTTTCATTATTCTTACAGAAATAGGAAGTTTTATTGTAATGAAAAGTTCGTGTATTCAGGTTTTGAGAAAAAATATATGTGCCTGTATAGTAATCATATGTTAGGGTAGATCCTGTATGTCGTACTCTCTATGAGGTCATTTATCTAAGATAAAACTTTCAACGTTTTCTTAATTATAACTTATCGAGTAACCAGTTAAACATTGATTATTGTAGCTCGTGTACCACTGAAAATGGCGACGTTTTTGTTGAAACGAGTTTAAGTTATAAAAGTAATTTTTTTTTAAATAGATGACAAATAAAAAGATAATAATGGAGGAAGGAATAAAATATTTAATTGAAAAATATGAAAGTATAAAGGAACAATCGAGGAATACAATACTTTCCCAAAACACGTACGAAAAGAATTGACCATCACAAAATGTTCTTCTCGTAAAAGCAACAATAAACGTCAAAGGTTAACTTTGTCCAGTATTGTTGGTTGTTCATTCCACCGTAAAACTCGGCAAAGAAGTAACGATATTTCGTGATGTGTTTTGACTTAAGCTGTCAAACAATACAAGCCTCGAAGGTCCGAATCTCACATAACTTCTTCAATATATAATCCACAGTCACTGTATTCCAATTTAAATATATCTTTAATAAATACCGATTGACATATGATTATTCCTATGAATTTTGTTGTAAGACAATTTATATATTCTGAGTAAATTTTAAATTTATATCTATTCCAACCAACAACGTCTATTCATATTAAATAACAACAAGGTAATATATTTTCTAACAGCAAAGTCTATAAAAAAGTTCTGTTTGGACACGAAATGAAAGTATATTATTACTTTATTCTGAGATAACATTTGTTACTTATTTTAAAAGACATCAAGGTATTATTTACAAATATTCAATATGAACGTAATATACAGATTACGTTCCTTCTGGTAGAGCCAGTCAAAGCAAGAAAAATAATGTTAATATCATTGTTCCTTTATTGTCAAGAATTAAATCATTTTAATTTCATATTTTGGAAAGAAGGAATTGAGATTAAACGTAATGAAAACATGATTTTAAAACAAAAGGTGTATAATTTGTTTCGGAAAAGTTTAAGTATAACTGTAGTTATTATTTGACGCCAAAAACTGTATTACTATAAAAACAAACCATTTATTATCTATGTATATAATACTATTTTAACAAATATAAATTATCTTCGGGTTTCATAACTAAGGAATCTGTGTTCAGATATTTTGTGTTTTCATGTGTCACTGTTTTAGACACCAGTACGTACATATAAATGACAACTACAAAGAGAATCTAAAGTTGGTAGGTTGTAATATTGTACACCATTTTATATTATTGAAATTAAGAATAATGTAATTGAAATTTTCATAATTAGCAGCTATTTCAAATATTTTCTGCAACTTACAAACTTTTGCGATTCCGATTTATTTAAATTGTTGATCTCATATGTTTCCACAACCGTTTTAAAATGGATGAACGTTGAAAACATTATTAAACAATACAATATCATCCACGTTCTACAGAAAAAAAAACTTTTATTATTAGAAAATATATATGTAAATATATATCAAAATATATGGTTATTGTTCCGTTTCAAATAATGAGTGTAAAAACAATAAAATTCATATTCATTTCTTTTTTTTAAGACGACTTGTGATTAGTAGCTTAATCTTTTGTCAGTTTATGTAAACTAATCGAATGAAATAACAAGAGGATTTAAAAAATAATGTTTAAATGCTAGTGAATTGTGCAGTATAATTTATTACAATACATTTTAAAGCTCTGAAATTGTTAATAATTCGTTCTGATATTCCTAACTTTGCTTTCAATTAGAAAGTGGATTATTATTCTGCCAGTAATAACACACGAATTAAAAACACTGCTAATAGTTCAAACGTGTAAACTAATTATAGATTTTAAAGTTTAAATAGAGTTGATTGTCTTTCGCTAATCTTGGCAAAACTTTTCATGCAAGTAAACCATAGGCTTAGAATGTAAAAAAATTCCCCAACACCACAATAATCACTAACAATACAATGACTGTGAAGTTATGTTTATTCTACCTTATGTACATTTCAGTGGCACTGTTATCAGCTTCAGAGGTACAATATACACTAATCTCAATGACTACAATTGCTACTAAAGATTTGGAGATTAAGTGTTCATATGACACATCAACTCCATCATTTTGAAACATCAATATATAATTGAGAAATGGATGGAAATGTTTGGCACAGAGAGACAGACATATTGTTCTCATTTGAAAATTACATTTATTGTATTACATAATGGAAACGAAATATTTATTTTTAAACATTATTCCAACAACACTACTTCTTTCTTTCTCTGGTGGCTCAGGATGCTTCCAATCGTTTTTTTGCTTTCAATAGGCTAGGACAAAACAAATTATCCTTTTTTTAATAAATCCAAATGGGTAAAGCGTAAAATGTTTAAAATGGTTTAAAATGGATCTCAGTCAATGTTGAATATTTTATTTCATATTTTGTAATTTAATCTAATTTAATACTTTTTAAATATTTCCACTTTATTACTGGTGTACGTGGTCTATTTTTTACGTACCAAAAACAAAGACTTTATTTGGTATATTTTATTTAACGTGTTCCGTTTAAAATATTTAATGTTTTCTATCTTGAAAACCATTTTCTTTTTTTTGAAATACAAACATAACAAATCAAAATAAGGTCCTAAATACAATAGAATCAGTGAAAGTAACAGAATATTAATAAATCCATAAAAAAATAAAATTATCACAAAAATATACTGCAGTGAGTATGAACAACGGACAGCGAAATAATTCAATATTATAAAATTATTGAGATTTACATAAATATAATAATAATAATGTTTCTGAAACTTCGTCCCTGATACAAATCAACCAATCATCAATTCTCGCTTCTGAATTATTTAGCACCCTCCACAGAAGGGGTTACTGTATTTCTTAAGACAGGTGCAAACTACTTCTAGGTATCTATTTGCTGGCACAAGGTTTTGGCTCTAAACTCTCCAATGATTCACGATATTATGAAGCTTGGAGACGTGCCAAAAGTAGCGAAAGTTACTTTCATTGAGAATTGCTCTCTGGATACTTTCCTCCCTAAATGTATGTTTGTTCGACGGTGGTTGTTGGAAATTAAACGTTTACTTAATTAGATATGAAGTAATATCTACTTGTAAATAAATATTGAGCTTGATTGATAACACAATTCTCCCAAATATAGTTTAGTTATTGTAGCTCGTACACAATTGAAGAAGGCGACTTCGTTGTTGAAACGCGTTTGAATAAATAAACCTACTTTTTGTGGGAATTTGTGTTCAAGTTTTATTCTATCTAATACCTGCTGTGAGTGGAGGACAGTGCAATACATGTTGACCCTTATTACAAACACATTATTGTATATAAACGAAGCGTGCACTGATCAAGGTATGAATGAACTTTATAATTTCCTTTTTTTAAAGAAAGCTAAACCTATCTATCTAACCTAAATAAATGTAAGAGTTTTGTTTAAAGTGTATAATTATTTACATTGTCTTTATTTGTTCATTTCCCAACGACATTCAACCGATTTAAAATTAAACAAATGACTGTATAAGTATTGTATTCAGTAATTGAGTGTGATATTCTAATAAAAATTATATTTTCTATTTCGATGGAAAATTTACGAAGGATTTTTATAATGGTTATGTGTTGTCTCATTTTCTATGTAATTACAATTCGCTGAAACGTAATGTATGCATATATCCATCTGTCTGTGTCTTGTAATTCTTGTTATTTAAAGGGACACAACCCTCTCGGTCATCATCGCCTTATAAAAAAAATACTCATTGGTCAAAAGAGACCTGATAGGATTATTGAATGAGAGAGTTCAACCCTATACTAAGTAAAATTGTAGATCAAGCTATAATTCCTCTTGATTACTAAGACCATAATCATTATAGATGAACCCTTAAAGGTAAATATTGACATATTGGCATTTTATTAAAACTTCAAAACATTTATTAGATTAATAAGTTATACTGGTTATACAAAAAGTTCTAGACCTATATAAGTTGAAAATTATGACTTTAATAACTTTATATATATTTGATTTGCTGACATAAACTAAATCACTCTGATATTAAATACAGGTTACAAGTTCATAAGTACAAAGTAGTCACATTATAGAGGTTCTGTGTAATAGATTAAATGTGACACAAATTTTGTAATGTTTTAGGTTTAAATCATTTAAATAAATTACCTTTAGGGTTTAAAAACATCACAATAAAATTATTTAAAATTAAATTTTTATTGGAACATCCGTTTTATAATATAAATGAATTCCTTAGTGCAAACATTGTTGTTGATTCTTAAAGTAGTAGCTTTGTAAGACTATTATTAAGTTTCTCCTTTGTTTATTGACATTACTGACGATTTCTATTGTAGTTTTAAATATTTAATGACACTAAAGATATAGTAATAATAATAATGTGCAGACTTGTAATCTCCACCTTTTTACTTTACCACATTATAGGTTTTGTGGTAATCATATTAAATTGACATTCAGTTATTTATTACATACTTTTATAGATATTCTCAGTAGAAAAATAGGAGTTTTTAACGATATATGTAGGTCTTCTGTATATTGTGATGCAATTCAAAATTATATTCAAATTATGTAATTTTGTGTCACCACATTTTGACAGTTTATCGTTGATTTCATTCTCTAAATTTCAATAACTTAAACCATGGATGAACTAGCTAAAAGTCCACAAATGTCGCCTATAATGTTTGAAATAAAATACAATCATCTTCAATTTAGTAAATATTTCTTAGAGTGTTTTCTAACAGAAAATAAAAATATACTATATTCATTGTCTTAGAATTTAAACTATCTAAGTTTTAAATTTATAAATATTTTCTGATAAATTTAGTGTGATTGTATACAGTTAATTTCTTATATACTCTGATATTTAAAAAATAATTTGAATAATTCAAGATTTGAAATTGATTGTCAAAAATTATATCAAATGTCTACTTTAAGAGTTTCCGATTAATTTGTATAAAATATAACTTTGTTTAAAGGTAACGAATGTGGAAACATAGACCTCGGTGCAGTGTAATTACATCCAGTACTAAGAATTGTTCTATTGTTAGGTGAATTTAATCTATTAGTAATGGTTATTGTAATGGATGAAAATACATTGCAAAGCAAGAGAAGCAAGCACTTGGCACAGCTATACAATGATCTCAGGGCGACTGTCGCCATTTAATAGCTTTTATCCGCCATTTAGAAATGCATGAGTGTGCTTCTGTCCAAATATAAACGAGAAACTGTTTTCAAAATAAATATTTATTAATAATTACGAAGTGATGACACATTACTTACGAGCCTACGTTGACAGTTTGTATATATACGAGGGAAAGTATACAAAAAGGAAAGGGATATTTTGTTTTCCTTCCGAATCACAATATTGGCAGAACTGATGGTTTTCTATAACTCATAACATCAATCAGCTGTTGATTGAAAATATTGTTTCATGGTTAACTATTTCTGATTGTGTTTAAATGACAGTGTGAAATGAGTTCTCATTTGTCTGATTGCACCAAGGAAGAAAGGTGAGCAGTGATACGTTTCCTCAATTCAGAAGGTGTGAAACCAGCAGAGATTATTCGTCGAATGTAGCAGCAATACGGAGTGAGTTGTTTAAGTGGAAGCAAGATCTACGAATGGATTGATCGCTTTAAAAGTATGTGATGAACAACGGCCTGGTAGGCCTTCCATTTCAAAGACAAATGACAATTTGAAGCGGTTAAATAAATGATTCTCTATAATCGAGGAATTAAAGTTTATGAAATTGCAAGTGAGTTAAATGTAAGTCATGGCTCAGTATATTCAATCATCCACGATTCTTTAAACTATCAAAAAGTCTGTGCTAGCTGGGTTCCAAGTCAATTGACCAGCAGCCACAGAGACAATCATTTGACAATTTCCCAAAAGCATTTGAAACGTTATAAAAAAGAAGGAGACTTATTTCTTAAGCTAATAATAACCGTCACAGAGAATAACTTTTGAGGAGAGGGGGTAAGAAAGAGAAAGAACATCTATAACTTAATAAAACAAATTATTTCCTTTAAATAAGCAACAGTTGTGGGAAATTCAATCATCAAATGCAGAAGCATAAGTCTAACCTTTTTAAGTTTAATTGGACAAACTAGGTTTACATGTAAACTGAAGATGATTACTGAGTCATTGAAACGACATCTTTACAACATATATTTTTTGTTGTTGAAATTTGTATATTTCCTTTTTTTGGATCAACATCATGGTTTTGAAAAGAATTTCATCATTTCTGTAGTGATTGTTATGAAGTACAGGGCTAATTTGGTAAACACAAAAATTGAACGTTTATTTTTTAGATTCATCTTTATGTTTCATGACTTCAGAAAACTGTAAAAGTGATTTTCAACATAATCGTTGTCGCCTGTACGTAAGCACGATAGCAGCCACGAAAAATTAGATAGGAACAAAAAATTTGTTATACGGGGACTGTAGTGGGCTTATATAGTCACTATTCAGAAAAGTATAATTACAATTCTTAAAATGGTAGCCATTTTAATAAGTTTTTGTTCATATCTTGTGTGGTATTCAATATATAACAATAAATTAGATACAAATTTGTAGATTTCAATTCTGCATGTAATCGTACGAACCCTACATTTCTAAGATTACAAATAGAGAAGTTACTGTCACTAAATATAATTTCGAAATTTATTTTATAATTTTTGTAATATCAAACTTTTATGATCGCGTCCATTGTTCATGTCCTCTTTTTAACTGTTAGCTCACGGAGTTAACAGATTCCAAAAAAAACCTCATATTGGACAAATATCCAAATTTCAAAGTAAAGGAAAAAAGAAGATTTATGGGCAACATAGGTCCACGTACAAATTTGATCAATTTTTAGAGTACTGAGAGAAAGTGTTTACACAGATGAAAGACGAACAAAATTCCAAAAATTACTTTTCTGGATTCAGGGTACTTCAAAACTGCTATTCTAGACACTCGGTTTTTAAATTACCAGCTCACCGCCAACTTTTAGGTTTTTTTTTATGGCGGCTACTCCAAATGTGGAATTATCGAAAAAATTAAAACACTTCTCAGGCATAGCCAAAATGTATGGTCCCAAATTAAAACTAATAGGCCTCCACTCGTGAGGGTTCTACAACAGAAGACAGACAGACATCAATCCACATTTAGACTCCGGCCTTTAGAAGGGATAAATTCGCAGAAACAGACATTAATTTTGTGTACCTAACTTTTTCTAAATTAAGTATATGTAAGAAAGTAAAAATGTTAACAAATATTTGTACATTGGACCTTCATCAGAAACGTAAGAAATCCTAAGATTAATCCTGTGTTACATCCTTGTCACAATATTCAACTAACTGATCACTAACCTAATTCATAAAACTATTGATAAAGTAATTGTAAACTATAGTACTCACTGCCTTATAAATACAATTCCCAAAATGTATTGCTTACAAAATACATTTGAAATTACATAAAAGGTGATTGAAAATTAAACATGGTTTCTTTTCTTTTCCAATTTCCTTTCATTATACTTTTTAGGTTTTTTCTTCTTTATTTTTAACAATAAAATAAATAATAAATAAATTTAAAAATTTTAATAATAATTAATTTTAAAAAAGCAAATAAATAAAACTACCAACACCTTTGGGTTAGCATAAACATCTCAAATTGTATCTCGGAAAACTAAAACGAAATATACAAATACTGTAATAACTAATTTAAAAGTGGGCAACATATGCTATGTAGACTATAAAAGATCCGCTTTAGTTGTATGAGTGACACATAACTCTTTGTATTTTTGGAAAGGTTTACTTTTAACAAACATTCTACCCGTCTCAAAACATAAAACCCTCTACATTTACACACCGCTATAAGCAGGGAATTTTTATATTTTGTAATGATAATTATTATTTATGATGGCGGTTGATTTTTTGAATCTTTTGTAAACGTCAAGGCTTCATTGACAGTGGTTTTCAGCGCTGTCTCCCACTCGCACAGCTAAAGCGATTCCACTGTATAACCATTCCATAAATATAAACTGGAAAGCGGTAATTGAAGTACTGGTAAGTTCAGTTTAAAGGAAAATAAAATCTATTTACGTAGTCAATGAAACACTACTTGACAAGTGCTGATACAAAGCGGCAATATTTAATACTAATAACTGTAGATAAAACTAGATAAAACAGAAGGGGCGTGGCAAGGCGTGTCCAGTCACTTGATTGGACGACGTTGATACAGTACATCCAGCAAGTGCTGATATCGTCTGGATAAGATTAAAACTATTTTAACATTAAACGTCACACGTAAAACAGAAGAAAATGGCCAAATAAAATGGATCATTAGAAACGAATGTTTATATGTGAATATGTTGTTTCATAGCAGATGCCATACCCGACTTCTTTGGTTTATATAGCCTATAGTTGTAAATTTTATTTATTTATTGCTAATTTCTTTGAATTTTTTTGTAGTGTTAGTGTTGTGGTTTGTCTACTTAAAAAAATAATGTTATATTTAAAATGTAAATTATTAATAAATGTTTTTTATTCTAAGCTTTATTGTTGCAATTTCTTTTCTAAGTTTTGATTGTCAGTATTTTTTTCATGTTTTATCAATGCTCATGATTCTATTATATAATTAATATGGAATTGATTATTCGATGGATGTCTCACTTCTCACACAGATGAATATTTGTCGTATAATGCGAATGTAAATTGAATTGAAGATTCACTCACTCTGAAATAATATGGCGTAACGAACTGTTAAGGGGTTAAGTATACGTCAACCTCAGAGGTAAAGCGTTTCTATTGTTGGACGGTCAATTATACAGTAAATAAAGGAGAAGCAGAATCTGTGTTTATGTGTTTGTGAAGGACATGATTTTAGGATGGTAAGATGGTAAGAGGGACACGGAAAGAGAGAGTGAGAGAGGGGGGGGGGGGGTAACGAATAGTCATTGAGGGAGACAAAGAAAGTAAGAAGGACGTAAAGAGCGGATAGAGAATAAAAAATAGATAGAGAGATTGTGTGTAAGGAGAGATGATAAGAAAGTGAGATAGAGAAAGCGAGAGA
>OY740774.1:6446696-6688402 GCA_963513935.1 Aphrophora alni | reverse complement strand
GGAAGGAATAAAATATTTAATTGAAAAATATGAAAGTATAAAGGAACAATCGAGGAATACAATACTTTCCCAAAACACGTACGAAAAGAATTGACCATCACAAAATGTTCTTCTCGTAAAAGCAACAATAAACGTCAAAGGTTAACTTTGTCCAGTATTGTTGGTTGTTCATTCCACCGTAAAACTCGGCAAAGAAGTAACGATATTTCGTGATGTGTTTTGACTTAAGCTGTCAAACAATACAAGCCTCGAAGGTCCGAATCTCACATAACTTCTTCAATATATAATCCACAGTCACTGTATTCCAATTTAAATATATCTTTAATAAATACCGATTGACATATGATTATTCCTATGAATTTTGTTGTAAGACAATTTATATATTCTGAGTAAATTTTAAATTTATATCTATTCCAACCAACAACGTCTATTCATATTAAATAACAACAAGGTAATATATTTTCTAACAGCAAAGTCTATAAAAAAGTTCTGTTTGGACACGAAATGAAAGTATATTATTACTTTATTCTGAGATAACATTTGTTACTTATTTTAAAAGACATCAAGGTATTATTTACAAATATTCAATATGAACGTAATATACAGATTACGTTCCTTCTGGTAGAGCCAGTCAAAGCAAGAAAAATAATGTTAATATCATTGTTCCTTTATTGTCAAGAATTAAATCATTTTAATTTCATATTTTGGAAAGAAGGAATTGAGATTAAACGTAATGAAAACATGATTTTAAAACAAAAGGTGTATAATTTGTTTCGGAAAAGTTTAAGTATAACTGTAGTTATTATTTGACGCCAAAAACTGTATTACTATAAAAACAAACCATTTATTATCTATGTATATAATACTATTTTAACAAATATAAATTATCTTCGGGTTTCATAACTAAGGAATCTGTGTTCAGATATTTTGTGTTTTCATGTGTCACTGTTTTAGACACCAGTACGTACATATAAATGACAACTACAAAGAGAATCTAAAGTTGGTAGGTTGTAATATTGTACACCATTTTATATTATTGAAATTAAGAATAATGTAATTGAAATTTTCATAATTAGCAGCTATTTCAAATATTTTCTGCAACTTACAAACTTTTGCGATTCCGATTTATTTAAATTGTTGATCTCATATGTTTCCACAACCGTTTTAAAATGGATGAACGTTGAAAACATTATTAAACAATACAATATCATCCACGTTCTACAGAAAAAAAAACTTTTATTATTAGAAAATATATATGTAAATATATATCAAAATATATGGTTATTGTTCCGTTTCAAATAATGAGTGTAAAAACAATAAAATTCATATTCATTTCTTTTTTTTAAGACGACTTGTGATTAGTAGCTTAATCTTTTGTCAGTTTATGTAAACTAATCGAATGAAATAACAAGAGGATTTAAAAAATAATGTTTAAATGCTAGTGAATTGTGCAGTATAATTTATTACAATACATTTTAAAGCTCTGAAATTGTTAATAATTCGTTCTGATATTCCTAACTTTGCTTTCAATTAGAAAGTGGATTATTATTCTGCCAGTAATAACACACGAATTAAAAACACTGCTAATAGTTCAAACGTGTAAACTAATTATAGATTTTAAAGTTTAAATAGAGTTGATTGTCTTTCGCTAATCTTGGCAAAACTTTTCATGCAAGTAAACCATAGGCTTAGAATGTAAAAAAATTCCCCAACACCACAATAATCACTAACAATACAATGACTGTGAAGTTATGTTTATTCTACCTTATGTACATTTCAGTGGCACTGTTATCAGCTTCAGAGGTACAATATACACTAATCTCAATGACTACAATTGCTACTAAAGATTTGGAGATTAAGTGTTCATATGACACATCAACTCCATCATTTTGAAACATCAATATATAATTGAGAAATGGATGGAAATGTTTGGCACAGAGAGACAGACATATTGTTCTCATTTGAAAATTACATTTATTGTATTACATAATGGAAACGAAATATTTATTTTTAAACATTATTCCAACAACACTACTTCTTTCTTTCTCTGGTGGCTCAGGATGCTTCCAATCGTTTTTTTGCTTTCAATAGGCTAGGACAAAACAAATTATCCTTTTTTTAATAAATCCAAATGGGTAAAGCGTAAAATGTTTAAAATGGTTTAAAATGGATCTCAGTCAATGTTGAATATTTTATTTCATATTTTGTAATTTAATCTAATTTAATACTTTTTAAATATTTCCACTTTATTACTGGTGTACGTGGTCTATTTTTTACGTACCAAAAACAAAGACTTTATTTGGTATATTTTATTTAACGTGTTCCGTTTAAAATATTTAATGTTTTCTATCTTGAAAACCATTTTCTTTTTTTTGAAATACAAACATAACAAATCAAAATAAGGTCCTAAATACAATAGAATCAGTGAAAGTAACAGAATATTAATAAATCCATAAAAAAATAAAATTATCACAAAAATATACTGCAGTGAGTATGAACAACGGACAGCGAAATAATTCAATATTATAAAATTATTGAGATTTACATAAATATAATAATAATAATGTTTCTGAAACTTCGTCCCTGATACAAATCAACCAATCATCAATTCTCGCTTCTGAATTATTTAGCACCCTCCACAGAAGGGGTTACTGTATTTCTTAAGACAGGTGCAAACTACTTCTAGGTATCTATTTGCTGGCACAAGGTTTTGGCTCTAAACTCTCCAATGATTCACGATATTATGAAGCTTGGAGACGTGCCAAAAGTAGCGAAAGTTACTTTCATTGAGAATTGCTCTCTGGATACTTTCCTCCCTAAATGTATGTTTGTTCGACGGTGGTTGTTGGAAATTAAACGTTTACTTAATTAGATATGAAGTAATATCTACTTGTAAATAAATATTGAGCTTGATTGATAACACAATTCTCCCAAATATAGTTTAGTTATTGTAGCTCGTACACAATTGAAGAAGGCGACTTCGTTGTTGAAACGCGTTTGAATAAATAAACCTACTTTTTGTGGGAATTTGTGTTCAAGTTTTATTCTATCTAATACCTGCTGTGAGTGGAGGACAGTGCAATACATGTTGACCCTTATTACAAACACATTATTGTATATAAACGAAGCGTGCACTGATCAAGGTATGAATGAACTTTATAATTTCCTTTTTTTAAAGAAAGCTAAACCTATCTATCTAACCTAAATAAATGTAAGAGTTTTGTTTAAAGTGTATAATTATTTACATTGTCTTTATTTGTTCATTTCCCAACGACATTCAACCGATTTAAAATTAAACAAATGACTGTATAAGTATTGTATTCAGTAATTGAGTGTGATATTCTAATAAAAATTATATTTTCTATTTCGATGGAAAATTTACGAAGGATTTTTATAATGGTTATGTGTTGTCTCATTTTCTATGTAATTACAATTCGCTGAAACGTAATGTATGCATATATCCATCTGTCTGTGTCTTGTAATTCTTGTTATTTAAAGGGACACAACCCTCTCGGTCATCATCGCCTTATAAAAAAAATACTCATTGGTCAAAAGAGACCTGATAGGATTATTGAATGAGAGAGTTCAACCCTATACTAAGTAAAATTGTAGATCAAGCTATAATTCCTCTTGATTACTAAGACCATAATCATTATAGATGAACCCTTAAAGGTAAATATTGACATATTGGCATTTTATTAAAACTTCAAAACATTTATTAGATTAATAAGTTATACTGGTTATACAAAAAGTTCTAGACCTATATAAGTTGAAAATTATGACTTTAATAACTTTATATATATTTGATTTGCTGACATAAACTAAATCACTCTGATATTAAATACAGGTTACAAGTTCATAAGTACAAAGTAGTCACATTATAGAGGTTCTGTGTAATAGATTAAATGTGACACAAATTTTGTAATGTTTTAGGTTTAAATCATTTAAATAAATTACCTTTAGGGTTTAAAAACATCACAATAAAATTATTTAAAATTAAATTTTTATTGGAACATCCGTTTTATAATATAAATGAATTCCTTAGTGCAAACATTGTTGTTGATTCTTAAAGTAGTAGCTTTGTAAGACTATTATTAAGTTTCTCCTTTGTTTATTGACATTACTGACGATTTCTATTGTAGTTTTAAATATTTAATGACACTAAAGATATAGTAATAATAATAATGTGCAGACTTGTAATCTCCACCTTTTTACTTTACCACATTATAGGTTTTGTGGTAATCATATTAAATTGACATTCAGTTATTTATTACATACTTTTATAGATATTCTCAGTAGAAAAATAGGAGTTTTTAACGATATATGTAGGTCTTCTGTATATTGTGATGCAATTCAAAATTATATTCAAATTATGTAATTTTGTGTCACCACATTTTGACAGTTTATCGTTGATTTCATTCTCTAAATTTCAATAACTTAAACCATGGATGAACTAGCTAAAAGTCCACAAATGTCGCCTATAATGTTTGAAATAAAATACAATCATCTTCAATTTAGTAAATATTTCTTAGAGTGTTTTCTAACAGAAAATAAAAATATACTATATTCATTGTCTTAGAATTTAAACTATCTAAGTTTTAAATTTATAAATATTTTCTGATAAATTTAGTGTGATTGTATACAGTTAATTTCTTATATACTCTGATATTTAAAAAATAATTTGAATAATTCAAGATTTGAAATTGATTGTCAAAAATTATATCAAATGTCTACTTTAAGAGTTTCCGATTAATTTGTATAAAATATAACTTTGTTTAAAGGTAACGAATGTGGAAACATAGACCTCGGTGCAGTGTAATTACATCCAGTACTAAGAATTGTTCTATTGTTAGGTGAATTTAATCTATTAGTAATGGTTATTGTAATGGATGAAAATACATTGCAAAGCAAGAGAAGCAAGCACTTGGCACAGCTATACAATGATCTCAGGGCGACTGTCGCCATTTAATAGCTTTTATCCGCCATTTAGAAATGCATGAGTGTGCTTCTGTCCAAATATAAACGAGAAACTGTTTTCAAAATAAATATTTATTAATAATTACGAAGTGATGACACATTACTTACGAGCCTACGTTGACAGTTTGTATATATACGAGGGAAAGTATACAAAAAGGAAAGGGATATTTTGTTTTCCTTCCGAATCACAATATTGGCAGAACTGATGGTTTTCTATAACTCATAACATCAATCAGCTGTTGATTGAAAATATTGTTTCATGGTTAACTATTTCTGATTGTGTTTAAATGACAGTGTGAAATGAGTTCTCATTTGTCTGATTGCACCAAGGAAGAAAGGTGAGCAGTGATACGTTTCCTCAATTCAGAAGGTGTGAAACCAGCAGAGATTATTCGTCGAATGTAGCAGCAATACGGAGTGAGTTGTTTAAGTGGAAGCAAGATCTACGAATGGATTGATCGCTTTAAAAGTATGTGATGAACAACGGCCTGGTAGGCCTTCCATTTCAAAGACAAATGACAATTTGAAGCGGTTAAATAAATGATTCTCTATAATCGAGGAATTAAAGTTTATGAAATTGCAAGTGAGTTAAATGTAAGTCATGGCTCAGTATATTCAATCATCCACGATTCTTTAAACTATCAAAAAGTCTGTGCTAGCTGGGTTCCAAGTCAATTGACCAGCAGCCACAGAGACAATCATTTGACAATTTCCCAAAAGCATTTGAAACGTTATAAAAAAGAAGGAGACTTATTTCTTAAGCTAATAATAACCGTCACAGAGAATAACTTTTGAGGAGAGGGGGTAAGAAAGAGAAAGAACATCTATAACTTAATAAAACAAATTATTTCCTTTAAATAAGCAACAGTTGTGGGAAATTCAATCATCAAATGCAGAAGCATAAGTCTAACCTTTTTAAGTTTAATTGGACAAACTAGGTTTACATGTAAACTGAAGATGATTACTGAGTCATTGAAACGACATCTTTACAACATATATTTTTTGTTGTTGAAATTTGTATATTTCCTTTTTTTGGATCAACATCATGGTTTTGAAAAGAATTTCATCATTTCTGTAGTGATTGTTATGAAGTACAGGGCTAATTTGGTAAACACAAAAATTGAACGTTTATTTTTTAGATTCATCTTTATGTTTCATGACTTCAGAAAACTGTAAAAGTGATTTTCAACATAATCGTTGTCGCCTGTACGTAAGCACGATAGCAGCCACGAAAAATTAGATAGGAACAAAAAATTTGTTATACGGGGACTGTAGTGGGCTTATATAGTCACTATTCAGAAAAGTATAATTACAATTCTTAAAATGGTAGCCATTTTAATAAGTTTTTGTTCATATCTTGTGTGGTATTCAATATATAACAATAAATTAGATACAAATTTGTAGATTTCAATTCTGCATGTAATCGTACGAACCCTACATTTCTAAGATTACAAATAGAGAAGTTACTGTCACTAAATATAATTTCGAAATTTATTTTATAATTTTTGTAATATCAAACTTTTATGATCGCGTCCATTGTTCATGTCCTCTTTTTAACTGTTAGCTCACGGAGTTAACAGATTCCAAAAAAAACCTCATATTGGACAAATATCCAAATTTCAAAGTAAAGGAAAAAAGAAGATTTATGGGCAACATAGGTCCACGTACAAATTTGATCAATTTTTAGAGTACTGAGAGAAAGTGTTTACACAGATGAAAGACGAACAAAATTCCAAAAATTACTTTTCTGGATTCAGGGTACTTCAAAACTGCTATTCTAGACACTCGGTTTTTAAATTACCAGCTCACCGCCAACTTTTAGGTTTTTTTTTATGGCGGCTACTCCAAATGTGGAATTATCGAAAAAATTAAAACACTTCTCAGGCATAGCCAAAATGTATGGTCCCAAATTAAAACTAATAGGCCTCCACTCGTGAGGGTTCTACAACAGAAGACAGACAGACATCAATCCACATTTAGACTCCGGCCTTTAGAAGGGATAAATTCGCAGAAACAGACATTAATTTTGTGTACCTAACTTTTTCTAAATTAAGTATATGTAAGAAAGTAAAAATGTTAACAAATATTTGTACATTGGACCTTCATCAGAAACGTAAGAAATCCTAAGATTAATCCTGTGTTACATCCTTGTCACAATATTCAACTAACTGATCACTAACCTAATTCATAAAACTATTGATAAAGTAATTGTAAACTATAGTACTCACTGCCTTATAAATACAATTCCCAAAATGTATT
Organism: Aphrophora alni; assembly: GCA_963513935.1. Classification (NCBI taxonomy): domain Eukaryota; kingdom Metazoa; phylum Arthropoda; class Insecta; order Hemiptera; family Aphrophoridae; genus Aphrophora; species Aphrophora alni. The sequence goes on along the minus strand of OY740774.1, from coordinate 6,681,166 downwards.
GCTTACAAAATACATTTGAAATTACATAAAAGGTGATTGAAAATTAAACATGGTTTCTTTTCTTTTCCAATTTCCTTTCATTATACTTTTTAGGTTTTTTCTTCTTTATTTTTAACAATAAAATAAATAATAAATAAATTTAAAAATTTTAATAATAATTAATTTTAAAAAAGCAAATAAATAAAACTACCAACACCTTTGGGTTAGCATAAACATCTCAAATTGTATCTCGGAAAACTAAAACGAAATATACAAATACTGTAATAACTAATTTAAAAGTGGGCAACATATGCTATGTAGACTATAAAAGATCCGCTTTAGTTGTATGAGTGACACATAACTCTTTGTATTTTTGGAAAGGTTTACTTTTAACAAACATTCTACCCGTCTCAAAACATAAAACCCTCTACATTTACACACCGCTATAAGCAGGGAATTTTTATATTTTGTAATGATAATTATTATTTATGATGGCGGTTGATTTTTTGAATCTTTTGTAAACGTCAAGGCTTCATTGACAGTGGTTTTCAGCGCTGTCTCCCACTCGCACAGCTAAAGCGATTCCACTGTATAACCATTCCATAAATATAAACTGGAAAGCGGTAATTGAAGTACTGGTAAGTTCAGTTTAAAGGAAAATAAAATCTATTTACGTAGTCAATGAAACACTACTTGACAAGTGCTGATACAAAGCGGCAATATTTAATACTAATAACTGTAGATAAAACTAGATAAAACAGAAGGGGCGTGGCAAGGCGTGTCCAGTCACTTGATTGGACGACGTTGATACAGTACATCCAGCAAGTGCTGATATCGTCTGGATAAGATTAAAACTATTTTAACATTAAACGTCACACGTAAAACAGAAGAAAATGGCCAAATAAAATGGATCATTAGAAACGAATGTTTATATGTGAATATGTTGTTTCATAGCAGATGCCATACCCGACTTCTTTGGTTTATATAGCCTATAGTTGTAAATTTTATTTATTTATTGCTAATTTCTTTGAATTTTTTTGTAGTGTTAGTGTTGTGGTTTGTCTACTTAAAAAAATAATGTTATATTTAAAATGTAAATTATTAATAAATGTTTTTTATTCTAAGCTTTATTGTTGCAATTTCTTTTCTAAGTTTTGATTGTCAGTATTTTTTTCATGTTTTATCAATGCTCATGATTCTATTATATAATTAATATGGAATTGATTATTCGATGGATGTCTCACTTCTCACACAGATGAATATTTGTCGTATAATGCGAATGTAAATTGAATTGAAGATTCACTCACTCTGAAATAATATGGCGTAACGAACTGTTAAGGGGTTAAGTATACGTCAACCTCAGAGGTAAAGCGTTTCTATTGTTGGACGGTCAATTATACAGTAAATAAAGGAGAAGCAGAATCTGTGTTTATGTGTTTGTGAAGGACATGATTTTAGGATGGTAAGATGGTAAGAGGGACACGGAAAGAGAGAGTGAGAGAGGGGGGGGGGGGGTAACGAATAGTCATTGAGGGAGACAAAGAAAGTAAGAAGGACGTAAAGAGCGGATAGAGAATAAAAAATAGATAGAGAGATTGTGTGTAAGGAGAGATGATAAGAAAGTGAGATAGAGAAAGCGAGAGATATTGAGTAAGAGACAGTGAAGGAGAGAGGTTAAGAAAGTGAGAGAGTGAAAAATATACTAAGAAAGATGGTATAACAGTGAGAACCCTTCAAAGAGGAAAAGACATAAAATACAGGTAGGTAGGGAGTGTTAGAAAGAAGGAGAGAGAGAGAGAGAGAGAGAGAGAGAGAGAGAGAGAGAGAGAGAGAGAGAGAGAGAGAGAGAGAGAGAGAGAGAGAGAGAGAGAGAGAGAGAGAGAGAGAGAGAGAGAGAGAGAGAGAAGAGAGAGAGAGAGAGAGAGAGAGAGAGAGAGAGAGAGAGAGAGAGAGAGAGAGAGAGAGAGAGAGAGAGAGAGAGAGAGAGAGAGAGAGAGAGAGAGAGAGAGAGAGAGAGAGAGAGAGAGAGAGAGAGAGAGAGAGAGAGAGAGAGAGAGAGGAGAGAGAGAGAGGGAGAGGGGGGGAGGGAGAGAGAGGGAGGGAGGGAGGGAGGGAGAGAGAGAGAGAGAGAGAGAGAGAGAGAGAGAGAGAGAGAAGAGAGAGAGAGAGAGAGAGGAATGTAGTGACGATGGAATTACTGAATACTAGATAAATATTAATATTTCATTAAATAATGACCTACGTAAATATTATTGATGTTCATCCAACAACTCGTGTTTAAAAAAAATGATGTTTTTTTCAAATAATATAATCTATTTCAAAGATGTACTTTCAATCAAATTGATTAGAACGTGTTGGTATCGAAATCTCAAACGAATTTTCATTTTCTGATATGTAAGCATGTCTACAGTCTACAAATTATGTTGAAATTTTAAAAAATCAAAAAGAATAGAAACCCGAAATAAACTATTATGAATATGGCATTAAAAAAAATTATAAAATAGTTAATTTCTGTTTTTCAAAATCCATTGAAGTTGGTATAATGCAATATTTTTTTACTTTGATTAAATTTTGTCAAAACTAGCAATATTTTTCCAAAACGTTTGTGTCAATTTTCGTAGTAAATTTCTATAAAACATATCCTCTAATGACTTAGTTAAAACGAATTAGTCACTACCACAAATATCTGTAAAACTAAAAATGAATAAAAGTACACCTATGTCCCATAATTTACCTGAAGGATTTTGATACAATTTTGGTTAAGTTGGAAAGTAAATTTCAATATATATATATATATATATATATATATATATATATATATATATGACAATTACAGATTTATTTTCAATCTTGGAAAGAAAACATATGGAATAATTGTTACAGTAAATTAAGGTTATCTATCCAATAATATACTACATAGACAAGAAAATTGATTTTATGGCTATCATCGTGATTGTACAACCATTGCTCAATATTTATCCCAAGACTGTTAATTGATATGCGGGCATGTACTAAATTGAAAAGTTGACGCTGTACTATTATGAAATGACAAGATGGCTGACCTATATTTCTGCATCGTAAGTGACATACAATTTACACATCAATAAGTTAACTGACGTTACCTAAGGAAACGGGAAGTATGTAGGTTTATCCCTTGCCAGAAGTCTGTGGATGTAAATACAATCACTAGAGCACTGTGGTGATTGTATATAAACAAGGGGAAAAACCCCAAACCACAAAATAAGACAACTACACAAAACTGTATAATGCGTTTATATTACCTTATGTACATTTCGATAGCTCTGCTATCATCTTCAGAGGTATACTTCGTCAACATGATCGAAGCTGCACAGTCTTAAATGATGTGACAAGACGTTAGGGTAAATTTGCTACATTCTCCAAAAACGTCAAAGGAAATGTCTATCTCTAGTAGTCATTGGCCTAAAACCGTACAAAATCTATACCTCGCACAAGTTATTTGTCGCCAGAGTTTTGTTCGAGTAAGTATGACAGTCTTGTTTATACTCATATGAGGCATGGTTCGATCTCTCAAAGTCTATACATATATTGTTTCAAAATTGTTGTGGTAAAATAATCGTCTTCTTTGCTAAGTTGAATTGTTTTAGGATGATGTTAGGACAGTATAGTCCTCTCTACCACCTAGCAAAATTCATAACAAGCAATTAACCAACCACACATCTGATTAATCATTCATATCAAGAAAAATATATGGTATAATTTTTTATATTATGTGTTAAAGTAAACTAGTGTTGGAAGAAAAGAGATGTAAATTATGAATTTCAGTTTTTAATTTAAAGTTGTATTTATAATCTTTCAATTGCAGGCAACCAAATGTAAATATTATGAACAGAAGGGGGGGGGCAAGAGTTGTTATAAACTCGTCAAATGTATACCATCTTATTAAACTCTATACTTATAAATGCCATCTTGTTGAAACGATAATTTATTATAATAATTTATTTATATTAAATATATGAATGTGTATAAAAAGTTTATAGCGTGGATTTTATACAATAATTGTATCGTAATATTGTCTGAAAGTGTATTCTAATACTCTAATAATTTTCGTTATAGAATCAGGAAGAAAAATGAGTGAAACAAGCAGTGCCGACTCTTTGATTCCAACCGTAAAAGAGATGATGTATCTTTGTAGGAATATTTTAAAATTCCAGTGCAGCCAACAGTATTGACAAAAGAATATGCTGTCTACATATCTGATCTCATTCCATCTACATTCCAGATCATAGCACAACTTTTATTCAAAGTTTCTAAAAGTAGGGAAGTATTATTTCTTTCTGAATCTAAAATTAAGTAGAGAATAATTTTAAAGTTAACTTTTTATATTTGCACTACAGACTGTAAGGGAGTAAGCCCTCCTTTCATTTATACTTAAATTGCTGTGTTTTTTAATTTAATAAATATGTTACATAGATTCAAATGAATTATAAAGTAGAAATTTTCAACATTAGTAAATACTTTAAAATAAAAGTTTTTTAGTGTTTTACACGTACTCTGAATATACTATACAGTCATTGAAAAGGAATATATTGTAGAGTATTGTAGATGTAAAAACACCTTTAAATAAACATATATCCAAAAATCTTCTTTTCAAAATTACGGTTAGCGAAAAATTTCTCCCTTATTACTTTTCCAAAAATGTAATGAATCGGTACTGTAATTTTTCGCACTCAAATTAAGAAAAGAATGTCTTGTCTTTATATATTTTCTGATTTGAAAAATAAACAAAATAGGTCGTAGAACCTATTTGTTTCTCCAGTAGTGTCCGATAAAACAGGTGTACATACAACAAATTTGAAATCGGATTCAGTTTTTTCAGGTTTGACTTGATACAAAACGGGTAACAAACATGTTTTAATAGAACTTGAAGGGATATAATTCTATGAAAATTGATAATTTGAAAAAAAAAAAAGAAGGAAAAAAAAAGTTAATAGAAAATTTATATCTTACAGAAGTTCTAGGTTTAATGTAAATAAAATAGGTAATTATATAGCAGAGCTGCCTCACTTCAAAATCAATTTTTATGGGTTTTATTCGTCAAATAAATGTTGGAAAAATATTTTACTATCGAAAAAAAGTGTCGGAAAGATGATTACATAATACAATAATACAATTACACAAGTAGTTCTTTCATGAAAAAATTAACTCTGTGTTATCTTTCATACTCATGACATTCACTTCAATAAACGTACGGAAGGTTTGGCCAGGTGGTTATATATAGCAACCTGGCCAAACCTTTCGTGACATATAATAATACAGCCCTACATATGCGTACACTGAAGCACATACGCAGACAATTGAACGTCAATGGATGGAGGTGCGAGGAAATGTGCCGCGATATGGAAATTCAAAACAACATTTCCATGGCCATATAGCCGAATTTATGTTTGAGAAAGTACAATGAGTATAATACTCGTTTTCATCATTTATGGCGAATTACGAGTGAAATACATTTAAATTCAATAAATTCCTCATCTACTGAATTTGCAGCAGAATTTGACTCTGATTAAGATTTTCTTGTGTAATCTTGTGAAATTATGTTATGTAATCATCTTTCCGACACTTTTTTTCGATAGTAAAATATTTTTCCAACATTTATTTGACGAATAAAACATATAAAAATTTATTTTGAAGTGAGGCAGCTCTGCTATATAATTACCATAAAATATGAGATAAACCTCTTTTAGTTTTAACAGAACAAAAAGTGTATTCAAAATATTAAAATTGTGTAACACATTTGTTTTCAATTGATCTTATTTGCACTCATTTTCTCACAATTGAATAATCTTCACGATTTGATCAAACGTTTTATACAATATTAGCCATTAATAAAATTATTTTAACCCAAACCTAAAAAATTTGAATTTACACTCCAATTTGACATCAGTTTTATTAAAAATTACTGTAGATACAATTATTTGAGCTATTTTATTCAATTTTGAAGATAAAAAACCTACTCCTTAATTTGCGAATTCTTAATTTCGCCTCAAGATTTACACTAAGCCCCATTTCCCTCTAGAAGCGGAAATATTTCGCTAGTCGTAACTCAAAAACGAAGGATTTTCGAACACACGTTTATTTATTTCATGTTATTTAAAGGCAAAAAAACCTCTCGGTCATCATCGATTTATAAAGTAAAGAACAAAAGTTTGGTCATGACAAACGTGATAAGAAAGATGAAAAATCTAACCCAAGACAACATGAAAAATGTGTGTATGCAGCTAGGTTCCCTCGGGATTGCCAAGCCAGTACTCACTATAAGTGAACCCCGGAAGGTACATGAAGTTTTTTCTTATTTGTAGCTCTAAAATCAATTATGAAGTATTTCCGTGCAATTTATAATCACCGATAAAAAACAATTTTTAAATGACGTCAATTCTGGGGAAAACACTATAACAAAGTTGCACAGGTAACAAGAGATGTAAGCAAGATGTAACCATCACCAACATGTAATCCTGTTTGTAACATGCCTTCTTTGTACTGTTTTTACAATTTCTACAACATTGTTAGCTACACGTTTTCAAGCGCGTAGCTTCGGAGATGTTTTATCATGCGTGAGTTGTTTTACAAGCTTAAATGTAAAGTGGCTTTGTAAAAAAGGAGTTTATTTTTTTAGTCCTTTTTATACCTTTGAACTATAAAAAAAAAAAGATTGTCAAGTATTGCTTTGTTATTCGTAGTGAAGAAGGAAGTTTTAAAATAAGAAAATATGTATGCACTCGGATATTGATAAAACGCTACATGTAGCGCTGGTGTGAACGACACTTCTTGATAATTAGATGGAACTAATAAAATGTCATAAATACCACGAAGGAAACTTAAATGATTATATTCTATAAGCTATTAGAAAGTGGTGTCCAATAGATTTGTTGGCCTTGAAAGGACTGAATTATTCTTATTAATATAAATTATAGGAAGAAGCTTATAAATATTGATATACCAATGGCTCCCAATTAGACGAAAATAAAAATGAAATGGCAATATCAAAAGTACTGGAGAGGTAGAAGGCGCGATTGGTATCGGACCAGACAGGCTGATTGGGGCGTAAATTAATCCCTGACCAAGAAAATTGTGTAATAACTTGGAGGGTGAATTTAAAAACTACCTAACCCAAGACCACACAGAACATGGTATTTAAAAGCCTATTTGGAAAAGTTCAACAATTATAAAGTAATGTGTCAATGTTTGATAGACACAGTGAGGCATATCGAACCGAAAATGAAAATCTTTCTCTAGAATTAGGGGGAATTTATCTTCTGGATATATGCTACAGACAATAACGATTAAGTGGACTGCTATAGCAAGCTACGTTCAACAAATAGTGAAGAGAAACGAAACAGACGTTCTATGAAGATCTATACTGGTGTACATGAAGATATTGATCACGCTCTTCGTACAGTAATTCCGGACAATGGTTCAGTGAAAAGGTCAAAAAGGAAGATGAGGTTTAGTGGGTTATCTGTTGAACTAGGCACCGGAAGACACGTGCCTCTTCAAAGTACCTAAAACATTCCACCTTGTGCAAAAAAAGATTTTGATAGTACGCTAACTCTCGCTAACTCGAAATTCATGAGACTACAATTTTTTTTCGAGCTACGTGTAGTTCGACTTAGGCATAGTTCGAGTTATAGAAGTCAATCTTGACTAAATACGACTTACAGAGGTAACGAGATATAGAGGTAAACCAAATAAAAATTCGAGTTACAGAGGTAAAGAATGGTGTACTGTACTGTACTTTATTCCCTCTAAAAACTATACTTTTAACTGTATCAATATTACTCTATCAATAGAAAATAGGTGTATTTAGAGTATACATAATAAAATACGTGTACATACACGGTAATTAATATAATTTCTCTGGTAATCTTCGGATTCAACTGTAACAAAAATCAGCTGATTTATTAATATCGTTAATACCAAAAATAAATTCGAAAATTAAAGATATTAGTTATTATTATAATAACTATTTTATTTATAATTATTTTAAAGATAAAATACAAACGTGAACAGAGATAAAACATTATACACAGGACTGTAGTGCACAGAAAAAATAAATTACAGAAGGTGCCAAGAGAAGTTTTCATTTGTATTTGTATTTCAATTTGTTCCTTTAAAAATTATAACAATTTTAAATAGTTATTAGTGAATAAATTCTTAATTTTAAATTCCACGCAAAAGCTTATTTTGTGTAACTTAATATTTCACACTCAACACAACCAATACTATTAGCTATTGTTTTAAATAATTATTTTATCACTAAGGAACTATGAATTTTATAACCAAAATACACTGTTAAATTTTCAAAAGTTTAGCCTTATTGTGTTCATGTATTTCACCGTGCCTAGTATATTTTTGTTGTTTTTTATAACATGTGGGTTATCATTGCTTTATAAAAAAAGGAAGAAATTTACATAAAATTAAGACCCTGGTCCTCTAAAAATAATTGGTCACAGAAGACTTGATAGAAAAGTCATACATTTTATTTTGTATGAATTTTTAGGTCTCTAAAACCTGTCAAAAACCTGTATGTACAAACCCGTGAACCAATTATAATAAAATTTGCATTTAGGAATATTTTGATCTTATCTTGGGCCGTTAACTCAAAATACAAAATTACAATTTTATAAAACTTGACTTATACAATTTCGATAAAACTCTAATTAAACCGCATAATTTTGTTCAAAATGGTACTAATGGATCAACACAAACGCATATATATATATATATATATATATACTTATTTAATGAGTTTGAGTTTTTTAGCGATTTAAAAACTTCTACAGTTTTTTAAACCTATTTTGACGTTCGAGGTGTATTTGGATAGGGCCCACTTGACTTGAACCTGTTTTCGCCCAAATTTCAAAAATATGGAACATAAAGGAGGGAATGAACGTTTTTACCATTAACCGATTTTAATTTGTATTAAGGAATTTTAAAATCTGTAATTTAAAAACGTTTATGCGTTTTAAATGCAAAAATTTTATCTGTTGTTGATATAAACCAAAATAATTTAAACAAACAAAACAAAAATGTGGATATTTGTTAAAGAAGAGTTGTGAGTTATTGTTTTTCACAAAATATGGTAATTATCAGTTAGTTTTGACGGGCAATTTTGTTAATAAATTTAGCAATGTTTATTCCCTTAAATTTTTTAAAGTTTATTGAAATGTTTCTTAATGTAATTGTTTTAGTAAAAATGCCTCCAATTAGAGGGAACAGAAAGATGGCGTGTTTATCACAGCAACTAGATGAGAGTTATGCGTGGAATTAATGAAAAGGAAACCAACATTGATTCGTATATAAACGAGCACAAAGGAAGTCATATAAAGTTATATACTTTATAATTGGACGAAAGAATGAATGCTTCAAATCAACTCACAACTGTGTTTAAATGAGTATAGAACCTGTTAATAAAGTGACTCCCACGAATTTTAACTTTTTTATGAACTCTTAAAATAGAGCCAAACGCTTTAGGACTGTTAAGTAGGTCACTGAAATTTCTTGTATGAAAATTTGGAATTTTGCAACTCCCAGAAAAAGGAAGATTGTTTGGTGGTGTACTCAAAATTTTCAAATATTAATCCGTATCTTGTGATGAGATATGTCGAATTAAAGAGTATACAAAAAAATGGCGCTCACAATATATTGTTTAGATGACTATAACCAAAACGGAGGTTTAAAATGTAAAGATTTTAAAATTGTTAACCGCTAAACATGTGAAAGGAGAAGAATAAACAGTTTTTAAAAGGTTAAATAGACTAATTTGAGAGAAGCGTTCGACGTTAAACTGAATTTCACCAGACCCCCAAAAGTTTGGTACTTTTGGGTATACACAAAATACAAAAAATAACAACACAATGTGATAAATCAAATTAAATTGCTTTTTAAAGCAAAACTAGTTATACCATCTACAATTGAACCAAGTATGAACGCTTCAAATCAATTACAAAAGTGTTTAACATTAAAATATTTATTATTTAATAACAATTATTGTTCGATTTCGACCAACTGGTTACATTATTTCTATGAAATAGAGTTTGGATTGATTAATCACAAAATTGTTGATATTAACGAACTGTCATAACAAAAAGTGTCAATTCGCTAGTTGTCAATCAACAATTACCCAAGTTGTCAATATATTTATTTAAATGTCCTTAGTTTAAGATGTATTTGATGGAGCTTAAAATTACTGCGATGAAGGTATTCTTCCAAACAATTATTGTTTACTTGTGATTTAGCTGACAGGTTTGAGTAGATAATCGTCACATTTCAATAAAATTGGGACGAATGATTAGAGCCGATTTTGAAAGATTAGGTATTTTATAGCAGCTCTACAGACGATTTTATGTTTTTTATATCTAATAACTTACGATCATCCATTTCTCAAGGAATGGAGTACAATAAATTTTGCTTGAATCCTTAGAAGTTACATTTGAGTAAAACTTGATCAATTTGACAGGCTAATTTTAAAATCCCAAGACGGCCGATAAGCACAATTATTAAAATTGATTAACATTTTCCCACGTGTTTAGACTGAAGACCGCTGTACACGTCACTAACAGAAGAACATTATTCTAAGCACTTTTTGGACTCAAGGGACATCAAAACTCTAAATAAATTTTTTAACAAATCACGTAACCTTCATCATATTACGTGTAAAGCAGATGGAAAACAAAAACACAGGAAACTCACTCAATACAACTACTAATATCTGGCTAAATTTAAAAATAATCTTACCTTGATTATCAATTGAAAAGTATCCTAATCCATCTCCACCTCTGATGACGTAACCAATCCTAGAATCTTCTCCAGGTGGATCGTTATCACTAGCTTTCACAACCGTCACTAGAGTACCGATCGGTTGATTTTCCAACACTGCCGTTGCGATCACAAAATCTTCGAACTTGGGCGCGAATATATTCTCATTCACATCAACAACTTCCACAGTCAAGGTGACATTACACATCAAAGTCGGAGTCCCCAGATCCTCAGCACTAACAACTATCGTATGGATCTGTTTCTCTTCGTAGTCCATTGCTTTCATTGTGCGTACAGTGCCTGTTAGATTATCAATAAGAAACGTATCGCTATCATTAATAAAATTGTAACGTATTTCACCTCCTTTCCCCAAATCAGGATCAGATGCGTCTAGTATTGCTATTACACTACCGATAGGCATGTCTTCGCGAATTTTTACCGTGTAACTTTTCATTTTGAAAGTAGGAGCATTGTCGTTGACATCATCAACTATAATCCTCACTAGCGCTTCTGAAAACAGTGAATCAGGATCTTTAGGATTCGAAGCACGATCGGTTGCACGTATTTTTAATTCGTACAAGTCTTGTTTTTCTCTATCCAAAGCAGATGAAATAAATAACGTTCCAGTAACTCTATCTATTCTAAACTGAGAAGTTTCCGTAGTCAATGAATAACCGATATTAGAGTTTTCACCCAAGTCAGCATCGCTAGCATGTACTCTAATAATAGCTGTTCCATTATGAACGTTCTCGGATATCTTAAAACTGTACAACGATTTGTCAAATTTAGGTTTTTTATCATTCACATCCAAAACTGTTACTAATAAATTTTTCGATGTAGATTTCTGCGGTTTACCTAGATCGTATACTGTTAGATTCAGATTATATTCAAGTTCACGTTCACGATCGAGGTAACCTATAACTTGAAGTTCACCTGTTTCTGGTTCCAAACGAAAAACTGAATCATGATCACCTGAACTTATTCCAAATATTAGTTTACCGTTATATCCAAGATCACGATCTTGCGCTCGGATTTTGAGTAGCGTGCTTCCAATAGGAGCGGATTCGTTTACGATGACTTCACTTGGGAAATAAAGAAACTCAGGAGTGTGGGTGTTGTCACCGTATCGACTTGGCATCATTGCGAAATCTTGTTTTTCATTGTATTTATAAATACTGTTCTTTTCCGCTAAACTGATTAGTTCCGTTAGACGTTGCGCAGTACCAGTGTCTTTACAATCAAAGCTTCCTCTTTCTCCTTTAATTAAAAAATCAGTCGGTCTTTTTGAATGAATCAGTTTTATTCTCACTCTGGTGACATTAGAAACATACATACCATCAGTTGCAGTCACGCCGATATCTCTTTCGGAAGCGACTATTGTTGTTAAATCACAAAATACCGATAACACTCCACTTGACATGTCAATGTTAAAACAGTTGTCGTCATTCCCTGACGCGATACTGTAACTAATTAAATTCCCCGCATCAAAATCGATTGCTGATAATGTTACAATCTCCGTGCCAATAGGAACAGATCTGGGAAGTAATCCAAAACATTCAATTTTCTCAAACTGTGGTTTGTTATCGTTTATGTCTCTCAGTTTTATTTTAACTTTTAACTCAGTTTGACGTCTGAATGGTAATCCCCAATCCGAAGCACGTACGTGTAAAACATACTCCCTTCTCATTGATTCGTAATCTAAAACTTTAGTCGTTCGGATAATTCCGCTGAAATGATCTATATCAAAAGGAGCAGGATTTATATTTGATATGCTGTAAGATATGTAGGCGTTCTCTCCGGAATCTTTATCTCTTGCTGTGACTTTCACTACGGATGTACCAGCTGGTTCATTCTCACTTATCACGGCTTCCAATTTGTCTAAATCAAACAACGGATTGTTATCATTAACGTCCAACACTTGTATTTTCACCTTCGCTGAAGATTGTTTTCTCGTACCAATATTTCCTTGATCAACTGCCGAAACTGTTAACGTGTACAGGTTTTTAATTTCCGCATCAAGACAGACTACCGTATACAACATACCAGTATCCGGATTTATATAAAACTCACCACCTTCGTTACCTCCAACTATTTCCAAAAAGACTTGAGCGTTCTTTCCTTGATCGGCGTCGGTTACTTTCAACCGAATTATAGGAGTGTTTACCGGTGATGTTTCAGGTATATCAACTTCGTAAATTTCTCTATCAAAAACTGGAGCATTGTCATTTAGAAAAACTAAATGTATTGGTATAAACGTATAGGTCTGTCTCGGAGGTATTCCTTTATCGATAGCACGAAGAGTTAGATTATATCCAGACGGCGCGGTACTTCTATCCAACAACTTTAATACTTCAATGTTGAATTCACTACCCTTAGCACCACCGATCCCTTTAGTAGAACGTACTCTAAAATGTCCATCTGGATCACCGTCAACAATCTCTAAGCTTTGAATCTCCCCATTGATACCCACATCTCGATCTACCACTCGAACAATTGCATAAATATCTGTGTTGGAATTTTCTACAATATCAGGTAAATGATGAACGTAGATTTCCGGTCCGTGAAGGTTAACTTGTTGAACTAATATCTTTACAGCTACACTGCTGGGAGTACCTCCGCCTTTGAAAACAGTCCCTCTATCACGTGCTATTACTTTTAATTCGTGAATAGATTTTTCCGTGTATTTTAAAGACCTTGTCAAGGTTATTATACCACTTACAGGATGTATAGAAAATTGTTCCGATATCTCGTTGAAGCTGTAGTAAATTTCACCATTCTGACCGAGGTCTGCATCTTCAGCGTACACTTTTAGTATACTACTGTGTAGTGGCGTGTCTTCTGGAATAGTCTCAACGTATTCTGAAGAGTAAAACAAAGGTTTAAGATCATTCGTGTCCAACACTAAAACATTCACCACTGTAACTGCATCACCTACAGCTTCCTTTTTATCGCGGCCGTTAACCGTTCCTTTAATTTCTAACGTGTACTTATCTTTTCTTTCTCTATTCAAAACATGGGAATTTCCGCTCCTTGTCCTCAATAATAAGAACCAAAAATCACCTATCAGTCGTTCTTCTGCCTTGAAAAATTTGTCTGGATCTCCAGAAACTATTTTATACTTAATGTCTACGTCAGAGTTACGATATATTCCCATTTTTTCGTCAGGAGTGACAAACGTCTGTCCCATCGAGTTTTCTGGAATTGTGACATTGTAGTAGCTACGTGTAAAGTGGAAGTATTCTTCTTGTGTTGACGGGTTTAAGAAACAGAACGTTAGGACGAGGCTCAGCCAAAGTGATCCCATTTTAACTGCAACAAACCACAACTCCATCAGAAATTGTATGATATTCACTATGCGATTACAATAAATATGCACAATAAAACAAATTTATATTAATAAACATTGAAACATTCCTCAAAAAAAATGTGTCATTAATTAAATACTTAAAATTTGTCATAACACTATTATACTGAATATAGAGTGTAGTCGAGCAAACAACGTTCTGGTGGCTATTATAACAACTTTCTTTTAAACTTACTTTACTTATTAATATGGTTTAGTAGTAGCTATACCATTATTTGTATAAAACAACGTTTCGGTCTTATAAACTAACCTGATTATCAAGAGATAAACGTAGAGAATACAAATAAAAAAAACACCAATAACCCAAACTATGTTGGAAATTAAAACAAAATCTATAACCTATGAAAGGAATCAAGGCTAAACTATTCCAGTCAAGTCAAAATAAAATACATATGTAAGCAGAGATAAAACATTATACAGGACTGTAGTGCACAGAAAAAACAAATTACAGAAGGTGCCAAGAGAAGTTTTCATTTGTATTTCCTAGGTTTATCACTTGATAACAGGAGTTGATTTATACTCCTGAAACGTCGTGTATTAGTTTGTATATACACAAATAATGAAAAAAGGTTCGAATATCCATAACGTTAACAAAACATAATTATCAAACAACTTCTTTTTTTTGTTTCACCTAAAGAACAGCTTGCTCATCGGTTTCGCTTTCATTTAAGTTGGACTAAATATATTTAAAACATAGAGTGGAATTTACTTTGGTATTATCCCTTTACCTTTCCAAACAAACGTACAAAATAGATTTCCCCAATTAAACAACGAAGAAAAAATACAATTTTTAAAAGCATTCCTAAACAAATACACGAATGGAATCAATCGCAGCAGTTTACAAAAAAAAATAATAACACTTTTTTTTCTTGAAAATAGAAAATCTTCCTAAACTACTAGAAGCGTTGTCTTGAACGCGGTATTTAAAGCTATACTCTTCAGTTTCAAGTCCCACAGTTCGGTTGAAACTAAAATCTCTAATAATTGTGACCCTACATTGATTACGAACTTGTCAATCCCGCAGAGCCTAGCTTGATCTACACATTTATTTATGTAGTCTTATATCTCTCTCTTTCATCTTTCCTAACATGTCTCTTTTGAAAAACTCTTGTTTTTTTTCGACCCAGACACTATTCTAAGTTTCGAGGGCAGAAGGTTTTTATTTTATTATATTTTTTATATTAGACGATGATGACCTAGAGGTTTTTCACCTTTGAAAAATAAAAACAACAACTCTTATAATTTTAAAACACCTAAGAAATTTCAAATAATTCAAATTAACGTTTTAATTATTGGTTGTTTGAACCAGTTTTAAGCTAGAAATTGACTAACACCTAACCATATACATTATATGGGGGGGGATATAAAAATTGGATCACAGGTCCAGTAAGAGAAGAATGGCGGGTGGAGAATTACTGCAAATTCTACTCCCACAGATTAAAACATGGCTCGTTGCCTTTATTAAACAGATACGTCAAATTAAATGCAGTAAAATGACAATAATAAACCTCTATCTAATAAATAGCGTTCCCTATATTCTTGCTTTATTTTATAATTTATTTTTTTATATTGTACCATAAAATCTGGATTTTCTATTTTTCAGCAGTGAAAAATAATTTTAAGTGGAAAACTCCTGCAATGATTACAAAAACTTTTTTAATTTCAATTATAATTCAATTTATGTAAGAATTTACTCACTGAAAACTATAATAAAATGACTATTGCTTTGAAAATTATACATTTTAGACTTCTAATCACCAATAAAATGATTATAATTCAAAAAATATTTCAATAGTGTTTTAATTCCGATCATAAATCAAATAATATACTTTGTCACTAGAAAAAATTAGGAAATATGTCAAATATTTTGGTTTTTGTGTTACACCTCCAAACAAATGTTGATATAACTTGGGAAGTATTGAACCAATTATAAGCGAATGTAGATTACTACTTAACCCGATAACATAACTGTATAGAAAATATAACTGCATGAAAATGGGATGAACCGTTTTTGAACATATACTACACAATTGACAAATAATCAAAAAGAAACAAAATTTTCACCCCCTCCCCCAAATATCTCTATATTCCTACTTGTCTGAGAGAGAGAGAGAGAGAGAGAGAGAGAGAGAGAGAGAGAGAGAGAGAGAGAGAGAGAGAGAGAGAGAGAGAGAGAGAGAGAGAGAGAGAGAGAGAGAGAGAGAGAGAGAGAGAGAGAGAGAGAGAGAGAGAGAGAGAGAGAGAGAGAGAGAGAGAGAGAGAGAGAGAGAGAGAGAGAGAGAGAGAGAGAGAGAGAGAGAGAGAGAGAGAGAGAGAGAGAGAGAGAGAGAGAGAGAGAGAGAGAGAGAGGGAGGGAGAGGTAGAGAAAGAGAGATTCTTCATACATTAGAATAAAATAATATAGACACGCTTTGCTAACAAATAAATACAATTTAAATACTTTGTGAAATAAAATCGAAAATATTTCCGTAACTAATTACTTACTTTAAGAATTGATTTCGATTTAAGATGTGGGTTCCGTAATGAACAAACATGGTGGGGAAAACAAAAGTTACCTCTTCGACTAGGGTGGTTGTCAAGAGAGATTTACTTTGGCAATTTATTTTGGCTAAAGAGGATCGAAGATAAAACTTCCAGGAAATAACAAGGAAACCACACGGCAGTTGCTGGATAAATGAGAAAGAAGAGAGGGCGATAGTGCAACGCTCTTTTCATGGTAATACAATTCTTTTATATCTAGTTACGTCCTTTTTATTATAATAAAATTAATGCGTTTTTAATAACGCATAATTATTTTTAAAAGTGCATTGATTACAACAATTACAAATTATCAATAAATAAGTTAACCTTAAAAATTAAATTACATTGTATTGATATTGTATGAAGATCCTTAAAGATGGTTTTTGGACAAATATCCTTCTATAGCAGCACTTAATGTACATTATCGAATTTTCAGTATTTCATTTTAAACCCCTCACTTTAAATTATACTGTACTAATCTATGTCAGTATAGAATTTTTAAATTTAAAACATAATGGAGGAATAATTTGTAAGACTTTTTTGGGACAAGTTTAAAACATGGAACATTTTAATTTATTCGCTCTTATAACTAGAAAAAATAGAAGTCATTTTGTAAAAGTGTGGGAGTGCTTATAAAAATTCTTAACCTTTTATCTAAAATTGATATTTCAAAAATAACAATTAATTTTCAATTGTTGTCTGACAACTACAGAAATGACAATTTTGGCGATAATTAGTGTTGTTTATTTTTTAATTACTTTTTGGGATGAGTGAATGAGAAAGTTTGTGAGATGTTTTTCAACTGTTTTTAAATTATTGACTATACTGATTTGTTATTTTAATAATTTGATTAATATTTTATGTTTGTTTAGTGTATCATATCTCAAAATATATTTGCTACAGATTAAATATACAAACTGTAAATTGATTAAGTTTAAATTTCATTATTTTAATTATTATTAATCATGTATATTTAAAATATATTAATAATAAAGAGGCCCAATGTAATATGTGCTTCATGTACAACGATTTAAATCATTTCAGTAATTGTACCCTATTTGTCAGCTGATTATAATTGATTACTTCATTTTGTTAATGTAATTGTTATTCAATTCAGAACATTATTCTGAGCAGTTTTTGTATCATTAATTGAACAGTGCATTTCAAAATGAATGGGTTCTACTGTACAAAATGGGGGGTTTATCGTCAAAAACTTTCAAATGTCGTTCTTACAAACAGTGTAGAGAAGCATTTCTTGTAAAATTTGGTAAAGAAACTTCAGTGAAAAGTGTTATTCAGAAACTTATTAAGAAGTTTCGGAAAGCTGGCTCAGTTTCGCGGTGAAAAAACGTGAAGGAAATAAATCTGTATTAACAGAACAAAAGTTACAAGACATTGAAGTTGCTATCAGTAGATCTACTGGTAAGTCACGAAAATGAAGTAGTCAAACTAATATTCCTTACGGTTCAGCCCGTAAGAAGCTATAAGGAAAATTCTTAAATTGTACTTGTGCAAAATACAGACTATTCATGAACTAACTCTTTTTGATTATGAAAAAAATCCATACTGTGTTTGGCTAATGAGATATACTGTAGTAATATATTTTAAAGAGTGTTCTTTAATGATGAGCTGTGGTTTCACGAATAGCTAAAACTACCAAAAACAACCCTCACAACTTCATTGAACCTCCTTTACATCCAACTATTAACTATTAAAAAGGTGGCGTATGGTGTGCTATATATATATATATATATATATATATATATATATATATATATATATATATTTCCACTGTTCTTTGATACCACTGTGAATGCCGCTTCTGTTGGTTGCAGGAGGACAGTGCAACTTGTCATACCATGATTTTGTTACATGAAGTTTTTAATGAAAGAATTATTACCATATAATTATGGCCACAGAGATCTCCTGATCTGTCTAGTTTAGATTTCTTCGTATGGGGAGTTTTTTGAAAAATCAAAAATTCAAGAGGAATGCACACACTTTATTTAGAGCAGCTGAAAATAAATATTAACCGTGTTTTTGCAGAACCCAGTGAAGTAACTCTAAGAAAAGTTTCAAGAAGCATAGTAAAGTGTGTTGACAAGTTTATGTATGTTAATGGACATCACTTTGAACATTCATTATGTTATGATGATGAATAAAATAATATAAAAATCCGCAGTGAAATCTGTTCTTTATTTTCAATACATTTTATTACTCGGGCTTCTTTTAGGCTGATCACAATTGGGTTTAAAATACTTATGTAAAATAATGTACATCTCCATTTACACGTTAAACGCTTAGTGTCTAAATTCACTATTCATACACTCGTATAAAAATAATAAATATAAGACTTATAACAAAATTAGTAATTTGAAAATATTTTAAACAAAATATCCATTAGTAATTTGTAAGAAAATTTAATACAAACTTTTTCTTGAATCGAAATTACCTAAAATTATTTGCTTTAGAAGACACAAGCTACAATAAATAAATAAAGATCTAAAACAGCAGGCGGAGAAGGAAAGCTTAAAGAATGGGTTTCGGTAAATTGGTTTCAGATTAGCCTCAAGCGGTTTCAAGAAGAAAAGGGAGGTACAAAACGTCTTAAAGCTCCTTTGCGGCACTGATTGGACCCGAGATCGCAAAATAAGCTTTTATTTTTCTATCCATAGCCATAAAAGTTCACCGTTTACACAATGTATAATAAATGTGTTGAAATAATCTGTTAAATGACATATTTCAATTGCTATAGAAACTATTATACATCAAAGTTTGTAATTAAGCAATAAAATTGAGTTTTAGACTACAAGTGAGTTTATTTTTATTTTATATGATATATTATTCATTTCACTCTTTTAGGCTTTGTATGACATCTTCGTAGAAACTCTTGGAACGTTGTTGAGAAACTCCAATACAACAAAAAGTTGATTTATTTTTCTGTCTAATAAATTGTGTTCTTCTAGTTTTCATTTGATGGAGTAAATAAAATAATAAAACAACCCGTTTATTGTAAAATATTACATTATCAAAAAGATATTTCTCTGATAACGAGTTACAATAATTGTTTTAGTCGAAACTAATAAAATATACTCAACTCTAAATTGTTCAACTTGATAATATACAATTTGTCCAGAGAAGAGATACACTTTTCTTTTAATTGTCTATTAATTGCTTATTTCTCAACAGATTCTTTTGAAACTTAGATGCTTTTTAATAACGATATTGTGATGCACCGGTTATTAAAGAAACAAAATGGCGGCAACACAAAAACTTCTATGTTTCTATACTTTTATTCCTTTCACTCTTGTAGGTTAAAATTGTTGTTCGATTCAAATTTAAAACCAATTATTCAATTAAATTAAACAACAATTACATTCAAACAGAAACTTATAATTTTTTTCTTTTGAATACAATTTTATTGTCTTTTGTAGTTGCAAAATGGTTTTTACAGTTGAGAAAAAAGATTGTGGGCCATTGTTTTTAATACCGTAGCAGAATCAAGTTCAGGTTGCATTCTCAGGTTTCATCCACTAACCACCCAGACAATAATTAAGAGGAAAGATTTGTTGTTAGAAACGGGAAGCGCAGTAAAAAATGAAACTGTGTATTAACTAATTTTAGTGTAATTTTGTAGCATTTTGTGTAATAATTACAATCAAGTGTAACGCAGTGGGTGTTGTAGAAAATTACCAGAGAAGGTTACACAAAATCGAATATATGAATTTTGAAAGAGGCATTTTAACCGATTTCCTTTTATTGATTTTTTTTAAAGTAATGCGTGCAAATTGGATAACAGCTGTTTAAGGGAATTAAGACTATCAATTTACTGTCTGCTATTTATAAAGTGCATTGCTAACATTTATCCAGAAAAATAATAAATTTCACAAAAATGTTGCCACTTCTACGCGGAAAAAAAATTTCGCTTTTCAGACTTTTAATATTTGTTTATGCGTTTCATCTATACATGGTTCAATTTTAAATTCGATTCAACTTTTTAGATACTGTTAAAGGATTTTATATTTTGAGAATTATTTGCATAATTGAAATATGTCATAATTTAATTTAAGGTGTGTTCGTTTTTAATAATAAACGTATGTTTGGATTTTTGTGATGTCCAATGACCATGTAAATACAAAAAATAGTTAAGTTCGAACTCAGGGCTCCAAATTTCGTAAATATTAAAGATTTTAAATACTGTATTGGAATACATTAATTTTCATGAACCTCTCCTCTCCCCTCGCCTTAAACTTGTAATTTCAATCAAAATAACAAACCACAAATAACTCAGTTTATTTATAAAATTCAAAATTATAAATCAAATTTCTGAGCTGTTTTCTGTATCGAGTGAGTGGGTAGAGATATTTAACTGTTATTCAAATCAACATGTTGATAAATAAATAAAACGGAGTTTTTTCAACTGCTGATAAAAATAGCCCTAAATAAGTCTACGAAGTTATAGAAAGAACAGTGTCTTTTTAGAATGTTAAGTAGGCAAGATTAATTGTCTTTGGAAGAATACTGAAGTATGAATAATTTTATAGTTGGACAGTGATCATAAGATAATCGCCGTGGGTAAAACGTTACGCAATATTGAGCAATAGACTTGATTATTCTTCATAAACTGGATCTATAGACACTAATACCATTATATTAAATATAACCAACTTGATGGACGCATTTATGGTTTCCCCCCTCCCCCTATCATTCAATCTAATACAAACGGATCCTCTAATAGTGAATTGAGCTTTGTAAGAATTAATTTGTGGTAGATCAACAGGTGTTATCTAGTAAGTTTGTTGAATGTGTTGTTACGTAGATTTTCTGAACGTTTTACTTGTGTCACAACTCTTTTGAGCTCTAATGGGCTTCAAAATGTGTTTTTTATATTAAAAGGTCTACACTCACTTAGCTCATGTCTGTATCGCGGCCCTCGTTATTATGAATGTCAAAAATTGTTGGGAGTTCACCGTTCAAAATTACATTTACACTCCCTACGCTATTTGTCATCGTAGAGAGGTGGGGTTGGTACCGTTTCATGGAGAATTTAAATCTACAAATTTGTACATTATTCTACATGTTGTAAATTGAATAACACACGAGATAGATATAAATATTTATATTTATAAATTTATATAATAAATATCTCCAAATTTTTAGTTAAAAGAAAATGTAAAGTATTTATACATACTTAAAATATTCAAACACTCCAAATTTTTAAAACTTTTTTAAAATAGCTGTTTTTAAAATTATATTTTTGTGAATTTCAATAAGGTTCTATATGTCCAAACTATAGTACCCTATACTATATTTCATGTTCGTAAATTATTTGTGTAGTCGCTATCGTGCTTGTCAGACTGTAACAATGACCGACCAAGAAACGTAAAAATAGAGGAGGATTTTTTGCGATTTCAAACTTACTCTAAACCTCATACATTGAATAAGCGAAAAATGGATTGTATTATATTAAGAATTTCCTAGGTTACAATATTCCTAATTCTTTATGCCAAAAAATTATTGTCATATTGTTTTTGTTTTAGAAATGTAAAATAGATTTATTACCAAAAAACTAGTATATATTTCGATTTTTTAAATCTTTGTCATTAAAATAGTGGACATTAAATTATAATCTTCAATTTGACAATGAAATTAATATTTCCATGAAATTTTAATATTGAAATTATCCCTTGCAACACATTCAATGTTACACAAGTTTAAGATTGTACTTGAGAAATACAATTTCTCTCCCTACTTGAAGCAGGGATACAAAACGTGTGTTCAATCTAAGAATATTGCACTTCCGTTGGAGATGGCAAATTACTTACTCTTCTCTAACAGCAAACATTATTTATTTTATTTTATTAGCTACGAGAATACTTTCTTTTATATTTCTTCTTTCATAGTTACATGAATTTTAATTTTTTTTTTCGTGTTTATATTTAGGTAACAAATTTTTATTTCATTAACAACAGAAATATAATTAATACATATTAATTATGAGTTCGTATTGATTTTAGAATATAAACCATATATTTGTATTTATTTACCAAATGTAAATGTTACATCTCTATTTAGATTCAAATTAGTAAACCAATATTATTGACTTAAATATAAATTGTTTTCGATTTGTATTAATATTGACTTATCAATTATTATTTGTAAATCGTACTAACCTTTCACTTTACAATAATTATTAAATTGTTATTTAAAATATATCTTGATTAAATAATTATATTCATTTTCTCTCCTTCATATATTCATTAATGACTTTTTGAAGAAAATCTGCTTCTTTCAAACTTTAATCATTATCTTTTTCTAACCCAACGTCCCCCTTTTCTCATAATCCCATACTTAGATTAACAATGAGGAATACTCAGCTGTTAAGTAAATATGCAACTCATCTTTAGTCTCGAGAATGCTACGACCATATTTTTTATTATTTGAAACCATAGTAAGCAAGATTTAAATTAAAAGTTGTTTGTTTTAAAATAATTGTGTTTAATTAATAGCACCGAATTCCACCAATTACCAAAAGTCTTTAGCATAAATAATTTAAAGGAAGCCAGTACAACTTTTTTGACCGTATTACTCAAAATTATAAGCAAGAAGAAAACCCTGCCTACACAAATTTATATAGCTACAGTAAATGTTTAATCATCTAGTGTGGAATTATGTGTGTATTAATTTTATTACATTAATGAAAGATGGAAAATTTTCTGTAAAATAACACAAAAAGGATGCTTAAATTTGATGTAAAAAAGTGGTAAGATGTAAGTGATAACATGGATGAACATAAGTGATCCACATGAATTAGCTTTTAGGTTACATCTTTTATTATTTCATAAACTGGACAGAAAAATATGAGAGTACATAAGTGAGTTTAAACATAACAGAAGTAAAAAACAACAAGACAATTAGAATAGATTACTTTAACTACAAACCCTGAACAATGTTAAATTTAATAGTAAACAAAATCAAACATTTTACAATAGAACGATTAAATTATCAAATTTGCAATTCAGTAATAACGAAAGGCATTTCTTATCAAAAGCATTAAAATATTCTCCTGCATAGAAACTAAAAGCATCAAATTTGAAAAATTTAAAGATAGATTTAGAAATAGCTCTGGAAAATTATATTACATCTAAGTACAATAATTCTTCCATAATTAAAGAATATTTTGTAGATAGCAATAAATCAGTATTCTATAATAAATAAATCAATTTTATTAAAGATATCAAAGTAAAAAGGCTTAGTCTAACAACTTTGACACTAATAGGTTTTGTATATTTTAAGATGTATTTTCTTTATAAAAAAACGTCATTACACTTATTTATACAATAAAGGAAAAAAATTAACCTTCACTTACCATTTCTAAACTTTCTAAGTCCTGATTTTATGACGGGGGAGGGAATTGTTTAATAAACTTCCTTTGCGCATTAAAAATATTAAGAGTATTGCAGTTTTTAAGGAAACATGGAAGACATTTTTCTTTTTAAAACCATACTATAATGCAAGTGAATATTTAAATGATAAGTCATGTAGATTGTTTTTGTCAATTAGTGGTAAGTGTAACTACAAAATTTTGATAGTTTGAATTTGTATGTCTAGTGTTAGTATGTGTTTTAGGTATTGTGTGTAATGGTTTTATATTTATTATTTATGTAAAATTAGATTTTGAGAATTTTACATATTTCATATCTAGAATTCAAATATGTGACAGTAAATAAAATAAGTTAATTAATAATATACTTAAGGAAGCTTTTTATTGGGCATTTACTATCTATTCATTAGATAATTGCAATGTAAAACTTAATTTCGAAATTTTTAAATAATTGATTATTATAAGTGTCCATAACGATAGATTTCCTTCTTTTTCTATAAGTAACTAACTCAATAAATTGACGAAATATTTAGGTAATAAATGATGCATCTACATCCCAACGCACCTCTTCGCTTCTCCGTTTCATAAACTTTTATAGCGCAAGCTGATTTTTTACTTCTTTTTTTGAGACGTTAACTATTGTAGAAAGAACAACCCAGGGGACTGGAAGTGTAGGCTTTATAATTTTTCTGGCCTGGTCTGGGCGTTCCCCTAACCACGTTCATCAGCCCTAACTCAATAGAATCCCCCATTTTATTAAAACCCTTCTAGTTATTCTATTTACTTTTGTAAGTAACCGACTAGTCCCATTTTAGTTTTCCTTAACTTTTCTCTTTTAAAATCTCTGAAGCGTAGATTCTAAAGCATAACTTATCTGTACATTATTCCTGTAATTTCAGTATTTCTCATTAACCTCGGTATTGATTTTTATGAAACTTATTACGTTATAAACTCTAATCTTTTTAGGTAAAACTGATTAATGAAAAGTAACAAGTGTAGTAATGAAGGTTATTGAAAACTTTTTGTAATATAATAAACCAAAATTTTGATCTACACAAAACGTAAATAGTTCAAATTTAATATTAACTTATATTATAAAATGTCGTATTTTCGTTGTTTTTGTTGTTTACAACGTAGTTTTGTTTGGTTTTGTTTACAAAGTCTAAATGTTTGTTAACTAACCTAATAAAGTACTTTCACTATATCTAAAAGGGGTAAACAACTATCACTATTATTAAAATGCTTTTCGTTACTGACGCTGCATTTATATAGTGTTTAAATAGGTCAAGTCATATTTCGGTTCTAAATTTGATGCAAAATATTTATTTAGTTTTTCTCTATACTAAATTTAATAAAATATATACAGTTTTGAGTAAATCTGGTAGTCATTGGTATGATAATATAGTGTTGTCGTGCTAACAACAAAGATAAGGTAAATGGTTATTAGTCTACGTAAAAAAAATCACTGCATTCTAGATAAATTCAAAATATAAACCTTGATGGATAAAAGCAGGCAGTGATTGTGGAATATGACAGAGCTTATCATCGCTAGGCCATTGCATTAAGTCGTTTATCGCGCATTTCCACGTCATGTTTCCTTACATGAAACAAATTGTTACCGAGGATTCCAAACGACCACATTAGCCATAAAGGTTGGTTGCTCGCGTAGATAAAACAAACAAAAACACTGAAAATGTTCCCAACATCACCGTATCGTAGCAGCAAAGCTGACATCAAGAATTCATATGACTAACTCATAAATGTATGTTTAGATTGGATTTATTTCTTACTAGCAATTTATCATTCCGGTTCTGTTTTAGTAAAGATTGATAAAACAGATGTGAAATATATGTTTTTCTTGTTGTTCAACAATAATGATCAATAATTATTAAATAGGCAACTATTTAATTGTTTTCTTTTAATTTGATGACAGAATTTAATTCTGTTTAAAAATTGGTAATCTAATAATTTCTTAGTTTAATAAAACTTGAACACTAACTATCACAAATAGTACCTTTATTTATTCAAACACGTTTCAATGACAAAGTCAACATCTTCAGTGATGCTCGAGTTACAATAATTAAACCAATACTGAGCTACGTCCATAATGTATACAGAACTAAAGGGGGCGTAGCCTACAACTAGTTAACAAATGTTTTGTATAATTCTAAAAGGTCTAAAGTTAACATGTAACTAATAAATTTTACTGAACTAATCGAATATCTAATAATAAAATATGTAATTTACATTAATAAACACTGTACAGGATCTAATTCGTTATTTACAATTACATTAAGGTATTTCTTAATATCTAAAGCATCTATTGTATTTAATATTTAACATTTTTCAACAACACAGATTTATACACTGCTATTGTACATCACTGAAGATGGTGACTTTGTCTTTGAAACGCCATTGAATAAATAAACATACTATTTGTGTTCAAGTTTTATTGTATCAATTATACCATTTCACAAGTCAACCTCAATATTTATTTACACTAAATCCTAACAAAATATAAGCTTTAAGTTTAAATTATGTTCAGGTTATTTTTACAGATATAAACGACAGATGGACAGCATGTTGAATGTAGTATTTTTTTTTCCAATAATTAATGAACTGGAGTTTTTTGCCTGGGATTGTCACACATACTCTGTGCTTTATTGTTTTTTTTTTCTTGTTGTTTAAAGGCCAAAACATCTTGGTCATCATAGTTTTATATTAAACGTAAGAAAAAGAACAAAATATAAAGACCGCTAGTCCTCGAATACTCCAGAATTTAAAGAGAACAAGAGTTGGTCAAGTGGGACATGATATAAAAGATGAAAGAGCTGGAAATAAACAAAGCCTACATGGAACAGATCCAGCTAAAGTTCCATGGGATTACCAAGCCGTATTCAATATAAGTGATTATACGGAAGTATTTTCCATTGTTGTAAAGTTTGATATGTACACATTACGGATTATAAATATCCCTATAGTAAAATTATCATTTTAATGTTGAAAATAATTTTGTTTATTTCAATTCTTGTTGTTGTAAAATCAAAAGTTTATATAATTTTCCATGCAAATAAAACATTTTTGAATCAAAATCCGTCAAAATCGCTTAAAAAACATAGCGGAGTGTAAAAAAGATTTTAAAATGATTTATTATTTTCAATTTAAAAGTATATAGATTTGTTTGCGGCTTCTACAAATTAAAATTTGTCATCTGATCTCAATGAAGGCTGTGCGAAAAAGAACTTCTATAATTTGTTTGTATGACTTTCAAACTAAGCTATGAAACTTTTATATTATATTAACTATTGTCGTAATACCCGCAGTTAGAATTCCAAACACTTAAAATTATTAATAGGACTGAATAACAATCATCATTTACTATATCTGTAAATAAGTTAAATTAAAGATAATAAGTAAACTGTGAACTTTTATAATACATACTTTTTTTTTTCAATTTTACAGTATTTGACTATCTGGATTGTACTTTACTGTTAATTTGTAGCTTTTAAACCTATAACAACAACCATTTTTGGATATTAAAAACAATATATTTAGTTTTAATCTATAAAGGAAACATGAAAATAGTTAGACAATTATTTTGAGAAAATCGTAACTTTATGATTTCGATTCATGTTTTTTAATACGCCTAATTTTTTAGTTAAGTAAAAAATAATAATAACTAGAGGTATGGTAAAATAATTGTCTGTATATTGAATTTGATTTAAATTTTCCATACTGCGCGGAAGATATATTATTTACAATGTAGCCCTTCTGAACTAATAGTAGGCCCTAACTATATACTCATATCTCTTACATACTGTTTTCAAAAGTTAATAAAACATACATTTTCAATACAACGACATAAACATAACTGGCAAAAATGTGTATTGTTTTGTATTCACTAAACAAACTACGAATAAATCTATAATTATTTAAGAATATGGGTTTTGTGAGTTCCTCCTATTGTTTTTATCCGATTTTGACGATTGACTGTCGTATAAAGGCTCAGAAAAAAGAAAAATAACTGTGGGAAAGTAAAAAGAAAGTTTTTACCATTAAACCCGTGTTAATTTTAATTGAGGGTTTTACAAACATCTGTAATTAAAAACGTCTGGATTTATATTATTATATTAATCATTTGTTCTTATAAAGGGGGGGGGTACATACGTTTTAAACTACACCAATCACATAATATCAACTGTTATTTAAAGAATAAAAAGTAAAGCAAAGTAAACAAAAGTGTTGGTGTTTATGTTATGATTATTTGTTTTCGAGATATTAGAGTATTTATAAGTTCATTTTGACTTGCATATACAATGTTTTAAAATAAGGTTTTTTTAAGTTTTAGAATTTGCATTTTATTTTTTTTTCATGAAGTTTTTAAATTATATTGAACTGTACTCATTGTACTTTTAATATTAACAATGCCTTCAATTAAAAAGTACAGACACTTTTACCCAAGTCGTGTTTATCACTGTAACTACATCAGAATTATGGGTGGACTTAAAAAAGATAAATCGAAAATTCATTCTTATAAAAGAGAACTAACAATGCCAGCAGAATTTATACCATTTACAACTGGACCAATGAATCAACCCATCAAAATCAATTTACAACAGTGTTTAAATTAAAAATATCTTTACATAATGTTGAAAAAATGAAATTCCAAAATCAAGAGGTGGTTCTTACATCAAAACTATGATAAATTATGTCCGGAATTTACTAGTTTTCAGATATCCGCCATTTTATTATTATTTTTATCTCCAGAAAGGTTTGACGGATTGAATTCAAACTTGACATGGTGTCGCTTAAAGGTAAAGAACTATTTTGAAAGAAATAATTAAATTAATTCAATAACCGGTTTCAAAATGGAGGTTGCTTGTATTTTTTAAATCTTAATATTTAAAAACGGGGATTTTTTTATAAATATTAAGCAACCCCCATTTTGAAACAGATTATGAGATTAGGTTTATTATTTTTTTCAAAATAGTTCGTTACGTTATATATACCATGTAAAATTTCAATTAAATTAGTCAAACTGTTTTGAAAAAAAAAAAATGACGGATGTCTAGAAAACTAAGCAATTCCGAACATATGTTTGTTTATAAACATGTTATTTAAATTTTAATGGGGAAACCATCACTTGAAGTTTGAAAACACAATTTTGGAACACCCTGTATACAACAAAATATTACTCTTTTTCGATCAGTAGGTACTCTAGTAACGTCTTTCATACCGACCTGATTTGTTATATTATTCGGTTTAATTTTTAATGCTTCCGAAACTTCAAAAATGAAAATGTTTCGAAAAAAGTGTGTGTGCTATTTTAAACGTACTTAATTAAAATTTGTGTTTAAAAAAATATTATTTTCGACCATATTAATAACTAGCTTTGCCAGAGGCTCTGTCCGCGTTGACAAAATACACAATTTGCATTATTTAGCGTATGTAGCTCAGGATAGCGTAATGTAAAAGAGATAATTGATTTTATCTTTTGTAGCCACAGGGGTTCACATTCACTTGATTATAATCACGCAAGTTCTAGTTTGATGTGTACTTTTCTTCATATTCCCTCTCTCAAAATTTTCTATCAGGTCTCTCTTGACCTACTCTTGTTCTTGTACGATCCTGACGCAAATAGAGTATTAGAGAGATAAGAGTCTTTATTTTTCGTTATTTTCTTCCGTTTCTTTATAAATCGATAGTTACCGAGGAGTTTTTGCATCTTTAAACAACAAGACAATATTCTCTGTAGTCCAATAATAGCAACATATTTCGTGCACACAGGTTACATCATCACATTGACTCTTGAGGAGAAGTCATGTGGACACAATCCTTAGAGACAAACTATATCACATATTATCTAGAGATGTTAGAATATTTCTCAACTCAACGATTTTCCTACAAATAACAATGATTTTTTTTTATAACCTGTTTAGAAAAATATATTTAACTTGACCTATGAGATGTTATACTTGATAGAATAAAACTTCAAATAGTACGTTTATTAATTCAAACGCGTTTCAACAACAAAGTCGACATCTTCAGTGATGCTCGAGCTACAATAATTTGTAGTTATATAACTTTTAACTAAACAGTTGTATGTTTGTTATTGTAACTAGTCCATCACTAAAGATGGCTACTTTGTCGTTGAAACTCGTTTGAATTATTAAGCGTACTATTTGTCTCCAAGTTTTATTCTATCAATGTTTACGCCATTTTATTATTTTGTAAATATTTCTATTGATCATAATAATATGCATACCTTAACCGTAAATCTTGTCAATCAAAATCATTTCAAAAGAACGATAAAACAAATGTAATAAAGCGTTCAGAAAATAAAACCTACAGTTGTAGAAAGAACTTTTCACATTAAATGTTAAAACACGTTTTTTATTGTGTGGCGTTAATATCTTTCTCTGTTACGTCTAAGCTGTTGAAGAAGACTGATATAGCAACAATTTGACGTGTTTTATCGTCTTAAAACAACTTTCCGACATTTAGCCGTTTATCGCAACCTGGCACACCATACTGTATTACATAATATAAATTGCTACCAGGTAAAGCAAGTCACTTCTGTCTGGTTACAGTTTAACATGCAATGCATTTACTTCACAATTAAATGTATTTCCTTGTTAACGGTTTCAGTTATATTAAAAATAGTGTCAATTTAACTCTGAGTCTGGGCAATGAAATAAAATTGATTTAATTCTCAAGGATGAGATTTGGCTGATTTATTTTCTTATACGTATGAAATTTTGTTATGAAATTTGATATAAAGTTTTTTTTTTTGAAAAATGTAGTTCAAGTCAAACAAGTTTGGTGAAATTATTTTATTATGACTGCTATTTTTAGGGGATTCATTCATTGCCTACGGATATTGCAGATACGAGCATTAGTTTTTTAATAAATAAGTAATTAGTAACTTTGTTTCTCACCGTAAAGCATTTATACAAGTGTCTTGTTGGATTAACGGTTTCGGTGACTCAAGCCACCATCATCAGACCAATCCTCAAAAAGAGGTTTTTTTTTCCATTCCACTGCTAAGAAACATGTCGTTAAAACCTACGTAAGAACATCTTCTTTAGGTTTAATCTGATGATGGCAGCTATCCACCGAAACCGGTAATCAAACAAAATACTTACAGAGTGTTTGACTGTGAGAAACAAGGTAATTAATTAACTATTTATTATTAATATTACATTCATGGAAGCTAAGAAGATTAAGTTTAAATTGGTTTTACCACGACTGTTAGTAATATAATAGAAAATCAGAAATGAAGTTTTAATCTGATTTCTATATATTTGTGAAGATTATATTTCAATTTAAAATAACGTCTTTGATCTCCTTATTTTACCGCCTAAAATAACATTGAAAAACATTAACCAATATTTCCTTTTTGTTTGAAAGGTAAAAACCAATGTCATCATCGTCTTACAAAAAGAAAAAAAGAAGACATTTATTGAAATTTCCAAAACATATAATCAGAAACACTTCTTTTACCAGCTATTCGCCAATTTCTTTTTAACTAATTAATTTTACTACCTCTAGAACAGCTAAACAGATTGAGTAAACATTTTCCACGGTGATTATCAATGTGAAGACATAGTTTGAAAAATAATCAACTCGTTCCAATAATCCGTTTCAAAATGACGGCAATTTAAATATTTTTAACCCGTTCTATAAATTATTTAGTAAAACAAAACAAAATGGCGGATAGCTTGTTAAAGAAACGTTTCCGAACATATGTTTATAGGAAATATTTTCTTATTTTGACTCATATAACACCCCCTTAAATATCTTCGCGCATTACAGGAACACTCTGTATTAAACAAATACTGTTTACTAAATTTATATGAAAATATAATCAAAACATTGTATAGAAACATTTTATCGTCGTTTTTTTAATTATGTATCATGTATCAAAAATAATATAATGAAATACTCTAAAAGAGATTCATAAATGTAACTGACATGCGAGCTTAGAGCTCTATGAAACGTGCTTGTGAGCTTGTACGTGCTGAGATTTATTTATGAGTTATATAACCCTCCCCCATATTGAAACAGACCCTTTTTGTATCCAATCAATGAACATTTTCAATTCAGATTGATCGATTCCTATATTACATGTATTTTTTTATGAAAGTTGCTGAAGTAAAAGTGTGATAACGTCAAGTTTATTTTGGTTTTCTTTTAACAATTTATAAATAATTTATAATTACAAGGAATTATAATAACTTTTTTATATTTATAAGAACAACTTAAATAATGTAAAAACTTGAATATGAGAAAAAAGAGTTTAAACTGCAAAACCAATTGAATGAAAATATAATTTTTCACAAAACCACTTTATGCAATACGTATTGTATTTGTATTGCACAAATAAAAAGTTTAGTTTTCATTTATTTGGTTAGTAAATAATAAAAATTAATATTAATGAACAATCAAAAAGTTTCTATCGAAAATTTCAGTTTATGAAATTATTTAAAAAAAACAATATTTTATTTGCGGTATATTCAGAGATTTTATAAAATAAAGAAAGACAAATATGTTAAAATGATTTTGGAAGAGATAATTTAAAGACGTTCATTTTGGTATAATGGCTGGGAGCAGTTTTTAACAGCTATGGCTTATCTTGGTTTTATTTTGCATTGACGATTTTAAAAGAGGTATTTTATAGAGCATAAAATATTCTTTGCAAGACATTAATTAAGACTTAAGACTCAGAAGCAATACACAATTGCAATACGAAAAACCGAACTCTGATGATGGAGTTACGACACTGAAACATGTCTTAATATAGAAATCGACCGAAGTCACAAGACGTACCACACAAGGTAATTTATTATTATAAGATTTAATTTTGACTTGGTACCACAAAATCCATCTCAAATAGGTAGTATCAGTACAGCAATGAGAATTTTTCCATAATAGAAAGAGATAAACAAAAATAGAGCTAAACTAGTGTATTTTAATACATATTTTATTACTCAAAATTCAAAATTATATTCCCTGTGTAATATGATAAAGGAAGATGTTATTCATTTTTTACTAGTGTCCTGTTTTGTGTGAACTTCGTTTAAAATATCTTGGGGAAAGAGTGTTTTTATTATTATAAATAGAAGTGGGTTTTACCCTCTAGATACTATGAGACTTTTTGTGAACTACTTTTTTTCTATTCCCTTGGTTAGGGTAAGAATTTTCCTAGTTAGGTTAGGTTAGGTTAGGTTAGGTTAGGTTACTTAAAGTGCGCATTTTGACCGGAGATCTGTTGTCTTCTACGTTCTTATGCTTCGAATTTTCGAAGTTAGGTTAGGTTAGGTTAGGTTAGGTTAGGTTAGGTTAGGTTAGGTTAGGTTAGGTTAGGTTAGGTTAGGTTAGGTTAGGTTAGGTTAGGTTAGGTTAGGTTAGGTTAGGTTAGGTTAGGTTAGGTTAGGTTAGGTTAGGTTAGGTTAGGTTAGGTTAGGTTAGGTTAGGTTAGGTTGGGTTAGGTTACTTAAAGGTCGCATTTTGACCGGAGATCTGTTGTCTTCTACGTTATAATGCTTCGCATTTTCGAAGTATATGTTTTGTAGTTTCTATGTGGTGATTAAATAGTCTGCATTTCAAGTTTCTTTGGAGTAATTCCATGGTATTTAGATGGTTCTTGAAAGCGACATTGCCAGATACGTAGCTTAAGATTTTCCTCTGATGTCGTTTACATTGTGAGGGGAAAGAGTTTACTAAATACAAAATTAAAACCCATGTAAATGTGAACTGTATTAAGATTGGATTATTTTGTAAGTATGCATGGACGGATATTAACTACTAAAGAAATTTAATTACTGACTGCACCTTCTTTTAGAAAAAATTAAACAATATAACTTTCTTTTTATTTTAATCTTGTATTATTTTTCTCTATTTCTTTATATAGTTAGAAAGTTTTTAACTAATAATTTTTACTTTATTTCAATTGACAATTTTTCTTTTTATGTAAGTTTATTTTTTTAAATCATGTTTATTTTTTCACATTCCTTCCGATAACAGGACTATATTGTCTATTATTTTTACACGTAATAAAATTATTGTTTTCTTGAATTGTAAATTAATTATGATAATAAAGACATTATTATTATTGTATTTTATATAAATATAATTCCATATGAATGTAATATTTTATGAATTATATTATTCCAGTTTTTAACTTATTTTAATTTATTTAAATATGCCATTAATTACTTACCCTGATTTATCTGTGATTAAATACAGTAGAAATTTTTTAAATAAGTATAAATTTCTCAACAACACAATAATACGTTTTTCCATTCAAAAACTACAAGTCACACATTTAAGGCACGCGCACATATTACGCACATTAATTTCGCACTACACATTACAAGTTTGTTACCATCACTAGCACAACACTAAGCTAAGCTCTCTCTACCTCCCTAGCAAGAAACGACTGCCGCTCCATCTGTCGCTTCTAAACAATCAGAGTCCCACACAAGGGACAAAAATAACAAATTCGACACAAGCTACACTTTGCTATATCCGGTATCTTTTCCAGATGAAATGTTTTAACCACTTCCGTTTTCTATTAGTCTTGAGAGACATACGTTTTAAAAGAACTGTCAATTTAGTTGCACCCTTACAAACACAGATTATAAGTCCGTATTATGTTGGTTATTTTTTAGGGTTTATTAGTTGGTTCAATAGTAGAAAATAAATTGGACAAGTTTGAATTGTTTATTTAGCATTACTATACAAGTTGACATATACAGGGTACTCATTTTATCGTGAGCATTATTTTTGGTTATTTTCCGTTATCCTCCCCTAAAGTTAATATTTTGTTAATTATTATATATATATAAGTCAAAACCAACTGAGTAATCACGAAATCTCTGGATCCAAGAGGCCTAGAGCTATGAATTTTAGAACATGATTTGGGATATGTCTGTAGACGCGTACTAAGAACGGGTTTTGAAAATGTTCCACTCCAAGGGTGTTTTTTTACCCCTAAAGTATATTTTTGATCCAAGAAGCCTAGAGCTATGAATTTTAGAACATGATTTGGTATATGTCTGTAGACGCGTACTAAGAACGGGTTTTGAAAATGTTCCACTCCCAGGGTGTTTAATACCCCTAAAGCATATCTCTGGATCCATGAAGCCTAGAGCTATGAATTTTATAACATGATTTGGTATATGTCTGTAGACGCGTACTAAGAACGGGTTTTGAAAATGTTCCACTCCAAGGGTGTTTTTTTACCCCTAAAGTATATTTTTGGATCCAAGAAGCCTAGAGCTATGAATTTTATAACATGATTTGAGATATGTCTGTAGACGCGTACTAAGAACGGGTTTTGAAAATGTTCCACTCCCAGGGTGTTTAATACCCCTAAAGCATATCTCTGGATCCATGAAGCCTAGAGCTATGAATTTTATAACATGATTTGGTATATGTCTGTAGACGCGTACTAAGAACGGGTTTTGAAAATGTTCCACTCCAAGGGTGTTTTTTTACCCCTAAAGTATATTTTTGGATCCAAGAAGCCTAGAGCTATGAATTTTATAACATGATTTGAGATATGTCTGTAGACGCGTACTAAGAACGGGTTTTGAAAATGTTCCACTCCCAGGGTGTTTAATACCCCTAAAGCATATCTCTGGATCCAAGAAGCCTAGAGCTAGAAATTTTATAACATGATTTGGGATATGTCTGTAAACACGTACTAAGAACGGGTTTTGAAAATGGCCCACTCC
Organism: Aphrophora alni; assembly: GCA_963513935.1. Lineage (NCBI taxonomy): Eukaryota > Metazoa > Arthropoda > Insecta > Hemiptera > Aphrophoridae > Aphrophora > Aphrophora alni. The sequence continues at coordinate 6,645,381 of OY740774.1, read as the reverse complement.
AAAGGTGTTTTTTACCCCTAAAGCAGATCTTTAGATCCAAGAAGTCTAGAGCTAGAAATTTTATAACATGATTTGGGATATCTCTGTAGACGCGTACTAAGAACAGGTTTTGAAAATGTTCCATTCCAAGGGTGTTTTTTACCCCTAAAGCATATCTCTGAATCTGAGAAGCCTAGAGCTATGAATTTGTTTTTTAATGGTTTGATTAGGTCTGCTGTATTTGCGTATAATTTATTTCCATAACACAATTATTAGGGTTGTGCTAAAGAAATATTTCTTTGTAAAACTATCTCAACTATCCCCAGTTGAAACTGGGTCCATCTAGTATGTGTATATGTATATATATATATATATATATATATATATATATATATATATATATATATATACACCCACCTAACTTTATCTATCTGCGGTGATTCTGCGAATTCAACCAAAACTCCGCGAATCGGTTCAGTTATGTTATATATTCAAATAGAATCATGAAATTATTCGCTTAAAAAACTACTATGAATGTCTGCAAGTTATACAGTTCAGTTCGTATATACTATTGAGAAATTATTTGCCACGCACATTATCAGGATCAGGCGATAAGTGACCGACTATGATAAGCGGCTTATCTATTCGAGTGATAACAGGGCTCCCAGTATGAATAGTTGCTAATAATAAATTAATTGTTCTCTAATTACAATATTTTGTGTTCTAGATTGTTTTCCTTCCGACCAAATTTAATTCAATAAGATATTCATTTGGGAGAAGGATTGCGGAAAGAATCGTTATTGGTATCTCGTAAATTCCTATCCTATGAGAAACTTTAATTCGGGGACGTTCGTTAGTTTTTAATAGAATTTAATAGGTTGTGTCCCCCGAGCGGCCAGTTTTTCCGATCACCGCATCTCCAGGAAAGGTCATAAAGGTTTGACAGGACCAGTCGTTATCCGCTGAGCAGCACATTATTCTGCAACATTCTTTCGCTCCCTGCACTCTTATACATGTTACTAACTGTCACTCTGTCTAAAGGTTTATTACGTTTGTCAATGGTACATTGACCAACTTTTATGGTATTATTATTACACCCTAAAACATGTTCCAATAAATCTTTTCAGAAAAACCATAAATACAATATCGGTTTTAAACTTTGAATTATTGTTATTTTTTTTAAATCTTCAAAGTAAATTTTAGAAACTAAAGTAAGGTGATTAAAACAATTTCAAAGCTAACCAACCATGACCTATCTCAACAATCTCTTTTAGACGAAAAATGCGCCATTCAGAGGGAAGCCCCTAGACCTGCCAAACCCTTGTTAACTGTAGATGCGCCGCTCAGACCACTGGCTGCTCGGCGGTAGACATGACATTAAATACCCGTTTTTTAAAATTTGTAAAATGGCCGTCATTTTCCAATTTAAAATTTTGCAGCTAGCATTAAAAAAATTTATGCTAACCTTTCATGGTCTTTTTGATCTTTACACAAAAAAAAATAATAACGAGTATTTTACAATGTTAAAAGTGCTTGAATTTTCTAAAATTTGAAGTTTTCTGCGTTTTTGGGAGAAAGTCTTAGTACTTCTTTTTGTAACAACATAGGCCTAGTCTTTTTAGTTTAATTGTACAAAGTCTAAGAAATGTAAATACCAAAGTTGGACTGAAATTAAATTTCATTTTTAAAATTAATAATCTGCCGGTACACATAATACAGTTATAGTTTGATTGGTGTATCACTGAAGAGGACGACTTTGTGGTTGAAACGAGTCTGATACTTAGGCGGAATTTTTGTGAGAATTGTGTTCGGTTTGTTTGTTATCCTGCCTGCACACACTTTATAATTACAATAGATTTGAGTAAAATTCATCTGTTCTGCAAATTATCTATTTGTATTTTAGTCCCGCATTGGGATTCGAACTTTCTAGACTATACCTAATAAAAATCTATAAGTTACTATAACTTAAATAAGTACGGAAAGTCGCCTCCCAGAACTGAAACAAACTTTAAATTATTAAAATTTGAATCGCCAATAACTCCTAACCGGGTTTATCGAAAAATATACTCAACAATAAAAAGTCTTAAACTTTGGTATACAATCCGTGTAAATAAGGAGTTGTATATTTTACAACGTTTTAAAGTTTTTCAAAGGATTAATATTATACGAGATAATAAGATTGTCTAATATAAAATGATCCCTCTGTGTGTAATTATTCCTATCTTTGAGACAACACTGATGGTAAACACTACTGAATATACTTTCAAGACATTGTGTTTTATGTTTTCAATTGTGTTGTATAGATTCGTATTTGTGTATTAATGTATTATGAGACCTGAAGATATTAAATCCGAAATGCATGTCGTAAATAATAAGAAAACTGACATAACAGGATTGCTGACGATAGGTGAATATAAATTTTATCGCCACACATGATATTATTAGAAAGATATTACATTTAGTCTGTTTAAATGTATAATAAATATCTTGACTATATAAACTTCTGCGTTGATGGTGTCTGTAGTGATAATAATTCCTATTTATCAATATTCATATGAAAGTACTTTCACATTCTTTACCTGTGAGATACACTTTGTTTTACAACAATGAAGCTCATAAGTTCCGAAACACTGACTAGAGCAAAGCGAGTGTAGGCTTTTAACATATACACGTCTACGAGGCCAGCTTGGGCCAAGCCGGTGTCAAGAAAATAGTGATAAACACAATACAAGATACAGAAAACCTGTGTGATTGTTTTAAGCATACTTAATCTACTGGATACAATTCACATTTTCTACAAGACCCAAAATATCTATTTTTTTACATTACAATGAGAGGATTTATTTGTTTCACATTGTATGATGGGTAAGTACCATGATGGCCCCGTCAACTAGTTTACGCTCGGGAACTGTAGCTAAAATAATATATTAATTACAGAAAAATAGTTCTATGCTTGGATGCATTTTCATTTCCAATAATAATAAAGTTTTTCGATTTAAATGTTACCCACCGATTCACAGTGAGACCTGGCCAAATACCAAGAGTTCGTCTATTCTGAAGCAAAGTTATTTAATTATTTCTGGATTTAGAACTGTGTTTACTTGTGACTTTATTTCCGTCACGAAATTTGCGTCATCTTTCAAACGGTTCCAAAAAACTATTTATAAGATTTAAAAATAATCAAATTTATGACCTGTAAATATATAGTGTTATAAATAGTTCTGGACCCGGATGAATATGTTTTGAAAATTATAATAAATATTACAATTTTGGTGATTTTTTTATATTTTACTACACAGGAACAACAATAATGTAGTAATTGAATTAAATGCTGCAAAAAAAATTGCACAAATTTCCTTATTCAACCCCCCCCCCCTCCAACGAAAACAAACATACCAAAACTATTCCTCTCTGTAAAGTCAGTTTAGTAATAACATATATGTATATACAAATCTGACACAGGACCCTATTTCTATTTTAAAAGTTAAACCTAATTTCAAAATGGCGGATGCAAGATTGTTGCCAAAATTTAAAATTATCAAATGGGAAGTAAATGTTATCGTGCAACGTATAAAAAAATTCTATAAACTTTTTATGATCAGCAGTTTTTAAGATTTTTATACATTTCATACTCTATGTATATATTTAGGCAGGGCTTTTAATAATAGCTTTCAAGTTTCATTTTTTGATTTGCCAATTATTTCTGAGAAGTAATATATTTTTACGTACGATTTTTCAGAAATATATAGCGGCGGAAAACTTCACATTTCACAAAAATTTAAACAAAGAACTAAAGTAAATTTGGATAAATTACGTATTTTATAATAACCACCATAGTTAGTATTTTTTTAAAATTTTCTAACTGGCATTTTTGGAGTAAGTTAACCAACGTTTTATTTCGCTCCTTAGAGGCTGTACATGAAGAAAATGTAATAAAAACTGTGATAAGTGATTTTGTGTTATATTATTATCAAAGATACCACCGAATTTTGAGTTACAGAAAAAACTTCCCGATATAAGTCTAAGATACGCAAACATGTCAAATTTGATTAAAATCTGTCCACTGTTGGGCTGTGGGTCTGCATATACAACAGACATCATTCTATAACCCACGTTTTTGAACTCAGAAAATCTCAAAATCTGCGAAAACGCGACAACGATTTTAACCCAACACATAACTTTCTCTAACTATGTAAAAATTAAAAAACATAATATGTACTTGAGATACAAACATAGTTATTTTAAAGTATATTTTCAAGCAATGATAACACAAACTCTTAACTGTTATATCAATTATAAAATAAAGGCATTATCAATAATTTAACCCTTCATTAAAAGAATTTATTTCCGTGTTTAGACGAAAATCATTTTAAAAAATTCATATAATTTCAAGTATCAAGTGTGCAAATCCCCCAAGACCAAAGGATTCGTATGTGGGTGTAGAGGAAAGGTTTTCCTGCAAAACAAAGGACCTGCATAATAAATGGATTGAAAGCTTTATATCTATACAAAGCCCTAAAATGTAAATACTGAACCACTCAGAACAAACAGGTAGGTTTAGATAATGTAAATTTATTGAAGTAAAATGTAAATTAAACGTACAAAAATTAAAACAAACTCATCATGAATCAATCTGGAATACATTGAAGTTTAGACGAACATTAAGTGAATTTAAGTTTTATAAATAGACGGTATTACATTATTTGTATTATACATTATTATATACCTGATTACTCTTTATAATAGAAACAAGATGTTCAATGTTCCCATGAATGAACAAGTTGATGTGTGCTTCATAGTACTTACCAGCCCTATCATAAAATGTAATGCAAGCAGATCTTCTAAATTTAGTTGGTTTCTTAAACCTTGTAGGAAAGGTTAGTTGTACTGATAGATCAAGGAGTCTTATTCCAGTAGATAATATTTATTAAAACAGTTGTTGAAGTTTTCTGAACCTCTAATTGTGTATATCACTACATTATTTGCATCAGTTATGTATATTCGCTTCGCTCGCGTTGGTCTTTCGATGCTAGCGAATCTCGTGTCATTACTAAAATTGAAGATATGTCAAAAAACAAAAGTCGAAACCTAACCTAACCTAAACTTACATACTTAATATACTGGTTACAGGAAGACTTTCAAAGAAACTGTTACAGGGTAATTGGCAAAACATTACATAAAATATTTGAAATATGTACTAGTAATATATTTTCATGCATTGAATCATAATTTATTAAACATTTCTAATAATTTATGGGTTTATAACCTCTCATTATTCCAAAACCATTTTGTATTTTATCATTTATTTTGTTAAATAATATATTATAACGAAATCAATAAGCTTTCTAGTAATGGTCTAATATTTTAAAAAGAATATAGAAATAGATACATTTGTTGGACACATGTTAAACGTTTTGTGATCACCGACAAAGGTAAAGCGTTAGTGGAATATGTTATAAATCAGTCAGAACACCATTCACAACTTTAAAGAAAAAAAGTGAAAAACACTTAAATTAGACACAGAATCATTGTAGGCAATTAAGTCATAAATAACTAAAATATTAGAAACTTAAGGACAATCACACGCAAAACTCATTAAATGTAACGGGACAACAGTTTTCTAAACGGTCACAATTTTGAAACATTAAAATTTGATTGGCTGACAAAAAGTAGCTGATTATGTTCATTGGTTAAAGTAAATTAAGAGAGAGGGAATAAGTATTTTTTAGTATCGACAAAGTAAAAATTATATAGAGAGTCTTGGGGGAAAACTCACAGCATAGGGGTCAGCGAAGTAAAGCCAAAAGTATTCCTAATGAAGAAATTAGTATTTCCTATAAGTTATAATTCCAATTATAGTAATAGTAAAGTAATAATTGTTTTTTAACACTATGTTTTAACCGTGTTTGTTTTTACAAAGTAAAAGTATTTAACATCTTAGTAATCTTCGTTGCAGTACTAAAGAGAAACATCTACAAAGTGTTGAGTGCATCTTCATGGTAATTTGAAGTGAATCATTTTATTCATAAATCACGTAGTACAGTGTAGTGTTTGGTGAACATCGTTAACAAGTAATAAAGTGAAAGTTCTTCACACAACTATCAGCACTGGATTACTTACATAGGAATACTACAAAAGTGGATTTGGTATTGTACTAATTATAGACTTTAATTGGAAATTAAATTGTTAAAATTGCAATTCTCTGTATTATTAAAAATTTCACTCACTGTATTAATTGTTTATTAAAGAGCTTCGACCGAGCAAATAGTGTAAAATAAAAAAAACAAAGGTAATTGGAAAATAAATTCAAAAAAAATTAGATATTTCAGAGCTAATGTTAAAGAGTATATTTGGACTTCATCATTAATAACTTTCCTTATCTGTTGACAATCCAAGGTATGACTAATTAATTCATAATTTTGATTTATATAATATTTCTGAAATTATAATAAAATAATTATCGTTAGAATATGTCTTAACATAACAAGACTGAAAATGCCGAAACCACTGGATTCACTTAAAGGTGTCTAGGAGAGGATTTCGCAAAGCAAAGAACATGAATAATAAATGAATTGGAAGCCTTAAATCAATATAAAGCTCTAAAATGAAAATACCGAGGGAGTCAGAGTGCTCGTACAACAATGGAAATTTATTAAAGAGAATATTTCAGTAAGTTAATAGCGCCGAGATTGTAATTAAATATTTACGTTACAATAGGTAATTTATATTGTATTGAAACAATTGAATTTGTAATAAATTGAATTTTTAAACAAAATTAAGATAATTGATAATTTGTTATACACTATTTATTTTTAGAAATATTGTTTTTATATTAATAATAAAATTGAATGATTAATTTAATTTGGTGAAATAATTACATCGATTAATTCTCCAATAAAACAATTATTAAAATGTATATCTAGCATAGCTTAGATACAAGTTATTTGTTTATATTGAAATAAGCAATGGTCTACAAAGATCGTCTATCACGTTGGTTTTTACAGTTAAAACTCCACATATTCTTTCATTAAATAAGGTAAATCCACGTATAAAAAAGTCAATCAATTAATTAAATTTAATAAAAATTAGTTATTGAAATGATTAACCATCTAGTTGTGTGTGTTTTAGAGTGTTATTTTTAAACAAAATTATTATTACATAAAACCATTGTATAATTATTAATCTACATCTAATAATAAAATTATTTATTTTAAATAATTTTTTTTTATAATTTTTATACCCAAACTAACACCTGTATATACATACACCCTCACTTATTTTATTACACTTATTAATATAGATACATTTATAATTCCAATTCCGTTGAAAATCTATATTTCTTGAAATAAAAATAGAAAGAAGATTTATATTCATTGAATATAAATCTTCTATATTTATATTAAAGATTTTCAGCAAACCAAAAATATTAAAATCTGTAATTATACTTGAAAGTTTTTGTTCTACCTTCAAAACAAATACACTGTATTTGTATATGGACCGGAATATAAGAAATGTACCTTAAACAATTTGAGAGAGTTTTTTTCGATAAAACAAAAGCTTGTAGTAGAAGATATCTATTTGAAAGTTTATAAAGTTCTCTACAAACTGTAGTATATGAAATCATTTTTTTAAAGGCTTGGAGACAGTAAATTTTACAATATTTCCAAAATTGTTCAGCAAGAAAACACTTCTGTTTTATTATTTCAAAAAATGTAAATTTCCATGTTACAGATTGTGTGTAAGGTATCTAAGGGTAACTTTTTTTAAATATAAATATTTTAAATTATCTACCTCTACTTATTATCCAGATTCATTTTATTCTCCTTGTAACACAATTAAATATCGAAACATATGGTGGTACGAGATGAATTTGATTACATAAGGGTTGCCTTTAGATGTTTTAAGTATCGCATTGCCACATCTAAGCACCCAAGTGAAGCTATATGAGACTAAACCACTTACTGTATTTCCAGTTTAATAAAATTAAGAGCAAAGGTTGCATCGCTTTAAATCGGTAATAAATTCAAGGTACAAATTGTAATCTCTTTAATGTAAGCTTTTTGGTATTAACGTATTAACTTTATACAATGATAAACATGGGGAAGTGGGTAAATTACAGTAAAACCCAACAATATTAACTAGAATAGAACTTGCGTAAGCTTTGGTTGTTAACCAGTCGAAATGTAGCAAACGCATAAACCAACTAGGGTACACCAATCTCTTATAATTAGTGAGATATACTTTTTAAAATTATTATATAGAAGTGGATTTTACCCGCTAGACACTTCAGCCTGAAAGACCTTTTGTGCACTTGTTAATTCCGAACTAGCTTATGTCTATTTCCTTGGTTAGGGTTAGGTTTCCTAGCTAGGTTACTTGTTGCTTCAAAAGTCGCATCAGGGCAAAAAAAAAACAGTTGTCTTCTACGTCCTAATGCTTCACATTTCCGAAGTATATGTTCTGCAGTTTCGAGATTCTGATTACATAGTCTGCATTTCAGGTTTCCTTGGATTAATCCCATGGAGTTCAGATGCTTCTTGAAAACGCCATGGCGTGATATGAATCTTAAGAATTTATTCAGATATCGTTTTTTTGTGTCATATAATTATTAACTATATTATCCTTATACCTATATTTTTTGTGTGTAAAAAATAATAGTATAATTGGATTATTTGGAACGGTATATATTACTTTTTTTTCATGAAATTGGATAAATATTTTTTGAAAAATTATAATTATAATAAATATATTCCAAAAATGGACAAATACATTTTTCGTCACTCTACCCAGGTACATTGAAATAATTTAATTTACTATTACTATTCCATAAAAAACATTAGTTAAGTATTAATATTTAGTCGAAATATTATAAAACTAAATTGAGAAATTTTAAGATACTCTTAACAACATCACGGATTTAAACCAAAAATGTTAATTGAATTCAGTTATTCTATTTTAAATAAGTGAAAGGAAGAGACTTGGTTATATTTTATTTGTTTTTCCTTGTTGATTAAAAGCAAAAAATTTCTAAATGTAAAAATAAGGTAAAATTAACATTTCCTAGCTCTTGAATATTCTAATAAAGTTAAAGTCGGCAGAAAACAGTGTTGGTATAAACCTGATAAGGAAGTTACAAGAATTTCATTTGAAGTAAGACTACAGGGGAAAAGTGTAGATCCAGTTTAGGTATCTCGGAATTACCACGTTCATACTCACTGTAGTAAAAACCTGAGGTTAGGAATTATTTTAATTGGGTTTAACATATTAAATCAAATCAGAGATGTATTTGAAATCAAAATAGTGGAAAATATTATTGTAAATAAATTAATATATTAATTCCACTTATTTCACAATTTAAGAAATACAAATATGATTGTATTTAAGAATAATATACAATTTGGAAGTAATGAAAACCTAGTCACTGAATCATAACAATTTTTTTTAATATTATACGAGTGGAATAATAATAATTGTAATTTCATATTTCTCTAGTGTAATATTGTGTGTCATAAAATATTCACATCAAAATTACATAAATAGTTTAGATATATTATAAAATATTCAATTACTATAAATATATTTAATTATTTTTTTTGAAATTTTGAGACAGTAATGAGAATCATATCGGGGTAGTCAATGGTGTATGTATTTATATATCTTGTAGGCTTAGACAAATATAAATTTCTAAAGCAAGTATCAAGAACCAAATATTATAACAATTGTAATAATAAATTTTATGAAATTAACGAGTATAAAAAACAAAGACAGAATATATATTCTATAACGGTTAACGTTATATACATTAATATATTAAAACTTAGAACTACATAAGAGAGCGAAACCGAAATGACTGTCAGATAAATTGTTATAAATTAATTTTATTCACATTTTATCATCTTCTATTTATAACATATTCAGATTGTATTATGTAGCTCAGTCATAACTCTATCAAATTTGAATAAATTCTAAAACTATCATATATTATATTTTAAAACGGGTTAGTTGAGATTTCATCTCCAGTAGACGTGGCATTCATTGCATGTGATTGAAGTGAAGTATTGCAATATATAAGTATTTCAGTGCACATCTATTACCCACTTCCTGCAATACATCGTATATTGTTGGATATTTGTTTGTTATTTCAAATAATACTAGTCTTGTCTCCTTGTCAGATTTATTGTATTAAATTTATCACAACAAAATGTATTGGATTTGAACCTCAAAATGTACTGCTTATGTTTAAATTATTGTGTTTGGATACAAATTAATTTAATAATGTAATAATTTTTTTTTTTTTTTCATTTTTTCATTATATTTATAAATATTGTTTTCACTTCTAAGTAATACATTTTTATTCAACCTAAAATGTATCCATATGAAAAAATAACATAATTTTTCACACTTTATTTGCACAATAAGATCGTTCAATGGCCAAGTCAACATCATTAGTTTTTATATACATACAAAGCCTACTGGCACTGAAATATGACGGGTAAGTTTAATCCTGCAACCAGAGTGATTAACACATATAACAAAAGAGAAGCAATTCTGGCAAAATCCAAAAGCCAAGAAAATTAATCCAGTTTAAGATCAATATAATACAATATACGCAAATCCCTAACCAGTTATATAATAATAATATATCCATAATCTAGTAATTAAAAGAACACACAAAAAAGGATTTGGACTCAAGAAATTGGTTTTTGTTCATCGAAATTCTTAACGTAAATAATAGAAATAAATTTTAATAATAATAAACTTAGCATAAGATAATAGACTAAAAATAAAAGTATAATAAAATCATTAAAGAAGCTAGAGAGGAGGGAGAATCAAACAAGTAACAAAAATCTAAAAATAAATATGTAAAAACAAAACCAAGATACAAAAAAAATCTAAAATAAAGGAAATTTAAACACAATAATCATAATAACAATAATAATAATAATAATACATCCCTAAATTTATACTAACTAAAAGAACACAAAAAAGGAACTTACTCCCCTCCCCCCAAAAAACTTTAAAAAGTCAAATATTTTACCTACATTAAATTTAAATAACAATAAACATAGCGTAAGACATTAGGAGAAAAAAGAATGGTATAATAAAATCATAAAGAAGCTAAAGGGGTAGATGGAATAAAACAAGTAACAAATATCTAAATAAAAAATATATAACATAACAGGCAGATTTTTGGTTTAAATATAAACCGATTAGTTTTTCAAAGGTTTAGAAAATTAAACATCCTTTATATTACAGGTTCATATTTGTGTTTCGTAATTTTAACATTAATTATAATAACTCAGAAAGTTTTTTTCTGATAGACTTGGAGTTTTTTTTTAATTATTGGAAAGTTTTAATCTAATTCATAAAAGTGCTTTAAAATTACTTTTGTTTTAAAAGGAAGACTTAAATTAAACACTGACGCAATAAATAAATAAAGGAACAGACAGAAATTAAAAGAAACTATGTTGCGACAACGTGTACTATTTCACATACCTAAACCCAAACCTTCAAGGTACCAAACAAATTTCTCCTTTCTCTCCTACAATTCAGATTTTTTTCAAAATAAAATGAAAATGGTCTTTAATTAAAATACCTGTTGCTTCACATTTTGAAAAATACAAAAACGTAAGACATCAACCACACGAAACATAAGTACACTCTCAAGTTGACATGAAATAGGTTGGGTTAATCATGATTTTTACTTACAAAACAAACATTTTCTTTTCTTTTGACGTCATGGCTGGATAATAAACATTAAATTTTACCAAAATATGTCGAAACCGCCGTGATAGATTTTCACATATTCGAGGTATAAAAATTGATTGTTTACTTTTTGTTCAAAACTACTAACCTGTTAATTTAGACGGAAAGACCAGTGATAAGTTTTTATTGCATTCGTAGACTATATTCTATGGAAATAAAATTTAAATTAGAAAATATTTTGATAAAATTAACAATTTTCCTTGTATTAGTCATGTGTTATCAAAGATCATTTAATAAGTGAATAAAATATTCCTTTATTAAAATTTTACTTGCGAGCTATAGATTTGTGCTAATCATGTACTTTACACTTTATGGTAAATTTGTTTTTTATTATATCTATATATTATATAGTTATGTACCATTGGTTGTATGTAAAATCGTACAATCAATGTTAGATTTTTTTATTTATTTTGTTTCCATTATAAGAATTTCCATAGACAACATGTAAATGGAAATTAAAATTACTTTTTTTTAATAATTTGATGTGGTATTTAGATGATTAGTAAAGGAATTATCAAATATTTGTCATTAATATTCTGGATTATTTGTTACTGGAAAACACAGCTATATCAATAATTCCTAAATTAAACATCTAAATTGTTAAAAGTAAATAAATTGAATTAAACTTTATTAATGAGGTAGTAGCCTACTAAACAGATGATTCTTAATAATTATATATCTGTTCGGTCGATGATTGATGTTAACAAAAATTATGAATATATGTTAGGTGAAGCCCTCACTTTTCAAAACGTGATCATAAAATAGTTACTCCATTCATAATGTGCAGCAGTAATATATGTAGATAATTTACGTGGAATATAAATTGAACGTGGCTTTGCATATATTGATTTAATAGCTACAAATGAACAAGAGCTATATGACATATTAAATTCCACTGGCATATTGGAAACGAAATTAAATTTATTACTGCAATTAATTATGAGGTTTTGACGACGTTCAATCGCATATTGAAAGTATTATTTTGTTAATTGTTGTTAGTGTAATATGGTAGTTGTGGACAATTGGAAAAGTAAGTCATTCCACCTTAGTTGAGACCTTACTAAACTCTGATCATTACATCAGACGTCATGTGGACAGAGACAATTTTTTAGAAACCATTTACGGTAACCCTTGGCTTTCGGCAAACCAAAGTATGTCTTAGCCAAAGTAATATTTTCTATATTTTTGCTCTCTATGCATCTCCTTCTTTCATTGGTAGCTTCTTGAAATAAGCATCTCGAAAGCCTCAAAATGGATCACATTTAGCCATTGCTTGCCATCCCCCCCCCCCCATTTACGTTTGTCTACATCTTTATATAGGCACCTTTATTTCCCTTTATTCTAGAGTCATACAGAAGAGGGTTACTTTTGGTTTTAACCTAGTTTCATTAAGTTAATGTGCTTATTAAGTACAATGTTATATTAATTAACGAATATACAAGTGATACTATGTTACTGAAATCGACAAGAGCTAAAATAACATGACACTGACTGTAAACGAATATTTGTAAAATTTTCAAACACTTCTATCTATTCATGATAGTAGATACAGTTCAAGCGTCTCTTTACAATTTTTATTACAGTTAAGTCTTTTTTGTCAACTCAACGTTTGATGATATAAGAGATACAAAGCTATACACTTTCAATGAGCTCAAATCGAAAACAATCATTTCAATAGTGGTAATCTGAGTTTCATTCTATTAAATAAAAATGTTATATAAATATATATACTGAAAATGTAGCATTTTATTAATTTGTATTTAAAGATACATGTTGGAAGACGTATTTCACAAAATTATTGTTGTGCTTACATCATTCTTTAATTTTAATTTGTATGTAGTTCTCACCTGTGATACGTAAAATAAATATCAAATTTCTTAAAGGTCTGCAATTATAAGGCTGTAAATAAATAGAATAAAAGGAATGAATTATTAATTATTGAAGATAGTTTAAAAACTTAATATTAATAAAAATTATTATTAATTTTTTTTAAAGTGTTCTACTAATAAAGGACTCATTTTTCATTCCTAACTTCATATTTTATTTCGAATGTTAAAGTAGATGTTTTTATTTAAATAAATAGAATATTAATGACATCTAGTATGTTTTGACTTTGATTGGATTTCAATATTTATTTAATGAGTGCCTGCCCTAAGGTACGATCGCACTTACTAAAGTTTTTTATTTTCATTTATACGGTTTGAAAAGTGTCGTGGATTTTATTTGTTTATCACCTCTAGAAAAGTAATGAAGTTAACATTAAATTCTTTTTACGAGACACATAATTTGTCCTAACATCAATTATGGGGCAAACATTGGATATTAATTGATTTTTTAAAAAAGTCAAAATGAATAAATTGTCATCTGAGTAGCTGTGGAAAAAAGCAATTAAATTCGAAATTGGTGTTATTATTTTGATGTCATTTTGTATATTTGCTTAAGAAGAATCAAATGAAATGCTGGACAAACCTACATGACGAAGCACTTTTTGAAATTAAAAAAAATATAATTTATTGGGCTGTTTTAATAAAATGCATAATATATATATATATGTTTTAATGGTAAAACGTCAAATTCCGACAACAATTTTGTAGCTATGTGAGTTTGAACCTGTGTTTATTACGTCAAAGGTTGATCGAGACCCGTCAAAGAGCCCAGTAAACTAGTGGAGTGAATTTCCCTCTTAAAAATTACCAAATAAACGAAAACACATTTTACAAAATGGACACTTTATTTAGAACAAGGCAACGTTTCAATTACAAAGTTTTCATCTTCAGTTTTCAGGTAAGATGTACGGACGTTGTTTGGTATTAGCCTTCTTTAATTATATGATAAAGTTAGATATTGGAATTGAGTTCAAGAAAAACAGTTTATCTTTAAGAGTATGCTGTTTAAAAAATAAAAATCGATTGTTTTTTATCTCCTATATAAATATAATATCAAACTGACTTAAATACATCTTTTGACATTTAGAACTATTCATGCTCTGGAGATATGTTTCTTGAAAAGTGTTAAACAATTAATGTGTAACATAAATAACCTACGTTTACAATAAAAAAAATTATAAACCTATAAGTGTTATAAAATTTGATACAAAATTCAACAAGTGAAAATATTTGTTTATACAATTTGTCATTTTTACTCCATAGTGAAAACGAATCCTCAAAATTCATTTAAAAAATCGATAACATTTCTTGATTGTTCAAGTTTGTGTTATCAACGTCTCAAACTATTTACATGTATCAAATTTTCATTTTTATTTTTCAGTTAGAAGTCTTTGTTTTTTTTAAAAATATTTTGTTTTACAAAACATTTTGGCAATGGATAATCTACGAATATTTATTTTTATTTTTTAAAACAATTGGTTTATTTTATTCGTGTATGTAGAATAAATAAAAGTGTAATAAAATAAGGAGATAAATTGAGTTAGATAATTTTAAAATAACAATATTGGGTTTCCTAATTTGCTAAATCTGATACTTTATTGCATACACAAATTTATATTCTAAGCGCAGTAGTTTAAACTATCTAGAACTCTTATGGTGATTTTTGTTCGAGTTCTGACTTAGTCATTCTCTTAGGTTATTTTTAAACATATTTCAAAAACACAATATTGTAATCACACATACAAAATAAAACGCATTTTTTTTATATCTTGAGTTTACATTAGAGATGTTCAAATTATAGTTTGTTTTTATAAAACTAAGGCAAATTATAATCACTAATTTATATTTATTGAATTATTATATTTATTTTAATTCCTTTTATACTGCAAAACAACAGAATATAATTTACCACCATATATATTCATATATATATATATATATATATATATATATATATATATATGAATATATATATATGAATACATATATATATATATATATATATGTGTGTGTGTGTGTGTGTGTGTCCAATAATTAATTCAAAAATAGCGTTCTCCTCATGGGACATTCTGTATAAACCCATGCAAGTTTTTATATTATTTATTTTACTTCCACTATTGTAATATAGTATACATATAATTCTATTTGTCGAATTTTCTTAATTGAATAATTATTTTATTATTATTTTTCCTTATGACAGAAAAGCAGAATAATGGCTACTATAAACTAGGGCGTATTTTTCAATGTTTCCATCACGTAGAATACAAAGATCTTTTTAGAGGAGGATTAACATTCCCCAAAGTTTCATCGATCATAAAAATTTAATGTATTAAAGAATAGAAACCTTGAAGCAACATCAATGAGCAATAAAATCGCTATTTCTTGGGTTTTGGTTTATTGCCTATAATAAAAATAACCCTTGAATTTTCTTTAATCTTTTTAAGTGATGAAATCTGTTGGCTAAAAACATATGTCGGCATTGAGAAACAAGTAAGTAGACTACTGTTAAAATAAATCGGTTTTATTATTTATTATTAATATCGAAATGTTTGTATAATAAGCTTTAAAAAATCAAGTTTATTTTTTCAATTCGGTCATCGATTTATCGATATATTTGAAGAATCTCCTCCTGAAGAGTTTTTAATAAAATATAGTCGAATCGCTTTCATATCAATGACAAAAATTGAACGATAATTGTTTTTCCGTTACAAAACCTATTTTTCATACACTGGATAGTATGATCTTTTTTCAGTCATAACCAGAGTTTCATTGTAAGAGAGACGCGGATATTTTCTGATACTATAAAAATATTTTTATTCACTAATACCTTTGTTTAAATTTGAATACATATTGTATGATTTGTATTTTCTACAAAAATATTCATTTTGTGATTGCAAAGGAGAAGATTTGTTTACCAGTTATTATAATGCTCAAGAAATTATTTATTAACAATTTGAAGTACAGTGATCAAGTTTATCAAATAGAGCAAGTGTCAATTAATTATTTACAATCAAAACACACGATACGTAAAATAAAGTAATATAAACTAGATGAAAATATAAAATTAATTTACTGTAACAATAAATCAAGTGAGGTCTCAAACAATAAATTACCTTTTTTTCAATAAAACCACCACTATAAACTCACATTAGTTTAGTCTTGCTTGGCACAGATAGCAACTTATACTCCTGTAAATTAGCCTTAGCCATTGTTAATAAAATTTTACATTGTTTATTTTTAAGTAGTCATAATAACAGCATATTTTTTTATCTTTTAGGATAATATAAGTGTCTAACAATCATAGGAAGAAATTAGAGCAATTTATTACCCAGTTTATAAATAAATGTCATTCAATTACAAGGAGAAATTTTCATATTCTATTCTTCTAAAGAGTTTAAGATACTCATAATTTAAATTTGTCATTATTTGAGCTCGTTTCTTTTTCCATCTTTACTGTCAGTTATAATCAAAATGTTGAAGCTGGATACTTCCATTAAATTGAAACAGGTACACAATGGTAAATTATCATTAGATTTTTGACAAATAAATCACTCATTGCGTCTCTAATTTGTTTGAAATTTTAAAATCACTTTTGAAATGAGTAACTCCTCAGTCCAGATTAAATTAATACTCCAAGACATTTAGTGCAAGATCTTGTAATTGTTTAAAACTAACCATAAGTTTCATATCCATATTAAATGTTGAGCTTGACTTATGAGAAAAACTATACAGTATAACAAACACAAAGAACACAATTCTCGTAAAAAAAATACGCCTAAGTATCAGACGCGTTTCAACGACAAGGTCGTCCTCTTCAGTGATACACCAGCTACACCAACCAAACCACAACTCCCAACTGCCAACGACCTTGTCGTTGAAACGCGTCTGATACTTAGGCGTATTTTTTTTATGAGAATTGTTTTCTGTGTGTTTGTTATACTGTAACCATAAGTTAGCTGACAAATATGTAAACAAGCTTGGAGATGTTGATGATAATATTAAATTTATAAAGATGTATGTCTGGTGTTATTTGTCTTTTGAAACTTGAAGAACAGAGATTCATTACAATAATATAAATTCTGTAACGTTATAAAATAGGTGAAAACATGTTATTAGACTCTATGATAAAACGCGTTATTAGACTCTAGGCCAGAGATAAAATAACGGTAAACTATTTTACTCCAAGGTCAAAAGAAGCAAGTGCACCTCCGTTATGATAGCCCAAACCATATTTTCCTGTGGGAAAAGCTGACAATTTTCTTTTGAGAGTCACAGGTAATTCTACTGATTCTACGATATAAAAAAAAAAGAGTCAGAAATTTCTTTCAAGAATACAGTTCTCAACTTTAACTTTAACTCCTACAGGACAAGTTAGCTCTTACACTGCTGCTTTGATGCTGGAAAAGTTTCGGAGACTCAAGTAGGATGTCCTTCCTCATCCTCCATAAAGTCCAGATTTAACACAATAGGAACTTTACCTGTTCGGTTCAATTAAAAGAACGTTTATTTGGGAAGATTTTCAACTCTAATTAAGAGGTTATAGATAATGTACGACTTTGCGAGAATTGGTCAATATAGAGTCACAAGACTTCTACTCTTTTGAAAATAAGAAACTTCCAGAGAGCTTAATGGCAAATGACTGTATAGGAAAAAGTGTCAATACATAAAGATTAGCTGATAAATGCCCACTCAAAAACCAAAACTGTATTCCAATTGTTCCATATATGGCGTTAATATTAAATCAAACTTTTGAATAACGTTGCCAAGGTAAAACACTTCAGTTTACACACAACAGAGTTATAGTTGAAAACACGTTACTGAAAAACTAAGTCAAATTTGTTTGTACCTGATTTAATTTGTTTGGTATTTTGTTACACGCAAGTGTTGTACTTTAAAATATAAACATATAGGCTAAAATATGTTCTTTTACAAATTTTAATTTTGTTGTGTACAAATGTGATTGTGAATTTTGTGTGCATCAAAAAATCTTTGTTGAACTATTTGCGGATATATCCGTTTTTATGTAAACTAAGTTAAAAAATAGAACAATGTCTGCCTGGTGGATGCATGCTTTTGTCGTCTATCGTCTCGTATTGTAGCTCAAACGCGTGGACAGATTTTACTCAAACGATTTTGATCAAATTTCAAAAATGGAGATTCGTCACTTATCTGTAAGAACAATTTATAAAATACGTAACTTCTTAAAATTAGTTCTACTGGATTTTAATTAAATTAAAGCGAAATGTGAAGATTAATTATCGAAACACGTGTGGTAAATGCTAAATCATAAATGAAACCTGTTACTCTTTATAAATTATGAATCTCGACTATTGTTATTAAAATTTCTAATTTAATCACTAACACACGCACAATTAAAACATATTTAAATAAACATAGTTTTGAAACACCTCCATAGCAAACTGACATTAAAAGCGAGTAGAGTTAAATTTAGTTTTGGACACAGATAAGTAGAAAGTTTCTACAACACTATAAGATCAGGAATTTTGTTTGAAGAAACTGGTAGTTTTTTTTCTTTATTAGTTCAGAACCTATAAACGCAATACGAGTTGTTTTAAATCTACTTTACAACCGTATACGATTCGGGAATTTCATTACTTTAAAAACGATGTTTGCAATTAACCTCTAATTATTAAAACATGGTATTACGAGATGAGTTAATTAAAACCAATCAAAACTGGTTTTCAATTTCAAAACTAATGATGTGGTTCATTTTTATATTTATTACATATATGTGGTAACAACCCTAACTCTATTAATAATGTTCACACATAATATGTTTCATGATGTATTCCAATGTTTGACTTATTGTGAAACAGTTATTTTTGGACCAATTTAGTTAAAATTGTACATAAATTTTGTACACATATATGTAAGAATATACCACAAAATTTTGAAGTTAATAAAATGCAAACAAAATGGCTACTGTTTCGAATAAGACACAGTTTTGAGCGATTATATTAACGTAATTTCATTTTCTAAATTGTTATTATATCAGACATTTACTAACTTTATTCAATTTTACATTCATAATAAAGGAAACAAAAATCAACAATAAAATATTTAAGTAAAAAATTTGGCAATAGATAATATTTTAATAACTGCAACTATATAGACTTGATAAAAAAAAGCAATAAAAACGACTCAACAATGCACAATAACAAACCCGCTGTTTTTCAAATTAACATAACAGCTGTCAATAAAAACGTCAAGGTTGATTAATGTATAATAGATTTATCGGGGAATCTCTAACTTAGTTTTGGTAATTTCATAAATATTATTTTCCTCAATGTTTTTGTTGTTACAAACCTGGACTCAATGACACTTAAACCTTATTCAGGTGTGCATGTTTCCCAGTCAGGCAATAGGATATTCATTAAAAATTTTAAAAGTGTGATTTTAGTTCCAGTACAATACACATTAATATAACTTTATTTTATAAAATTTAATAAATAGTAATATATATTATTTGATAAACAATATCTTTTCAGGAAGCACAGATTGAAAGAATAATAATTAATATTCCATATTATGGTTGGATGAACAACAACGTACAAATCTCATAAGAGAATGGTGTCAGAAAGATTTATCTTCACTGAATACATTCATCAAGCTGTATTGTTAGATTGTGTCGCCGTAATGAAGATCACGACAAGCTAGACAACAAAACTGTTTTCTTAAATACGAAATGAAATATCTACTGTTTAATTTACACTATAATCTTTGATATAATACAGTATACTTTGATATCTTTCTGTAATCATAGAATAAGTTGTTCTTTAGAAAGTTATACTTTTTTTTGTTATTACTTTTCAATTTTAATATTTGATTAATTCTGTAATTTTTAGTCTTTATCTCCAAAGAGGACTGTTGCGACAATAAGCAAAACAAGAATTGCCCGAACCATAAAACCAAGACTGTAATAAATCCAATATGTCTGTTATAATTACCCTTATGCTCATATTGTTGACATATTATCTTCAGCGGTTTACAGCTAAACTTTTTAACTGTAATGTACATTAATTGAATGTTTCTCAATGTACGATAGTTTTGTTTCTCGTTTTTATAGTTTCGAATTCTTGTTCTCCTTATTTTCGTCTTTAATTAAAACATTCCATTTTTAAACAACATTCAATTATATTTTTCTTATATACAAAGTGTTATTAAAGAACAACATTTTAACTGCATCATTTTGAAATATGTTTACATTTTGCATATGCCAACGAATGTCTCCATGATATTGTAAATAGAACATCAACTGTCACAATAATAAAGAAATATCATAATATTTTCGAAAACTACAAATATAATAAAAGAAATTGAAGTCATGTTTCGCACTGTATTTGGAGAGCGGCTGTGATATGTACAAATACAAATCGTTAAAATTGTATAAATAAAAATATAATATAGTTAATTACCTTAGAGGTTGTCCTCAGTCCGTATAATAGTTATAGCTACAGCGCTGTTTCGCCGAACACTGTCGGCTTCATCAGGCCCGCACTAACACATAAACACGTAACACAACACAACACTAACACATATAAAATCGGAGTATGACTCGTCGTACATAAATAATAAAATTGTTTGTGGCCACATTATATGTCTTACTTGTCCAGCTGCAAGTACTAATGTGGCCACAAACAATTTTATTATTTATGTACGACGAGTCATACTCCGATTTTATATGTGTTAGTGTTGTGTTGTGTTACGTGTTTATGTGTTAGTGCGGGCCTGATGAAGCCGACAGTGTTCGGCGAAACAGCGCTGTAGCTATAACTATTATACGGACTGAGGACAACCTCTAAGGTAATTAACTATATTATATATTAAACAGTCCAAGGCAAGACATTACACTTTATAAAATAAAAATAGGTTTAAAAATAAAACAATGCCATAAAACATACTGCTGTTTTACTTCTAGAACTAGAGACAAAAGAGTAGACATTAAACTGTGAAAAAGAACCAAAAATAGACAAATACTCATCAGGAATGTTATAAATAACCCCTGTTGCACAGTTCCTGAGGGACACTTTACCTTTTCCAACATCTTTTACAAACAAGATCGATTTTTTCAAGAAAATTTGACGATAAATATTTTTTTGATTATTTTAACTTATGGATTTTTTTAGCAGTGGAAAAAATTAGTTTTTGTTAAATACATGAGTACAGACTTGAACTGGAACTACATTTTCTTGCTGTAACTTGGGTTAGATCCCTCTCTTTCAACTTTTTAATCACATCTATCTTAATCAAATCTTGTTCTATGATTCTGAAGTTATAACAGTATTCGAGGATTTTGTTTTATATTCTTTTTTTTAAGGCGATGCTGACAAAGACATTTTTGCCTTTAATAATTTTTAACGCCCTGTGTATAGTAACCATTTTACTAGTTCTCCCACAACCAGATCCTTATTCCAACTGTTCCCTGTATGGTGTTAATAACAAATCAAATATTTAAATTATTTTGGTATTCCGTTGAAAATGTTAAACGCCTCAGTTGACACGCAATAGATTTGAGAAATTGTATAGAAGAAACTAGGTCAAATTTGTTTAGCACTGATTTAAATATTTCGACACAGTGTAGGCTACAAGCAAGCAAGGAAATTCAGTATATAATCAAATAAAGTAAAACATGTAATTTTATATTTTTCAATTTTGTTGATGTAAAAATGTAATTGTGGATTCTTTTATGTTATCACATATACGTATTGTAGATAAAGGTGTGATTGGTCAAAAATGCAGTATCGAACAGTATATTTTCTGTAATATATTTCTTTCTGAAAATCGGCTGTGATGTGTCAAAATAAATTTGTTAAAAAGAAATAAATCAAAGTGGATTTAAAAATAAAACGATGCGGTAATATATAGCGCTAATTTAGTTCAACCGTTAATGGGATCTATAAGAGTAGACATTAAACTGTGGGTGGAAAAAACAAATAAAGACAAATACTTATTAGGAATGCTATAAATAACTCCTGTTGCACAGTATTCTGAGGGACTCTTTAACTTTCCTACAATCTGTTACAAACAAGATTGGATTTATCAAGTAAAACTAGAAATTTGACAACAAAATATTTTTCCGGTAGTTATAATTTATGATTATCAGTTAGAAAAAGTTTAGTTTTGGTAAATAAACCCATCAATAGAAACCAAAATGCAATGGAAGTTGTGTGGAAGACTCAATACTCCAAGATTGTTTTGCAAATATTTTTTTCAATTCTAAACTCATTTGTAACGGGACAATTGATGCTGAAATCAACGAACGGTGTATATTACCCTGTTATTGTGATGAGGTATTTTACGATTTTTCCAACAATTTACAACATTCTTTCTAAAGTTATATCATTATACTTACTTTCCTTCTTTATTTAATATTGTGAACACAAAAAAGAGATTAATATTTCGTTTGTAGAAAAGAAACGAAAAGAAAATAATTGTTGAACTTACAGTCATCACAAATGCGGCCGGCTATAAGATTAAAACTTTTACTAATCTTTTTTTGAATAATGCGTTGAATGTTTTAATTAATTTTAATCTTGTGATAAACACCTGATAGTGGGATTTATTCTGTAACAGCTGTAGCGTAGCAATAAAACAAAAATAACATTTCCACTATTGACGTCAAAAGAAGTAAGTTTTATATTTATTAAATAGGTGGTTCATTATACAGACATTTTATAATGAAAAATAATTTTGTCTCACTGTTGCAAGTTCTTAAACAGCTGTAAAATAAAACATATATATATATATATATATATGTTTTGATTAATATATCACGTTCGATCGTATAAAATCATCAGGGGCTCAGTGAGATATTTTTTTCTTGTAGCCTTGGATTAGATCCGTCACTTTCATATCTCCTATCAGATATCGTAACCTCTCCAATGCTGAAGCTAGAATATTCGAAGGCTATTTGTCCTTATTTTATGTTCTTTTTTCCTTTCTTTATAAGGCTACGATGACCTAGAAGTTTCCCCCCTTTAAACAACAAGGGGAAATTAATCCATCGTACAATAAACGTATGTAAAATTATTAATTCCAAACATTAAAACGCAATTTTTTAAAAATAAATAAGTATTTTATTTCTCAACATATAAATAAGTATCAGCACTCGTTATAGTATATATAGTTATGAAAACTTTAATTTTAAAACATATGGTTCACATTATTTAATTTTTGATTAAACACCGATTATTGTGAATAAAAGTTCAATAATAAAGCAAGAATTTCCCTAATTAGCAAAACCAAAGTTATGTAAAACAATTCCTAGTACATGCATACATTAAATGTTAATAAAAATTCCATCGAAACAACTACATGCGTCAATGTTTAAAGAATTCCCATTAAATCTAAAAAAATATACAAATTTACTAGAACCGTTATTAGTTGTAGATTAATAATGAAACTGTAAAAGAAAAGAAGATAATAAAATGTTAAGAGAAGAAAAGAGGTATTTTAATACAAAATATTCTACTCTAGAAAAGAATTAAAAAATTTTGTCAAACAAAATTAGATTGAGTACTTAAAAGAAAATCTAATTTTTTTTCATTGATATTTTAAAGCAAATATTTTAATTTTTGCATATGAAAAATATAAACAAAAGCTTATAATAAACACCCCTAGCCTTTAAAAATACTCTAATAACGTCAGAGTCGGGAAAGAACAAGAGTTGGTTAAGAAGGACCTAATGGGATAAACTAAAGGTAGGGATTCCAAGACTACATTTTTAAAATAAATATAACCTACTTTATCAAAACTTTACCCTGCATTTTTACTATATAAATATTGAGACACAAGATATTTTAATTTCCCACTATTTTTTTTCTGTTTCAGTCTGATATATTATGCAAAGAATTCACAACAAAATTATAGTTCAAAAATATTTTGAGATTTGATTAATTGATTTTAACTTCAAACCTTTAATAAAAAACATTTTTATCGAATTAATTTAAACTACAACCACTCAATTATCTTATCGATAGGTTACAACTTTGTTGCAATATTTATAAATATTAAAGTTGTATAAAATATTGACTCACAATGAAATATAAAGCGTGGTTTTTTAGCCCCTTCCCTCTCTATTGTAGTGCAAAATTTATGTCAAATTATGTTTTAATCAATAAAGTCTATTATAAATGTAAAAACACTAACTTTATAAGTAATTGGGAATTTAAGGGAGTCACTCAAAGTCCATGATTTAGGAGTCAACTTAATGTAAATCTTAATGTAAAGAAGGTCATGCGACAAATCGTTTAACACCGTCTTTTTTATCTAGAAACTGTAGTTGAATCAAATGTTTTACCGTTTTCAATATATCAGTAGGTTTAGATTAGATTTGGATATCTCGAAAACGAAAAAACCATTTTCAGTTTTGCTCCAACACACACAAAATACGGTGTTATATAATATCGTCGCATGACGCCTTATCATAACAACTTTTAAGTCGATTCCTAAAACTTAAACCTAGCGATATAATCAGTTATTAACAATGATTAAGTAGCATGTCTTATTATATTACTTTTATAAATGAAAGTTTCAATATCAATGAGTTTCTGTATTGATATATTGTGTGAGTGCTTGTTTTATTTTTCATATAATTTTGTTATTGTAATTTTCGTCCTTTCATTATTACTATTTGCAAATCAATGTACTTTTAATTATATTTCTGAAATAAAAAAAAATTCTGTATTTGCTGTGGTTAAATGGAAGAGAGTGCCTCATAGCTCTATCCTCGCTCTTAATAATTATTTTCACTATTATATTCAATATTTTGAAAACGTTAAAACCTTTTTCAGTTTTGATTAAACCACTGTTTAAAAGAAAAAAATACCATATCAAACAATATGTTATGACCGCCTTTTAAATAAAATGTTTGATAATGACTCCTACATCTTGGACTTACAAAGTTTGTGTTTTTAAATTTTAATGCGGGATATCGATTAAAAACAATATCGTTTAAAACGTCCAAAAATATAGGCGGGGGGGGACTTTAAAACCACTGTGTATTTGTTCAGGGATTATAGTGCAACGAATGTATTTGTTGTTCGTAGATAAATTGACAGTTTTTTCACATTATTTGTTTCTCGTAAACAATCCCTCTCATGAAAAAACATTTTTAGAAACTTTGTTAATGGCTGTCCTTTTCCTATTTATTTGCTAACTTCAAAATTACTAAAGGAAACCCGTTACCAAGAACTAGCTCAAATCTAATGTAAATATAAGCAGATGTTTTTCTGTTCCAAAATAATATATATTTTAATTTAGTCTTCTTTTTTACACTTGCTAGATACCTAATTCTATTTTTAGTTTGATGTTTCAATAGGACGTATGGAAAATCGTCTCCCAAATTACAAATGTATCAAACAAGTGAATTTATAAAAAAATAATCAAGTATAAAAGTAATAAAATCTTGTTGAAATTAAAAAATAACAAACATAAAAATAGAGTTTCAATTAGGAATTTTTAAGTTAGCTATTTTCAAAGCTTTCAAACAAGGTTGTTTTTAATTATATAAAAATATAACAAAAGTCTCCACTATTTTCAGATTTTCGTAAGCTTTTACGAGAAACCGTTAGTAACAAACTATAAAATGATTACCTTGTTATCTTTGACTTACCGCCAGCAATCCTTGATTAGTTCTTTTTTCAGTTTATATTGTCATATATCTCATACACTACACGTGTTTCGGACATTGTCGTCCATCGTCGGGTGATAACACTTAGTTAAAACATTCAACACAAAATACAAGTATACACATAACATTCACGCACAGAAACACAATATATATATGACTATATAAACTGAAAAAAGAACTAATCAAGGATTGCTAGCGGTAGGTCAAAGATAACAAATAGTTATTCAAGCATATCCGGTTACTCTAGACAGTCTAGACTATCAATATGATATAAAATGATTATATTGTTTATTATTTTAATCTTTTTTTTAAATTGTTCACATTGTATATTATGTTTTTTTTTTAATTTTCAATTCCTACTGCATTACGGTGATTTCAAAATGATTATTGGAAACCAATATATAACCAATGTTCTACTTTAATTTTAAAACTAACAAGATAGTTAATTGTTTCATATGTTTATTGTTTCAGGGTTGTGATTTTCTTATCACATAACATAACTCAAATAGAAAACGCATTCGTTTATCGAAACGCTTCAAGAGCAAAATAAATAAATAAATCATTTAAGTGTCAGCTTAATAAATCAACTTTATATTCTTTAAATTGTCTACAAATCCCCAAGACCAAAGGATTAATTGAAAATGTAGTTTTTTTTAAAAAAAGCGGACTAATAATAAAATAATTGAAAGATTTAAATCAACACAAAGATTTCAAATCTAAATACTAAGACAATGCTACAAATATGTCGCTTTAAATAATGCATTTTTATTAAAGAAAGATTTCAGTATGGTAAATAAACTTACGAAACATTTTCCATCTACCAGTACAAACAATTAACGAAGATTTAACTAATTTACAATTTTATAAACACAAATAGTTCCCAGCTTAAAAGCGTACTGGTATTATTTCAATTTTCCAATATCGTTTATTAAACAAAGATTGGAAACGAGGAAAACCTTTTAAGATAAACTCTTAGTAAATTTAATATTTAAA
This sequence comes from Aphrophora alni, assembly GCA_963513935.1. Taxonomy (NCBI): domain Eukaryota; kingdom Metazoa; phylum Arthropoda; class Insecta; order Hemiptera; family Aphrophoridae; genus Aphrophora; species Aphrophora alni. Next base: position 6,618,105 of record OY740774.1, on the reverse strand, counting down.
TAGTAAATTCATGTTTATATGGTACATAGTCACAAGTAAAAATAACTAAATATTACCTTGTCTCCGTCTTGTGATTTCATTGGTTACGTAATTATGACGCGTTTTGAAACACATATTTCATCATCAGATATTTGAAATATTCACAACACAAAAAAAAAAGTGTTTTTAAAACGATTTAAAGAACATCTACCAAAGAGAAACATTAACGAAAACAATTTTAAATATGATAGCTGTCTAATTGACACCAACCATTCACCAATTTCACACCTATCCATATCTGCAAGAAAGGAAAATACGCGAATGACGAGTTTCAGATCTAAAAAAGCTTTAAAAGCAACAAAGCCCAATTAATAAAAGACCACTAGCAATTCCAATTCAATATACTGTGCGATTCAGCGATAAGATTATCAGATCTAAATATTTCAGACTTAGCCAGTAATCGGTCGATCGTCCTCAAAATTAGACGTCTACCGTCTGCTGCAAGATATTCTGCTAGTAGTATCTCAAAAACGACGCATTTTTAATATATTTATATGTAAGATTATATATAAGATTTGTTTCTTCATATTACGCCTTGAATCAGATACCGAAATTTTGTCATGGTAATTTGACAATGTTAGAAACCAAACTTTTAATCTTACATAATGTGAACAGTGATTTAATTATAATAAAATTGTTTATGAATTATTATCGTCGACAATTATGAGAAACTAGGTCGAATGTGTTTGCTTCAGGGTTACACGTGACGTTCTGATATTCAATATTTGAACAAGTATAGCAAATTAATTGTTTCACAATTTTCAATTATTTCTCAAAATCTGTTTGGGTGTAATAATATAACGTTTCATCTTGTTATTTGTTTATATAAGATGAAATCAAAACAAAGCAACTTATTTCCGTTGAAAGTTGAATCAAGAGAAAACATGATATATGAACAGTCGTTTGACTTCATTTAATTTGTTAAAAAGTGTTATCAAATAAATATCTTACAAATAATTTTCAATTATTATGTTATAGATTTATATATATTAAATAATGTTTAATTTTAAAAAAGTATTTTAAAAATACATTTATTTTACATAATAAATAAAACACTATTTAGTAAAAGAACACTAAATTTAATAAAACCTGCTGTCAGTGGTTTTGTTTGTTACAGCTATGTCAAGGCAGCTTAACAGACTAAAGTAATAAATACAATTTCTTACAATACTATTTTTGCATTCTTACGGGGGAAAAAAACTTAAATTCTTTTCAATTTAGGCCGATTTTTGAATAGTAAAAAGCGCTAAATAATGATATTTAAGTGTTTGTACATGTAATACTAAGTATTTAGATATATTACATTTTGCATGTGTATATTTTTATGAACACATATATACACACATTATAACTACAAAAACATCAATTTTCACTTTTGCATGCATATACTGACTAATCCATGCTTATAGGTGTGCATTATTGGATTTAGGCAAACATAATATATTGCATGAAAATAATTCTCCACAAAATTTGCACATAATGTGTGTGTGTATATACATGTATACAACTAAAAACGCTTACGTTTAAAAATGCACGTTTTTGTAGGTGTAGTGTGTGTATAAATATACATGCTAAAATGTATATACAAATATTTGCTATTACATGTGCAAACACTTACGTACCAGTAGTTAGCGCTTTTTACTATACAAAAATCGGCCTAAACTTTAAAAAAAAAAAGAAGCTTTTTTTCGGAAAACTGCCTTTACAAATAATTGCAAAAAAGTTCTCAAATTTGAGCACTCATATCTCAGTCCCAGTTTGTCAAAAATATCATTAAGGACCATTTTGATAGGAAATTTAGTCAGCTACAACTTTTGTATTAAACTTTTGATATCTTGCTTAATTTTTGAAATATTAACAAAAAAGTTTTTCCCCCCCTTTTAACGCCTCCACGGGGCCCAGCGGTAAGTTGGAGTATCTGATTTTTTTCCCCTTTGAAGTAACCCCAAAAGCTACCTTTCCACCAAATTTCTTGTCTAGATTTATGTCCAATAAAAATCTTTATACAGTGGTCTAAAATGGTAGCAGATGTCGATTAAACCATATTAATAATGTCAACAATCCATCATTATCAAATAACTTTAAAAACAGAATTTGTTTATTGTTCAGTTACTTATGATATTTTGATTTAATTGCCATTAATATTTTTGACGAATTTAGGTTTAAAATTCAATAAAAATGGCAAATCAAATACATTTTTCTTACGGAACAAAACAAAACGATCTATTGATACAATGTAAGCTCAATAAAATATTTTATCTTATCAAATATTTTCGTACAAATTAAATACAAGTTGGATATTTGATTTTATATATCAACTACATTATATCTAGCCAGTCATAAACTCCATCATCTCGACACAATCTTACAATACAGCTTGATGAATGTATTCAGTGAAGATAAATCTTTCTGACACCACTCTTTTGTGAGATCTGTAAGTCCTTCGTTCACACAACCCTGATATAGAACATTAATTATTATCGTTGTTTTCATTTGTTTTTTTCAAATTCATTAGTGGGAACAAGGAATTAATAGAGCAAGATATTTTATAGTTTTCTTTTTGATATATATTTGTTTTTACCCATGCTAAACATGGATGTAGACTATCTCTTTGTCTGACAATTTGCTCACCCTCCCATATGTAGCAGTTCGGACGTTTGATTTTTTTTATCGGAAAATATTTGCTACGTAGTTTTAAAATTTAGTTATAATTAGTTTATTTTATTATATATTTATTTATTATATATATATATATATATATATATATATATATATATATACAAACCATATATCTTTATAAAAAACCAAGTACTGTAACACGATTCCTAACTCGGATAATCCAAGGAAGTTGCTTAATAATCTAGTATTTGTGAGAACTTTATTTGACTCGATTCAATTTGTTTTTCGATTGGACACGACTTAAAGCTTGATCGTCTTGTTCTCATGAAGTCGACCTGCGAAGTCGCCCATCTCTAGTGCGGGCGTCGTTTAATTCACTCTCAGTTGGAAGCACGTGGAGGGAGCTATCTAGAATTAACATTACCTTAGCACCCCTGCATTTAGATCGGTAGGCAATGCACAATACATTAAAGATATAAAGGTAAACTACCGATTTCCAATAGATTGTGTTGGATATCAACGCGTAACAAGTTGGTCGTTCAATATCAGCAGACAATAAAAAAAAATTATGAAAGCTTTTATATATTTTGTATCTCTCAACAGCATTAAAGTATCCTCTTTTCCTACATACATGCAGACGTTTGTCTCTCTTAAGATCTCTAGTTTGTTGTAACCATGGAAAATTTAATTTGTTGGCTTCCTTAATTTAACACTCTTTGCATACTTCTAATGTGAATACTGAAAATGTTTTTTGGACTCCGGTGTTTTTTTTTTAAATTTTACGCCTGTTTTCTCATTAGTGTTTTTCAGTTTTTCAGATTAAAAAATATGTACTTTCATTTAATTTACGTCTAAAGAATTAGAGTAGTTTTAATTTCACTCTTGGATCAGAAATCATCGCGTTTGGGAACATATGTTTAAATTAATATTTCATTCTTATTTTCACCCTCAAGTAACAAAATTGAATTACTCTGTATATGCTTCGGTAAGTCCATTTAGTGCTCTTTTAGAATTTTGTAAAGAGAAAAAATTCACCAATTGAAATTAATCCTTTATAGTAATATCTGTGTAAAAAATTTTCCAATGTAACAATACACATAACAATTGGCAATGATTCCATTATAGAGAGGATTTGATACTTTGCTGTAATAGCAACCACATATAATAGCTTTAAAAATTATATATAGCACTAATCATTTACATTTCTATTTTATAATCTCGTGAACATACTTTCCCTTTTTTCAGTTTAGATTATAAGCCATCCTGTCTAAATAGTTTTGACTAATTTTAATGTAATTTAACTTTGATTATCATTGGAATTCATGTTCTGTTACTATTTTATTAGTAACTCCCAACTAGTAATAGTTTTAAATAACTTCGTCCTTAAAATATTTAATCTTCTTACAAATGCGTATACATATACAACCCATAAATACATAATTGTCTTTTATTACAATGTTATTTTTAAAATTATTCCTAATATATATCCCGTATTTTTTATTGCTAGATACTGTAAAAATCTTTTTTTAATGAATCAAATTTAATACATACAGCATTAACTTGATCTGTAAATCAAATGTGTAAAAACAATCTTCTACTAAAACAAATATGTGCTGCAGATATCTTAAGACTCCCCAGACAGAGGTACACGTCAGTATCAATCAATGTCCATGAGAGTTGGGAACTATAGTTTCTGTTGATTAAACTTTCTTGCGCTTTAGATCTGTTGCAAAACGTGTCATGACTGTATCCGTTTATTGTAGATTTATAACACACGTTTCTATAAGCAGTTATCAATGTGTTTCCTTCATCTACATTCTGATAAGAGATGAAATCAAACGGTAATTTTTAGTTTTGTAAAATTATTTAAGAAAAGACTTCATTTTGATCAACTTTGAAATCAATAAATGTATACAAAGTTTGTTTTAATAATAAATACTTACGACACTTTTGTATTTTTATTTGCTTAATTTGAATAAAATAGGTAAGATTTCTCCATTAATAAATAGCAAGGAAAACTATTTCCAATTTTCAAATTTATTCGTAAATGGTCCAAATTTGAATGAACAGTTAAAACGTTTTTTCTGTACCTTGAACTTTAAAACTGAAACATGTTAATTGATTATTTATAACATAGTTTAGAGATCATTTAATTTTTAAATGATTAAAGACTAATAAGAAGTTTTTGCTTAAAAAGGAATAAAACAACACAAATAAAGACCCAAATAATCTAATATTGTCATGTTTGGATGTTCGGAAGAATACAGAAAGGATCTCATTGAAAAATGAAAGAGAAGGATCTAACCCAAGACTAGATGAAAATAGTATTAGATACAGCTAGGTCCCTAGGGATATCTACACCCGTATTCATTATGGGTTAATTATTCAATTTAATAGTTCATATAAAGAAGCAACTATACATAATCAAGTAATAAAACAAACTTGTGTTGATTTGAAAATTAAGTGGAAAAGTCTAGTGACTACAAGTAACTTCTTTTGACCAAGAAGTAAGTTTTAGATACTTATTAGTAAAATTCCATAGATTTAAAGGGTTTCCATGTTTACATTTCTAATGTATAAACTTTAATTGCACATCAAATGGTTCTATGAAATTCTTACTAAATACGTCACCTTTAGTTATAAATAATCTGTAATTATTTTACTACTCCAAATAGTTGGATCTCTCTCTCTCTCTCTCTCTCTCTCTCTCTCTCTCTCTCTCTCTCTCTCTCTCTCTCTTTTTCTCTCTCTCTCTCTCTCCCTCTCTGTCAGATTCTATCCTATATTGTTGCTTTCAATAATATTTCAATAGGAAACCGATAATGATAAATTGAAAATATTAAGTTTCAATTGGCATATGATGTGTAACTCATTAATATTATTGAGTAGGTGGTATGATATTCACATCTAGATAATTAATCAATGTTGATAGATTTATAGGTTTCATTTTGTTAAAAGTCATGTTATAGTTTGATGGATTTAAACCTCGCAACGTGATTGTATCTCTATTATAATGGGACTATAATTGTGCCAGTATTAATTACAATGTATATTAAATGATGAGCTAATAAATGTTTGTCTTTAACTAAACTATATAAAGTGACAAATAAAATCAATAGAAGAGATACGAATATTTGGATAATATTTCTTAAGTTATATTTAAAGAATTTATTCATTATGTTCTGTCATTAAATGATTAAGGTCAATAATATTAATGAATTACTTTTTTCAGAAGTATTTACTGCTCTGAGCGACGTTAATTGTTTAAGAGAAATTACATCAGATAGTAGTTTTGGGGTTTGTTTTTTAAAGGGAAAAATTCTTCTAAAAGACCCCACAACCATTCCGTACTTGGATGGTAGTGTTGTATTGTTACCACCCACCTTACCCCCAACCCCCATTACTTCAGGGTATGAGCACGTTGTTTTAACACATTTTCTCTGTATCTAAAATCTGCCTTCTACCCTCTCTCCCTTTTTCTGTTAGTTCCGGTTAAGCAAACACACATTTTCCGAGCTTTACAGCATTTATGCTGGACACTAAACTGCCCTCAGGTATTATTCTGTTTCACCTCCATTTGTCATCTTAATCTTGATTAAAGAATTACAGTTTGAAAAATTGTATCTGTCAAATAATCTGCACAACTGTCAGTTTCACTCATGACAATGTGTTCTTGTAGCTACCAAAACACCCACGATTACAGAGGATTTCTGTCAGATGATAGCTATCTTCCCAATGTTTCCTTTCCACACATACTCCGAGATCTTTTATGAGACTCTGTTTCTTGGGTCTATTTTTCCCGGTATTATTCTGTTTTACCTCCATTTGTCACCTTAATCGTGATCAAAGAATTACAGTTTGAAAAACTCTATCTGTCAAATAATCTGCACAACTGTCAGTTTCACTCATGACAATGTGTTCTTGTAGCTACCAAAACACCCACGATTACAGAGGATTTCTGTCAGATGATAGCTATCTTCCCAATGTTTCCTTTCCACACATACTCCGAGATCTTTTATGAGACTCTGTTTCTTGGGTCTATTTTTCCCGGTATTATTCTGTTTTACCTCCATTTGTCACCTTAATCGTGATCAAAGAATTACAGTTTGAAAAACTCTATCTGTCAAATAATCTGCACAACTGTCAGTTTCACTCATGACAATGTGTTCTTGTAGCTACCAAAACACCCACGATTACAGAGGATTTCTGTCAGATGATAGCTATCTTCCCAATGTTTCCTTTCCACACATACTCCGAGATCTTTTATGAGACTCTGTTTCTTGGGTCTATTTTTCCCGGTATTATTCTGTTTTACCTCCATTTGTCATCTTAATCGTGATCAAAGAATTACAGTTTGAAAAACTCTATCTGTCAAATAATCTGCACAACTGTCAGTCTTACTAATGACAAAGTCTTCTTGTAGCTACCAAAACACCCATGATTACAGAAGATTTCTATCAGATGATAGCTATCTTCCCAATGTTTCCTTTCCACACATATTCTCAAATCGGTTATGAGACTGTTTCTTGGGTTTATTTTTCTTGCCATTTATCTTTCTAGTGGTCATCTCCTACTGGTTCTACCTGTCCAGAATACCTTACAACTCTTCGCTCTACTTGAAGTGTGATGGGAAGATTCCAAGCAATTGCAAACGCTTCTTCAGTAGAAACAGCACGATATCCACTCCTAATACAAAGTGCCGTTCTTCCCTTCAATTTTCCGAACTACTTATTGCACTTGCTGAAAACTCGTGCTCTTTGCCAATAATTTCGCATAAAAAACTACGTAATTAGATGGAACTTAGTATAATTTTAGTCTCACACATACAAAATTATATTTAGGGTAAATATGGTGTTAATATATTTAAAGTTATAGACTGAAAATGAATTTGTGACTATTGGAAAAGAAACATACATTTTGATAATACCCTTCTAAATGCAAGGAGTAAAAGTAAACATTAAATTTATTGATTATTAAATTTCATACAAAATTGATGGTACAGTAGAAGAGCGGGTGAATTATTCAGTATATGTACTTCATCTTTCAAGAACGCATGTATAGTATACATTATGTGGGAACTTATTTTTTTTTTAAATATAATTTGTATATAGTTTCTCTACAGTTCCAACCATTCTGTCCCTCATTCATAGTCAGTACAAGTGCTGTTAGATCTACTACACCTTTCTTTCTCTAGTTTTGTTTTGCATCCTTCTTTTTCATGTTTCCTATCAGATCGCTCTTGCCCAACCCTTGCTTTCTTTTCATATTTGTAATTGATAACTTTAAAACTATGTTTTGTATCCAAACCAAAATTGATAGATTCCGCTAAATATACAATTATATGTTTATTTTTTAATTGCATAGAAGTAACACTGAAACGCCACAACAAATATATATATATATATATATATATATATATTTTATTCTATACTTCTAAATGGGAAATTCTTGATAAAAAAAATCGTTATAATTAATTCATAAAATAAATAATTATATTTCCATTCATTGATACCAGGCAGTCTGAGAGAATATGAATATACAAGTAAAATCATGTTTTATCAAGAATTAATATTTATCATCGTCTCGCCCTCCATCTTCTTCCATTTCCTTCTCTTGTATGCTCCTTATTTTCGCCAATGTGTAATAAGACAGAATGATAATATTCTCATTGATTTCAGCTTCTTTTTATGTCAATTCAATGATTGTTGACGCATTTAAATAAAAGGCATTTATTTTTGGTTTCGTTTATTTTCAGGCTGTATTTATGAATCCGATTATGAAATAATGTCGACCTTCATTTGTTGGCGGATCTGAACGTTTCATGTCCTTAGGAAACATAAAACGTTATTTTCGACTTACCGTCCGTCTTCGTACGTCGTTTGCGTCATTATCGTCTGACGTCAGCACGATAGTGGTTAAAGAAATTAGGATGAAAATGCTCAATTAGGCGTTGGAGACTATAATAAACTTCTATTAAAATTCAGAAAAATAGAACTAAAAATTTCAAAATGGTGGGCATTTTTAACATTGTTTCCTTCATAATTCATGTACTATCCATCGTGCAAAAAATTGCAAATTTTAATTTTCTATGTAATAGTACCAATCCCACTTCTTTACAATGAGAAACAAGTAATTATCAAAAATGTAATTTTGTAATCTGATCTCGCAAGGAAATGTGATATTGTTGTAGTCACGAAATCCGACAAAACATTATATAATGTTGGGTGAGTATAATAATAGCGCTAATCAACTTGTTTTTAATAAGGAAGAAAAGTCTGACTAATGATACAACTAAAGTTTCTTGCTTATTTAAAGAGAATAAAGCAAATTGCTGGAAACGTATTTAAAATCCTCATTATAGTTAGACAATATTTACTTCATTCGTTCTTTGTAATATAAATTGCCTCGTTTTAAATGAGATTAGAACTGAACAAATCCTTATTTATAAGGCAAAGTTAAAACTATCCAACAATTATAACCTCAAATTATGTTGTTTTGTAAAATATAGATTGGTTTCATTTAACCAGAACTCAAATTTGACTTGCTATATTTCTATCAGACGTAGTTATGTCCTATTTCTAGTTTTACTTGGAAAAACCAATCTCGTTCGTGGGAGGAGGTAAACAAGGTAAAGTGTCCCTCAGGACGCTGCGCAACAGGAGTTATTTATAGCATTCCTGATGAGCATTTGTCTTTCTTTGTATTGTCCCACTCACAGCTTAATATCTTCTCTCATTTGTTTCTAGTTCTTGAGGGGAAATAAAAAGCTGGCATGTCATTGATTTATTTTAAAACTTAACTTTATTTTATATATTTTAAAAAAAATCTTTGTAAACTTCGCTATTACAAACGTCCTCTAGATAAAGATATTATGCGGGACAATTTGTTTTGTTATGTTGTCGTATTTTATTAAATACTAAAACTAAGTAAAAACACTTATCTAGTTACTTTATTGCTTTGTATAAGGTCACTGTTTGGGTGGGGGATCAAACCTTTGAATGATTGCGACTAAATTACTGTCACATCTTCAGTCGGTTACACACACATGACTGCACTAAATCCAAAGGTTTTGGCCTCTTTATTCACCGCTATACTTGAAAAATAATCATGGTTAAAATTCATTTTAAATTTTATATCACTTTCTTATTAATATAATCATAACATACTTAGGAATTACGGCTCTAGTGTTTTTAATTATTGTCACATATCCTTTATATTTAGTGTTCATCCATTTCTTTTTATAGTAACTTGGACAGGTTTGTTATCTAATAAAAAATATAAAAACTAATTTCAAAATGGCTCCAGTTTACTTTTCATTTTGTACCAACCCAAATGTCTAAAGTAAAACGACACTAATTTAAAATTTCATCAATGTATTATCCAAAAAATAGGTGTTATTAAGTTTCAATCTCCACAGAGATTGTTTAACCTGCAAGTAGTACTGTCTAGAAATTTAAGAGTCTATCTCAAACAAAATTGAAAAAATCTAGTTTAAAATCTTCATTATTACTAGTCTTTCTCAGTTAAGAATTATAACAGTTTTAACGTGGAAATATAAAATAATGTTGAGGTCTGTGGTTTATATTTGCATCAAAACGTCAAACCAGTTGGTTTACTTCTCAATTCAGTGCCTTTTGATTTATGTCATTGGCATTTACTTGTCGATCAGTAAGTTTCTACAAGGTCTACCTGCTCGGTCTTAGCTCCCTCGAAATTGTTTATAAATCATTTTTGCAAGATGTAAGCAATAAGTCACAAAGAAAGTAAACACTATACAGTATGTACAGTTAAGTTGTTAATGCTTGCGAGATAAAAAATTCAGACCAAATTGTTAAACATTAACATTGTAAGCCATATAAACTGATTAGTTTAGTGAAATTAATCACAACAAAAATTGAATCACTAAAATTAACGTAGGCACTAGTAAGTTAACCTCTACATAAATGATAAATGTATTGACAAATAAGTGTTTTCAAGGAAAATGATTATTTTTGGCAAATCTGCAGGTAACACTGTTTAATTTGACAAAACAATAATTAAAATTGGCCTTAAGTAAAGAAATACACGACTGACGCTAAGAAATTCGTTAAAGAATTAAATATAATATATTAAGGTAAATAATTGACATTAAATAAAAGTACCATTTTTATCCAGCTGATACAATATAACAAATACAGACATGCACGTACAGATTGTATGAGTTTTATACAAATTGTATGGTTTACGAAAACAAATTTGATGTAATTTGACGTGGTGTAGTGACTTCTTAATTATAAAACAGCTTGTAAAACTCTGTTAAAATTGAACATAAATTAAATACAGCATACATTATTTAGGAGCAATTCAAAAATACTGAAGCACAGATGGAAAATTAAAATAACATTGTATTAATAATCTTAAGAACATGTTATCTCTCTTGCGTTCATTTTGTCCGATTTACTGGTGTGGTTATTTTATTGAATTGTTTATTCACAAATTCAGTTTGGTATAATCTTTTGGTAGAGAATTTATATTCAAAACGTAAAATTTGTTTTAGTAGTTACCTAGATGCTCAGCTACACTACTTTAACTAGAGACAAAACAGAATGCAGAAGACTTTCAAGATTCATGTAAAACGCAAAGAACAAGAATGAATACGAATTTCCTTCACTGATTCGTTTATATTTCGACTCTCAGCTGATCACTGTCAAACAGGAACAGAGTTCGTGCGAAATCTAAGAACGTGATTCGCTATTGTTGTTGGCAGAAGCAAAAACATGGTTCTATTTTGTATAAACTAGAAAGTATAGCACAATTTTCAAAACTGCAACAAAATATTGATCCTAGTTTCAAAAAATCGAATAATTTTTCAAACTCAAATTAATGAAATTGATAAATTTATTTATCACTTCGTAATATATATAATAAATTGTTTCAAAATGTAATTTTCAATAATAATATTAACAATATATTAACGTTTAGCTTTACTGCATGCAAGTTATCGAGTAATAAAAACAGATTTCTGGTTACAGATGTTTTATATCCTTGAAATAAAACAACATTAGATTTCGCCTATACTCCTTAAAATGTAAGTGTCCATAATCTTGTATGGTGTATATATGTATTCAATAAATCTCATTATTAGAATGTTACGCTATATAAAGACTCTATATACGTGTTCTCCGCCATTTATTTCATTATTTGTAATTCTGTTATTAATCGTAAACAGTTACTTTATTGTATTAATTTTTTCATGCATTGTAAAAATAAGTTATTTAAATAGATTTTGGAACTCAACCAAATGTAACCAATCACTATGCGAAAGAAGTTTTTATATTACGATGTAATTAATTTTACAAACACTTAACTTTTTAAATAACAAGACTACACAATCTCGTGAACAAAGAATTCGGAAGGTCTTTATTGTAAAGCAAAGTGAATTAACACAAATTGTAATCATTAATAAGAAAACTAACTAACATGAATCAGTAAGGATTGAACTGAATTAAAAAATAATAAGTTAAGTAACAATATTAAAAATGCCAGTTGTGCTCGGACAGATGGTGTTTCTGTATTAAGTTTGAGACGTTTCCGTGTTCAAAATTGCTTTTAAAACAGTAATAGAAGGAAACATGAAAAACCTTTGAAAATATAGAATTCACCTTTTTTATTATGGTAGTTACGATAACAGTTATTCAGATATTAATTAATAAACAAATATAAGTTTAAGAAAATGTACATATAGCGTCCTCACTTTTAGCAAAATAATATTCACAGCACCCTCGATCATTCTACTTAGTCCCTTCATTTGAGCACCTTTGGTTAAATCCATGAGCCGACTATTTAATTTGTTTAGATATTTTTAGTAAAAACTTTATCTCGTCAAACTCTTTATTTACGTTTAGGAAATTCGTTTTCATTTAAGGACCATTTTTATTAGTTCTCTTTATTTAAAAAAGACACTGTAAACCATTTTCTTGGGGTTCTGCAGTATTGTTATTTAAAATATTAAAGTAGTTATTAATTAATTTTTCCCTAATATAAAAAACAACTGGATGGGTTTAATAAAGTAGCAATACACCAACATTTAATGTCAGGGACAAAATTGGTGTATGATTTACACGCTAATTGGAACTGAATATTTTCAAAATCGTGCAGCGATTCCTAATTGAAAGTTTAACAATTTTGCTCGCAATTAAAAATATTTTTGTCATTTCAGTTACAAAAATATTTGAACAATAATAAGGTTGAAACAAAATTTAAATTTTAATTTTAATGGTTTTAATATACCCCTAACCACAATCACTAGGAACAATAAATAAAACACAATTATTGTACTTTATTTTGTTTATTCCTCTCACCAGCATAAAATAAAAGCAGTTTTATTTCACAAGTACAAATGTAAGTTCAAATGTAGTATAGTTTAGAATCAAGACCCACTAATTATGAAAATCATATTATCGAAATGTACATTAGGGCATTTAGAGGAATAAACAAAATAAAGGACAATAATTGTGTTTTATTTATTGTTACTAGTGATTTTAGTTAAGGGTATATCCAAACCATTATTGTGAATTCACCACAGTGCTAAAAAAGATTGTATCAAAACTTTAATTGATAACAAAAACTAAATATTTAATGCGATCTTAAATTTATTTAATATCTCGTTTCTCGGAATCCTTAATTGTTTTATGTTTTGTAATCCTATTTCCTTTATACAATGAAGTAATAATTTTCCAAGCAAGATACATAGTTTTTTCTGTCGTCAAGTATAATAATTTCCTCTTAAAGTCTGCGTTTGTTATTATAAATGATTAGTTTACGGTTCAGTGCATTATTAACTTACATAAGCTGAAGATGACGATTTATTGAAACGTTCTTGGTTCAAACGCAATATTAGATGTTGACATTTCTTTTTCAATGGGTGACTTTAAATTAATTGTTGACTTCCTTTAGGGCAGGAATATAATTGGCAATTAATTAATTTTCTCTGATTTATCTTAACGTCATTTAAATATGAAAAGGATAAATCTGCCAAAATAAAAACATTAGTTTAAAAACCATATAAACGGCTAAATAATATTACATTAATAAATAAAATGTAAATGATTTGTATGAAATGACAAATCGGGAAAGTAATTTTAAATTACAACTATCCTAAACCTACCAAACAGTTAATAAAGGAATTACATTTATTCTTACACCTATTCTGAATACAACTAAAGATGTAATTTAAAATACAACTTTATAAAAACAAAACTGAATTTTATTAATCCGAAGTAATAGAAAGGTAATCAGAAAATATCTCTGATTTATTTAATTACAAATTATGAACTGCTTATATGGTCTTCCATTACACCTTCAAGGGCTCATTCGTGAGTGAGTGTGTAGCAATTCCGATGGGCCCACATGATCTCCTTGTTTTTTCATGTAGTCTTCTGTTACAACCCTCTTATTCATCTTTCCTATCTGACCTTTCTTAACCAACTCTTCCTCTTTACTGAACGAAACGTATTCGAGGGATAGGGGTCTTTATTTACATCCTTTTCTTTTTATAAAGCGATAATGACTGAGAGGTTTTTCCTTTAAAAGCGTTCTCACTAAACTCATTTTGTGTACAGAGTATCTGAAAATTTCCAACAGGTTTAATATATTTCCTGAATATTAAAGAATAAGGATTTAAAAACATTATATCTACCTAAAAATTACTGATTATTGGTCAAACGCAATTGTTGCGAGCAAACATAGTCTCCCAGAAAGAATATTTTACAACCTTGAAATTTTCACGTATAAATTGTATTGATGAATTTTTAAAAAAATGATGTTATAAAAGAATTAAAATGAAAAAAGTAATTTTTTTATATTCTAATTTACAACCCACCTAAACGTCTATTATGAATCTATTATCGTTTAAACCCGAATCCTAAACACATATTCGTAATCTCACACTAAGTTTGTCTAGATATTTGAGTTTGATTTTGTGCTTATTATACACAAATTAACATTGAAAAGCTTATTAATATAAACTCATTATTGCAATTATTCAATTAATGAGATTATACACACTAACTGTTGTATAGTCATTATATTTTGAAATAATACCATTTTAATTAGGTTCCTAAATAGTTTCACAAATAAATTAAATTGTCTAATTTTCTTTTACAATTTTTGCATATTAAAAACAAGCATAATAAATCAAAATGAATAAGTATCAAACAAATATTCATTGAAAAAAATGTTTTAGTAATTTCGAGGAAACACAATTAGTTTTTATAAAGGTAATAATCCTGTAAATAACTATATAAATAATACTTTTAAATAAAATAATAACTTGTTCCTTGAAAGATATAAGATTCTGAAAGAATCTTCTTTAACAGTAAATGTACCTCAGATATCTTAAGACACTCCAGACAGAGGTTTAGATCACTATCAATCAACGTCCACGAGAGATGGGAATTCTAGTTTTTGTGCTTTAGATTTGTTATAAACTATTTATCGAGAACAATATTTTTGAATAATTAATATATAGGCCTACTATATATATTGCAGAATTGTTATAAGGAAGAAAATGTCATAAAATAATTTTATTCTGCTAGGAGAAGTAGAAGCTTTAAAAAGATTTTACAAATTAAAATGAAAATAATCTATTGCTTAGGTGATATCAATAATGCTTAGATTATAGTTATACCTTCCAAGAAAGCTTGCTGAATTTACCAACAAAGTCCTTGGACCTTTTCACCAATTCAAACATTTAAACAAGATATTAATTTTATAAAAAGTTATTTTTTAGCAGGGTAAGTGAAATTATCATACTGTGATTTTATGGTGAACTTTTAGAATAATTATTATAGTAATATTAATTGAATTAGTTACTCTTCCCTATTATTACATCCCATATATGTTTTCTTTTTGTTTTGTATAGGCTACACTATGTGAACATTAAATTTACTTTGTTTTTTTCATTGTCTTGTGACTGATGAACGCCTCCTTAACGCTTTCCTAGTGTTTATTAATTCATCATCCTTTTCTCTGTTGAATTAGTCAACATGTTGTTAAGAAAATAAATAGGACATCGCATTAATGGAAATATATTATTTCAAACCATGAAACCAAAAGGAAATGTGATATTATTATAGTTGCAAAATCCGGCAGGAATAAGTCAAAGTCACAATTTCTATTTGGACAGGTGTAGGATGTTACAACCGAGGATGGTGACTTAGTCATTGTTCGTATTGCACAAATTGAGTGCTTTTTGTGGAAATTTGATTATTCGTTCATTTGGCAATTGAAGTTTCCACACAAATTTCTTTAAGGGTAAAGGAAAAATCAAAATATGTAAATTACAAATATCAGTGATTTACAAATTTGACAAAATGGGTTTATAGCTCTAGAACTTACAAAAACATTACTACCACTCTTTTGGAATTTAAAAATTTTAACTGATCAAAATCGTAAACGTTCTGGTAACATAATATTCTCTACATGAACATCGACATAAGGTAGGCCTTTTGACAGGGGTTTTTTTTTTTTTTTTTTTTTTTTTAATGAAAATATTTATTTCACAAACAAAAAAAAACCGTACACTTCAATGGTACATATAAAAATGAAAATAATATGATACATATAAAACTTCAGTAATAAACGTCCAGGTTTGTAAACGTGTATTTATTTGGTGGTGATATTATGTAAATTTTACATTATTTCTTACTAAAGTAAATAGAGAATAATGAAATCCTGTGATATTTACAAACGATGCAGATATTTTTGACTCCAATGTACACATTCAGTCAGAAGCAAGGACTTGTTCTCAGCGCTGTCTCCCACTAGCACAGTAAACCGATTCCACTGTATAACAATTATTAATTCTAGAAATATAAATTGGAATGGTAAATATTGTCATCAAAATGTATTAGTTGGCTAAGAAAGTTAATACCCAACAAGTGCTGACACGTAATGGAATAAATAAAACTAGCAACAGAAATTTAAACATAAATAGAGTGCAAAGGCGTGGCCAGTTTGGAGAATGGGCGGAGTAATACAATACCTGATAAGCACGATCAGTCAAGTGCTGGCATCATGTGGAAACTAGAAAAACTAATGCCACAAATAACCGTTAATATATCACCAATGTTAAAAACACAGTAATATGATAAAACAAAATGGAACTACATTTTACGTCTGGGCAAATTTTTGATGCTTATTAGAATCTTTATTAAATTCTAGCATGAACTCCCTCAAAAGACAAATTCTCCCATTTACCTAAATTTACAAATTAATAACGGGCATGTATCTATGACAAAACTAATAACTTAGGTTTATTTTATGAGAAATTATTGAAAATATCGTACAATTGTTTAAAAAAATTATGGTACAACGTCAGTTAAAACAAATGAAAGTCCAGTAAAGCAAGTCAAATTTTCCCCTCGCTAAAATATGTTAAATCCAAAGGCCAATCATGTGTTCAAATATTTAATAAAAATTGAATCCTCCTTCAAGAAATTGAACTTGACCTAAATTAAAAACTATACAAAACTCGGTGGGAAGCAGTATCACTGTCTATTTAACACAATTCAAAATCAGTAAAGCAAATTAACTACGTTTAAAATTATACAAAGTACAACTCAAAATTAAACCACAGATTATATTTAACCATTTGTCATTTTAATTTTTAACTCTTTCACTTCCCTATTCTGACATACTAACTCCAAAACATTTACATGTAACATATTTTTCATTACACGGATAAATTCTATATACCTATCTAAGATAAAATATATAAACAAGTTATGTTTCGCATAATATTACTATTCTGTATGAAATAATAAATAACATTACAAAATACACAATTGGCTACAGTTACAAGTTTAAGTCAGTGTGATTTCTACCCTCACAAAAACCTTGTTAATATCTCTAATATTTACCTTAGGAATTATTAATAAATCACATCGCGCTAAATTGCCTTTGTAGACGAAAACGGATCAGCTTACATTTTACCAACAAAGATTGAAAACATAGTAAGATTGATTAATGTTATAGTTGAAACACAAAAACTAGGTTAAACTTGTTTGCTACAGTATTCTACACAAGTTCTTGGAAATCAATATTTAAGCTGGTTCAATATACTTAGTTTTACAAAATATTTGAAGCAGTAAATATAATAATTTATGGAGTGTGCGTTAGTTTTATGGCAAGTTTTATACTTCGCAATAATGTTTACATGGGTAATTACATATATTAAATGCAGAATCTAAAAAACAATATTCGAAAAACTTTGACTGAATACAGAAAATACTCATGTTTTGGAGCACGTCGGTTAATATAAAGGGACTGATACTTTTTAGTGCTTAATTTTCCCCATTATTGTGAAGCCTTCAAGAGGGTGGTGTGAAGGGAAATCGTTTTTTTTTTTTTTTTTTTTTTTTTTTAATTACTGAATTCAGAATAAATTTATATTAAAGCGATAATACAAATTTATATTGTGATATTTATATTTTAAAACATACAAATGTAGGAAAAACTAGGTCGTAAACAATTTCAAAAAAATAGATAATTTCAACCCAACCTTCTCCCCGAAGAAAGGTTTTAATAGAAATACGCGAAGTTATAAAATCACTCTAAATTCACAGCAACATATAAATGGTGAATTTCTTTCAATTCTTACACTATTTAAACAAACTAGGAATTTAATTTAGTTTAGTTCGATTTATATATACTGTACTGTAATTATAGAGTATATATACTTCTCACACTCAAATGCTAGAAATCTAATGTATTAACTTAATTGTGAATATTTTTCCGAAGGAAATTCATTCAGTTTTGTTAATTTATTTATATTCCGATTACGTGAATAACCTCTTATTTTTTAAAAGCTTGATAAAATATAATTTCAAAAACAATGGCGTAGTCTTCATTTCATATCATGCTATGAACGTGATTTTTAAAAAAATCTATTCATATACCCAACGTGTTAAGTCTAATCACAGTATTGACAAACAATTAATTTGAAACTAAATTACAATATTTTATCCATGCATTAGAAACAAAAATAGTAATTTTGTGAATAGATTGAGAAACGTTACCAATGGAAATCCCCTCATCGTATGAAAGGTATTTCTGTATTCTATATTCTTTTAGTACTCAAGACGAAAGGATTTATGTAAAGTGAAGAACATGAGGATTAAAGGAATGGAAAGCATTGAATCAATACAAAGCTCTATAATGTAAATGTTGTGGCACTCAGAAGAAACAGGTGAGTTTAAATAATGCTAATTTGTTGAATATACAATTTCGGTAAATTAAAGTTACAGAAATTTAAATAAACATTTAAAATAATTAACGTGAGAAATTGTACTGTAAACATACTTTAAACTCATATGAATTACTAAAGCACTCTGGTAAATCTACAATGAAAGAAAATTTCCCAAAACCACAATAAAACACTAACAACACAAAGAATGTATAGTTATGTTAATTCTACCTTATGTATATTTCAATAGCACTGCTAATATCTTCACAGATACAACACAACTAATCGTAATAACTACAATAACTACTGCAGTATCAGAAAATTCCAAACGTTTTCACGCCCTTAAATGAAATGTGTTTAGGCCAACTTTGATTGGCTGAGAGGATCAGGTGACAGGCAAGGGGAACACCTCGCTGCAGTAATAATTGTAGTTATTAATGTTAGTGTGGTATTGTACCTCAACTATACAGTGTTTGTGTTAGTGTTTTATTGCGGTTTTGGGAAATTTTCATTCATTATACTTTAAACTATTAACAATTTTGTACATGCCAATTTTGCTCGGACTTTTAGTGTTTTTGTACTGTATGGTTTGTGTGTTAATTTAAACTAAACTCATCTTAACATCAGGAGTAACTTAGACACCATAAACTCTTTTTAAATATAATAAAGTTGAAGTAATAACGTTTTAAACTTATTTAAACGTTATTTAACGTTTTATACTTAGTTGAAGTAAGCTCAATATAGTCAAAAACAATTTTTGTATAATGTTTGTTTTCTAAGGTGAGTTTTATAATCGAAATTACAGTTTTTAGATAGTGCTGGAAAATAATAAACTTCGATTGAAGGCTAATGAATTAAAATTTAAATAATAAAAAATTTGACAGAAACTTTTAAATGATAAGACATGGGAGTTTAGTTATTCGATGCCTAGTTATAAGTGTTTAAATAATTTACAAAACTATATTATTTATTCTCGTTGCAATTACTTTTTTTTTTAATTTTCATTTACAAAATTTAAATTATACTGTTTAAATTTAATTATCAACGAATCATAATAACCTGAAATAAAGAGTCATAAGTAAATAGTATAATTTTAAATTTTGTAAACGAAAATTAAAACAACTTGCAATTTAACGAGAACAAATAATATTGTATTGCATGATTGGATATTGATTCGCCTATCTAATCTGATTTTCTGAGTAAGGTTACTACATTGAATATTAAATATCTTCATAATTCGATTCATCAATTTGCATTAAATTATACATGAAAAGTTGAAACTCTTAGTTGATTATTAAAATGTTTACATATTACAGATTTGTTTAAAATGAATCTTAATTTTTATATTTATAATTTTGCCTCAGGTGAAAACAAAAGTGAGCTCTCACGTTTACTTAATTATTTACAATATTTGCTCTAAAAAGTGAGGCATTTTAGTAAGAATAAATAATTATACTGTCACACTTCTTCACTCGTACAAAAATAATATATTTAGTTATGTTTTTGTCTTGGCTAGCTATTACATTGGAGAATTTAGTATAATTGGTGAAATGTTACTTAATGTTGTTACTGAAATCTAATTCCAATTCAACATTAATCAGATTATTATTATTCACCATTTTGAGTTGGGAGTAAATTTGTTAAAAAATAATCACAAATTATTAGTCAACAAACAACACAAAATTTAAATAACAAAAAAGGTAAACATTTTAATAACGATTAATAATGGATAAGGTTACTTTCTTCGCCTCTAGACATAATTATATAGAACTCAAGATCAAATGAAATATCCATTACAAATATTAGTATATTGTAATATTGTAATATCCATTACAAAAATAATTACAAATTATTAGTCAACAAACAACACAAAATTTAAATATCAAAAAAGGTAAACATTTTAATAACGATTAATAATGAACAAGGTTTTACTTTCTTCGCCTCTAGACATATATAGAACTCAAGATCAAATCAAATATCCAAGGAGCACTATGGAGATATTCACAATAAGGAAAAAAATAAAGAAGTAAGATTATAATAAATCTAGACTGTTTATTATAATACACTCAGAGATTTACAACTATATATTTACAGGGTTTTACTGAATTTGGCTGCAAACCTCTGTGGATGATGACGTTGTACTTGATTTATTATAATATTAGTTGTTTCTTGTTTTTATGGTTAGAAGAATCGTCATTTTCTTATATTTAGAACTGCTTATAATACAATAAAATCTTAAACCAGAAATGCATATGTATTTAAAACATACGTGCTTGAATAGTTAATTATTTATACTAAAAGCTTCAATATAAAAACAAACCATTTAACTAAGTGCTAAAAGTATCAAAAAATAACAATCAGAAATAAAGTAGAAAATCATTTTTGTTTAATGAAACTTTTTCTAACTAGTAGAATATACGTTCTAACTAATAATTTTAAGACACAATTTGCTATTTTAAACTAAACTGCATTTTCTATTTGTTTGTGTTGTCTGAAATGATTGAATAAGCCTCAAAACAATCCTGATGAATGACTACAAACAAAGTACTTGAGTAAACAATATATAACGTATTGGTTGCTTAATAGTTATGAAGATATTTTTTTAATCAAAACGATAAATTCATGAAAATTGCTTCTTCACTCGTAGAAAATTAATATTCATTGATAGCCATATTTACTTTTAGTTCACAATCAGTTGGGATAAGCTATTTACTGTTGTAGAATAAAACTTAACTATTGTAATATACTTGGATATTGTGGCTATTTGTGGGTTATTTTCATGGCGAAAACTCTATAAAATTGTTAATAAACTAATTACTATCCACCACTTTCAGTCGGGAGTAATAATTCTGTTATGTAAAGAAATAAGAACTAGATAAATGTGAAGCCTAAGTTACAGTAGAGCCAAGACGTCGATTTCATTAAACAATTCATCTTAAATAAACAAGCATTTTAAAAGTTTATTAATATTATTTCCATTGTAAGTACGACTCGAAAAAAATATCATTTAACAATTGTATAAAATCATTCATGACTCATTCGTTTCTATCACTAATGAATTAGGAAACACAAATAGAAAGAATCATAATTAATGTTCCATATCAGGGATGTATGAGGGACGACGTAGAGAATTGTGTCAGAAAGATTTATCTTCACTGAATACATTCATCAAGTTGCATTGTAAGATTGTGTTGACATGATGGAGATTATGACAAGCTAGACACGAATGCAGTTTTCTTTATATCTACTCAATCTTTTTTTCTTCCTAACAATTGATGTGTTCATCGTTTGAATTCTTGTATCATAGTAAACGTATATTTAATAAAATCTTTTGTCATGTACAAAAATAACGTTTTCAATTTTAGTTCATTTTGTTCATTTGCTTTAGAAAGAAAAGTTTAACATAAACTACCACAACGAACATTATTATAGCTCAAGTCGAATCAAGTCAAAACCTGGAGCATGATATTACGTAGAGTGACTAATGAGTCATTATATGAGCCCCCACATTCTGGATTAACCACAAACGTAGAATTACTAGATGCAGCTATACCTCACATCGCCACTCTGGAAAGGCAGGTGTTTTTTATTTTCAGTGACGTGCACTGCAACTTTTAAAACGATATAAACCATCAAACTACTATCATAGAGTAGTAACAGGTATTCATTTTATGCTTGAACAGTTGACAAAATTGAAACATTTTGTCTCAATGTGAAGTCTAATTGCAGAATATCTCTTTATAATAAAGCTCTAAAAACAAGATGAGTCGTGCAATGAAATAAGGGAAGAATGGTCAACATCTGCACTCAATACAAAACCCAAATAACTTGATAATATACAAAGGAAGCCCTCGATCATTCCCCACTTTTGGATCTAGAGTAAAGACGTATTGTTACACAGACATGTTTTTTTTCTGTTTTGAACTTGCTGATTCGCCCATCTGTTTGGTTAGCCAAGAACAAGAAGAGAATCTCCAACATCTGCAGTTCTGGCCCAGAAAATACTGCTAGAAAGACGTTTAAAGCCAGTCTTAATCAAGAATAAACCCTTGAAAAAAGTACTAACGAGTAACACATTGTAGAGATTGGCTGCTTTTGTTTGTGAGAGACACCGTGTGGATGGTATCGATTTGATACAAGATACACTAGCAAGAAGAAAGAAGTAGGTTTGTTATCAAATTATATTTTAATAATTGAAAAAAAAAAAAATCTAAACTTTATTATCGGATTCTTACTTTGGCTATGAACTATACTTTTTTCTGTGAGGAGGTTCTGTGACGGCGGGTCAAAGTTTTTAAAGACATTCTTCATAAGACGCAGTTCAGTTATTAAAATAAAAAATGTTTTTTAATGCTTCTTTTGTATTATTTTAATTTGCACAATGTTGTAATTGAAGTTTTTCTAGAATTAGATGGTATTAACAGTTGCGAAATATAGCTGGAATGGACATTTCATGTCGATGATAAAGTATGAGTTCATAATGGGAGTCAGGAAGAATATGAGGGTCTCTTTAATATCATTGCTAACTTCTGACACAATAGGGCTTAATTAAACATAGTTGTGTCTTGTGAGTAGAATATACAACCTACATTACTATTAAAACTGTTTGTCCATCTATAAATGCAATTTTATTTGTCATAATATAATAAAAATAGAGTATTAGTTAAAAGTAATTTGTTTCATATCATATGGTTTACATTTAATAAATAATGTAGTTGCAGTACTGTGCTTCTAACATTGATTTTAGACTATCTTAACGAAATTATATTTTCGCTTCAGCATTCTAGTAATCAAGAGCTTTAACATGGTTTCAAGACCTTACTCTATTTAAATTATTATAGTAAATCCCAAACAAATCCATTTATAAATGGTGAAAAATAAAATAAAATATCAAAATGCTGAATCTATAATATTAATATTCCCAATGTTCGAATTTGTTTCATGGTTTTGGTATCCAAGTCAGGTCTAATAACTAAACTAATTATTATTGTTACCTATAATATTTGTTGTCAGTCTTGTAACTTCCTAAATCTCCAGACTAAAACGCGTTTCGGCGCCAAAGTTCCATCATCAGTTGTTAGTAATGAAATTCAATGTCGTCCACGATAAGTAACGGTGCGCATCTTCTTTGTTCCCCATGTCGAATGAAAAGTACGTTCATGTATTTGTGTGATTTAATAACGATCTTGAAATGAGTGATTATGAAAAACTGATGATGGGACTACGGCACCGAAACGCGATTTAGTCTGGATATTAACGAAATCACAAGACGGACAAAAAATATGATAGGTAACTATAATAATTAGTTTAGTTGTTTGAAATTGTATCCCTATCACTAACAAAATTAAACAGTAGGTTTGGGCTTTTTGACAGACAAAACACGCTTTGTTTGTGTTATTTATATGAAACTGAAATAACACTCGAAAGTGTTTTAAGAGGGTCGTTTCACTGTTCATGATTTAAGGTTCCCATCAACAATGACGAGCTTCAACAGTTAAACGTTCGAAGGTAATTGGTTGAAAAGCATAAAAGATAATTGGATTTTAAATAATTGGATAAGTACGGCTGTTTGTTTTACCTCTAGAACTGGCGATAAATGAGAGCTATAAGGGTAGACATTAAACTGTGGGAAAGAACAAAGGAAGACAAATACTCACCGGGATTGCTATAAATAGCTCCTGTTGCGCAGCGTCCTGAGGGATATTTTACCTTTCCCAACTTGTGCGATGATGATTGGTTTTTCCTAGTGAAAGTGGAAATGTGAAAATAACATACGTAGACTGATATGAATAATGAGCAAGCAATTTGTGTGGTGTTTGAAAAAAATAATAAGAAAGTTAGGTGATTTATTTTAGAATTTTCCTCGTAGATAAATATTTATAAAATTTAAAACTACGTTATATAAACAAACGCTGGTGGAAAAAAGTAAAGCACTTTAATACGTGCTCTTTAATGAAGCAAGTGCTTATAAACTGCTTAAGAAGGTACACTGCTTATAAACTGCTTAAGAAGGAAATACACGAGAAAAGAAATATTATTATAAACATATTTTATTCCTAAATACAACCTAATCCGTCTTCAGAAACAGAATAAGTTAACCTACATCTTACAAATATTCAATTTGATTTTTATAACCTAATTTCAAAACTATTTATTCTATTCATTGTTTTATAAACGATAAATAATAAAACAGGTTTCATTAGAATATTTTAATTTTATTGCTTTCCGATGCAACTACTTTATCTTGTCCTGGTACAATGTTTTATGCTCCGTGTTCAAATAAAATTTATCAGCTTGACCTGGATATTTTTGTTTACGCTTATTTCTGATATCTTGTTAACCAACCGTGTTTTTAGTTCCTTGTTTGTGTTGCAAAAGTTTCAATAGAGAGCACTTGTTGTTATTTTACCCATTAAACTAAATGTATTTCAGTCTACTAAACATTAATTGGAGAGTGAATTTTTAAAATTTTTAGAATTAATGATACTATTTTTTTTTAATTCTTCCCTGTGTAATTTCTGAATGTACATTTTTTTTTTTAGAAATAATTAAATTGATACAATCAATACAAGTGTGGATATTTCATAAGGTGTCATAATGCTTCTGACACAATCTACAGATTGTAGCTGTTCCAGAGCGAGGTACGCTACACTGGTCTCAAATTTGAGGGACGACTTTAAAAAGTTCCTTGTGTTGAAAAAAATGTAAAAACAAACTTTGAAATTACCATGTTATGCAGGCAATTTACAAGGTTGGAAAGTACCTTCAGTTTTAAAGAATTTATATAGTTTTTGTGTCCTTTATGTTCTTTAATTAGTACTGTGTATGTCTGTTGTGTGTGTGACCACTCCAATATTTACTGCAGTATAACTGCTATTCGTATAACCATTTAGGCTATTTCCAACCTAATCCAATGAGTAAGAACACTAGTTACTGGAATATTAATTTGTAAATATACAACAGAAAAAAAAGGTTAATCATTGTTGTTTCTGTTTCTCAAATACCTAAATCATATTAAGAGAAGTCCTCTATGCTCCACATATTGAATCTATCGTAACGTTGGAAACGGATTTGTAAACAAAAACTCATCAGCCTACATAAACCTAACAGAGATTGAAAGCATAACAGGACTGGTTGTGTTTTATCCATGTAAACACAATTATGAGAAAGTAGGTCAAATATGTTTGCTTCATTGTCCGCGGACACTAATGATATTCAAGCAAGTAAAGCAAAACAAATTATGTAATTTCATAATTTACTTTTAAAATCCCTTACAGAAATATAAATTGAAATTATTTTTGTTTGTATAAATTTATAGTAATGAATGTTCGTTGATAATCAAGCAAAATTTATGTAATTTATATTAGTTTGAAAACAAATTGTTTCTCAAAATTAAATATTAAAATTCTTTCAAAAGTAAGTTAAATCTTAAATGTTTCATTATTCGTTGTCCAATGCTGGAGAAAACTTTTTATTGCATGCAGATATTATTGGGATTTATTAAAACATCAGCTGTTATTATCATTACTGTTTATTTGTTGCCATAGCAACGATTTTTCTCATTGTTGAGTCATTTCAAACAGTGGAATCCAGTAGGTGGTAAACCTGTAATAGTTTACATTTAACTATTTGATGTTTTATTCCGTCAAGACTTAAGATGGGTTAGTGAGAGAGATTGTGAAATATTGTTGCACCGTTTATTGATGATTTGAATTTATTGAGATTATTTTAGGAAAGTTACAATGAACTCCCAACCATCTTTGAGTTTAAGTTTTTGGTTTTAATATTTTTACTAACATGTGTATATACAGAATGTGTCGCAAAGGTCGGAACCCTGAGTGTCATGAATCCAGACAATTTCAAAAATATAGAGACAACATATTTCCAAATAATTTTTCCCTCGTAATAGAATAGCGATATCATATTTTGGGCTCAAGGTCCCAAAATGAGCCCGTGGAGCCCTAATTTCAAATTTCATTAATAACCCTGATTCTTTTCTCAAATTTGGATTCTATGGGAAATTGTACATCCTAATACGTCTTACCCCCTTATGGGGATTCTAGGGCCCTTTTCAGAGCCAGGCTATATGAAAAAATACTTTTCATTTGAATTTGTTTTGTATTTGATATGTATGTAGGGTTGTTTTCTGCTTAAGACAAATACTCTAATAGCTACAGAGTCGCAAGAGAACAAGAGTTGATCAAGAGAGACCAGAAAGGAAAGATGAAAGAGAGGGATCTAACCCAAGACTACTCAAAAAAGTTGTAGAACCAGCTACGTACCTTGGGATTGCCAACCCCGTACTTACTAAAGTGAGCCACTGAGGAACTTATAGATTGTATTAGGGTTTAGAAGACGGATATATAAGTCCCCTATTATCTACTTTGTAAAATTTAGAACCCCGTTTATAAGTCGCATAAACAACTCTTTAAATCTAATAATTACGGATC
Organism: Aphrophora alni; assembly: GCA_963513935.1. NCBI lineage: Eukaryota > Metazoa > Arthropoda > Insecta > Hemiptera > Aphrophoridae > Aphrophora > Aphrophora alni. Next base: position 6,590,772 of record OY740774.1, on the reverse strand, counting down.
ACAATATTTAGTGCAAAATTGGAGTCAATAATAACAATTTGGAGTTTCTTTACCAATAAAATAAAATAAAATTAGAAATATCTTTTTAAGCTCAAGCGATTGCCAAGTATAGAAGTGTCGATTAGTTACTAAGTTCAAAGTTTGCTTAAATTATACTTTTGCATATTGTGTTTCGATAGTTATTTTAAGAAAATATTTGTTATTCAGTTATGAAATAAATAAACATAATTAAATTCTATTAACATTTCTTTTCTCTGGTAATTGTAATTTGTTTTCAGAACGTTTGAAATTATTATCTATTAGAAGTTGTTATAGTGATTTAAACAAAACAAAAAATAATAACGAGAAATATCAAAATTATGAAGACACAAGTAAAATAATTTTTTTCCTTAAAATTTAATATTACATTTTGTCACATTTAAACATGAAATTCCATATTCAGAATAACACCAAAGTAAATTTTACCAAAAATAAAGACAAAGTTAAAACTATGAGAGTGGGAAATTAATTACTGAAGTGTTCATAACCTAACTTTGTAACTAATATTGGAATTTTGTTTAAACACCTGTTCTGTTTATAGGACGATACTTCTTTGTTATTAAGAAAACTTTTAGGACAGTTTAAGTATTAAATTTAACATATTTATGAATCCATCCTAAATTTCACATTCATATTCTGATATTTTAATTGAATAAATGTTGTAAAAACACTCCAAACTTTCTCACTCAACCTTTCTATAAATGAAATTTTAAAAATTTAAATTTATTTATAGTCACAAAAAATGTCAGTTGTCAATTAAAGAATTAAAACTTGGGCACTGTTTTTAAAACATTTATATATTTAAATTTGCATCTCTTCTCCTAAGACGTGTTCAGTGTAAATTTCATTTCTCTTAAATCTAATTTTTCATGTGGCAGTAAAGTCGTTTTTCAATTTTTTGTGTTTGTCAATTTTTCTTGAACTGAAATATTTTGTTTCGTACAATTTTGCACACATCTTTGAGTCAATAATTAAACGTTTCACTAATATTTCGTAGGAATCAGTAGAGTTGATTTTAAGAATTACGTTTTATTTAACATTCCCAAATAAAGATTATTTTGTCGTGGGCATTTTTGGCATATCGAAACTATTAATTTACCGAAAACCTTTAAATGTTGGACCGTTGTCACTTTTTATAAATAAAAAATCAGTTTTTCAAACTCTGAAAAAGTCCACCATTTTCCCCAAAATTTTAATTTTGTATGGGACACCAATATTTTATAGTGTTTTCGGATTTTGAACAAAAAATTAAGACTTTTTTATTCCTGATTATTGTTAACTCAAGCTACTCATTTAGGAGTAAGAAGCGCTTAAAGTGTCATACATTTGACGTTGAAAGGATTTTTAAGAGGCAATTTTTCATACTTCTAAGATAAAAATGTAAGAAGGGGTAGTCTAGGATTAATGTACTACTACAAATAAAAATAATAATGTGTGCAACAAATAAAAACTTGTTAGAATATTGTATAAGCTAAGTAAGGTATTAGTGTAGAATAAGCTTGTAAAAAATTAATAAGCTAACATTTATTTAATAGATTAAAATAGTCCTCGAAGATGGAGTAACTCCAAAACAAGTCGACAAATATAAATAGTAAGAGAATGAAAGGATTGTCAGAAGATTGTACCAAACTAATTACGTAGATCTTAGCAGATTTAAATAATATAATTTTATTAATAGTTCACGATATTCCAATGCCCACGATAAAAAAAAACCACTCGTTGTAACCATTTTGAAGCGAGACTGAACGGATATTTTGAATAGCTGGAGACCAATACGTTTTGTTCAGGTTCTTAGACGTTTAACTTGTATTAAATGTTGAGCTTGACTTATGAGAAAAATTATACAGTATACCAAATACACAGAACACAATTCTCACAAAAAATACGCCTAAGTATCAGACGCGTTTCAACGACAAGGTCGTCCTCTTCAGTGATACGGGAGCTACACCAATCAAACTATAACTATAACTATTTTTGTGAGAATTGTGTTCTATGTGTTTGGTATACTAAACGTTTAACTCGAGCAAAAGTTGATCAATATCGTCAGAGCAATAGGTAAAATCTCCATATTTTTTAGATTTTAATACAATGAAAATAAAGCTCCTAAAAGTGGTACAATCCAATTTTGATTAAAACGACCCACCGGTTCGGACTCAAAAACACTGCACATAGAAGACACAGCGTTTCGAAACATTTGTTATTGTCATCGTCGACAGTTGGGGTAGCTACCGTTATATGCGGAATTAAAATCTGAAACTTTTAATTTATTTTAATACATTATACGTTGAATAATACACTAGATGTGAACAAAAAACTTTTAAAATGGCCACCATTTTGATATTTCCAATTCGGATTTTTCTAAAGTTTACGTAGGTTCTCTCTGATCACACGTTGAATTTAATGTTTCTACCTTAATTTTTGTTGCAATCGTTCTTACATTGCGACGACAACGACGACGGACGGACGGCATGTGGACAATCTCTTTCACAGATTACTCAGGCTATTAAACGTGATGTTCAATCAACAGTCGACATTACCAAATTTATCTTACTTTGTATACTTGATAAGGAAAATAAAATACAATAGCAACCTTTGAGATCATCTTATCAATCACGTGATGTATTTTTATATTTTCTCCATTTCTCTAAGTTTGTTCATCGTAAATCTTATACCACCATTCAATCTACAATTTTAGTTAAATTCAGAATAAAACATTTTATTTGAAAAATAACAATACCGTGAAATAATTTTCTTTTAACTACTTTGTCTGTTTTGTTCCGGTGAAATGTTTTCACGAGCCAAGTTCTGTTTAACATTATTAGCTTGACCTGGATGTCTTGTGCTAAAAGTTTTAGTTCATGTTCGTTTCTGATAATCTTGTTAACCAACAGGGCTTGTAGTTTCTTATTTGTGTTGTTGGTTGCTTTACGATCCTCTGAAGAACTTATGTTTGTAATCCAATCTTGAAAAACTAATTTGATTTGCAGTTATTTGCACTTTTAGAAGTTATTCCATCTATTTTCTACAATGTGCAACACTCTTAAGACTATTTACTTTTCAATCGATAAATAAGCAAATGAACAGGGTTTCGTTGAGAAAAATAAATATTTACGATTTTATTTTTATTTATTAATTTCTTTGTTTCTTTTATTTACAGAAACAATATTTACAGAAATATAATTACAATTTATAAAGTTGATACAGTTTATAAATTAAACTTCATTTACAGATAACTTTTGAATTGTAAAAATAAAATGAATGGATATGTCTCATTTTTATTGCACCACAACTAGTACATTTAATTAAAACACTTTTCTAAATTTGTATATACAAGAAATTTATTCAAAACAACAATTTGGCTATAAATTTTGGCTAATAAATAAAAATCGGGGTGGATTTTAAAACGCTACTGAACACTGTTGTAGTAAATATAAATATTTAGGGATTTCCTTGAGCTTTAAAAAACACAAAAAACAAATTCTATTTAATTAAAAACCTATCAATGATACATGAACTTTCACAATTATCCATACCAAAAGCGCAAAAAAAATTAACATTTTAAGAAATATAATACACTTTTTAATATGATACAAAAATGTTAATGACAGCGGCTAAGGTAAAGTATTTTATTTACTTTTTTATTATTATTTTTATTTTTTTACCATTACTCGTTAACCACATATTCAAAATACCCGAATTTTAGTCCATACTAAATCAATTTTTGAGACATATCCTACAAAAATTGTCTTCGATAAAAATAACAATAATTTTTAGACAATATATTTTTGAAATATCACTTATTTACATGTTACGTATAAATTTTTCTCTTTAAATATTATACAGTTAATTTTTTTTTAAAGATTATACAGATTTTTTTAAAGTCAACATCTTATTAAAAAATATGATAAAGAGTTCACAAGACAAAGTGCTATAATTGGAGAACAAGCGACATATTTAAAATTTAGTTCAACAATTTGCACCATTAGTCGATAGGCTTTTTTTTTACATTGCTTGTTGCTCTTTTCTAGTTCGTTCTAACAAACTTTTTGCGAACAATTTATAATAAAGGGAGTTTCAAAAAGGACTATAAAAGCATGTCGACATTTATTCGAAAAAATGGAGAATCGGTGATGTTAAAAGAACAGCAAGTCCTTGATAAAACATTAATTTTGAACCGATTTAATTCCAATTTTTATGAAATATGAAGAGGAAACAAAACCATATCCAAAATTGCTAATGAAACTATATGACTGTCGTTACTAAAATCTTAATTTTAATTAAATATGATTTTCTGTGTGTAGGCGTTTATGGCACAAACGAAGCAATTTTAGTCCTCTATTGAATTAAATAAATTTTCCTAACGCCCTTCATGGATCATTTTCATTTTTTTACAAACAATTACGGAAACTAATTTTAGGTTAAAATAGTTTTGTTCATTAGCATAACAATGGTGATGATTGGTGTGTGATAAAGTTTTTAAAATGTTTTTGCACCATTTATTTTGACAGATACAAATATGACGCTTGCTTTACACTATAAAAACAATAACTAATAAAACTCTTATTACTCACAAGTAAAAGAGATTTCAAACACGTGGTGACACCGGATATTATATTATAATTACATTTATTTATCTTAAACTATATTACATTTATAATGTTCTGATTGTGTAGCTCAACCATAACTCTAATATGTTTTTTAAAGAACGTTAACATTTATCATTTGTGTAAACGAGTGTGAAGAGATTTCATCTCCTGTAGACGTGGCAGCAGTCATCGCGTGTGATTGAAGTGTAAGCTGTACATATTTCAGAGACGCATGATTTATCCACATCTATTACCCGCTTTCTGCATATATATCTTACATTATTAGACATATATTTGTGACTCCTTCCTTTGTCAGTATAATTAGATATATACTGACAATAAACTAGAATATAAATGTATACAGAATTTCATAAAGTATTAAATATATATATATATATATAATCTTTAAAACTGCTGAACGTAAAAACATAATATAAAGTAACAATTACTTCCATTTTTGATAATTTTAAATTTTCCCAGCCATCTTGCATCCGAAATCTTGAAAATTGCTTTAATTATTTACATAGGGTTAGGGTCAAGTGGTACATGTTTTTCCGTTACTTTTTTTATTCTGTGTTTAATGGTGGAATTTGTTTTTTATTTGACATTTTTTTGAAAAGTTATTAACAGTAGTCATGTAAAGCCAGTCCGAGAGATGCACCAAAAGGAAAGCCAGTCCTAGCGCAATGTCACGACTTTTTCTGCATTTTTGGTGCAAATCGTGACATTCCAATGTGATGACGTCATGCACGTATGTTTGGGAGTACAATTATTGGCATGTTTTTCCGCATTCCACATACGTGCATGACGTCATCACATTGGAATGTTAAAAATGTCACGATTTGCACCAATAGTGCGTGATTTATGATGTATACATGTCATTAATGACACGATTTGAGCTAATAGTGGCATAATTTACGATTTATGATGTAAACAATGTCAATGGCATGTCACGATTTGCACCAATAATGCAGAAAAAGTCGTGACATTGCGCTAGCACTGGCTTTCGTTTTGGTGCATCTCTCGGACTCGCTTTATATTACTACTATTAACAAATACAGAACATTTAAAACCATAATTTACAGGTTGACAAAAGAGGTCTATTTACCTATAAAGACGTAGATGAGGTAGTTTTGGAAATTGTAATTTGCCATTACTGAACTTTTATAATAAGGATGCGCTCTCTTCAACTAAGATCAATTAGAAAGGAAATCTAAGTTGGAAGAGGAAGAATTTTTGTCAAAACATCTGACCTGAAAAACATCAATTCAATAAAGTTATTTAATTTGATTTTGAAGCTGAGTAAAAACTACTCTCATAATCAATTTGTTCAAATATACTGAATAAAGAACAAATAATTGCAAAGAACTTGAAACAAAATAACTCTGAAATAATTGATAATATCTATGTTTTTGAGCACACTTTAATTATTTATGTGCTATATTGATATATTGCAATGAGTCACTGTTTCAAAACAAAAAAATATTTGTTTCAATGGCTGTTTGAGTAATAAATATAAATTAGAATTAATATTTTGCAAATCCAGCGCTGTTAATATTTATGATATTCGTTAATAATATATATGTCTTTGGAGAGTGTTCACAAAATATGAAATATATAAAAAATCTGTAAAACGGCTCAATATAAACAATTGGTTGTTGTATATGTTTAAAGATAACATTTACTTCTAATTTTGATAGTTAAAACATTGTCAACAATCTTTCATACGCCATCTTGAAATTAGGTTAATTTTTTTTAATAGGAATAGGATCACGTAGCACATGTTTTACATTGTTTTGTTTTTTCAGAGTTCAGTGATATAATCCGGTTTTTTATATCTCATTTCCTTAAAAAGTTATCAACTAATACAACTACAGAACATTTAAAATCTTAATTTAAAGGTGGACAAATGAGTTGTGTTCTTTACCTTTAAACAAGTACATGTTGTAATTTTGAAATTGTGATTTTCTAAGTTGCTCAAATTGTTGACCTAGAACTATTTTTCACGGTCTTAAACGGTTATAAAATCCACCAACTACTTTAGAAATTCCCAGATCAGTATTAGAGTTAGTTTATGTTCGTATACTATTTTGTAGTTCATTAGGTTTTCTGGATAGTTAAAATACATCTTACTTTTTAAATATCCACATAGGAAGTAATCAAAAGGAACAGAGGCAGGAAAAACTTCGGTGTGTTTAAAGGTGAGCCCAACTAATTTGAACACCTGTAAAATAAGTTTTTAAATGATCTGTAGTTGAACTTTAAGGAAATGAGTTATCAAAAAATGATTCAATCATTGAACTCAGAACAATGAAACAAAAAACAATGTAAAAACGTGTGTCACATGAACCTATTCCTATTTAAAAAATAATAAACCCAATTCCAAGATGGCGCATCTAAGATGTTTGCTAAAATTTAAAACTATCAAAACGATAAATAAAAATTGGCTTATAAACATCTACCAAAAAAGAATTTTTAATATTTTGTTTTAAAGATTTTTTATATAGACCATTCTTTTTTAACACTCTGTATTATACTTTCACAAAATATATAGATTCAAGTAGTTGTAACCTAAATTATTATTACAATTTCTTGACATACTTTTAAATTATAAATATTTTTGTAGTAATCAACCATTATCATTTGGTTATTTATCATATGTAAATTTTTTTTTAATCCATTAAGCAAATAAATTGTTAAAACGAAAATGTAAAAGAAAAAATTTAGCATTCACGATGAGTGTTTATATGAAGTTTGAAAGTTTCATTGTTTCAAAAACGTATAATTAATTATCATATTTTTGTGGTGAGGGTTCAAACCTATCAAGCTTTTTAAAGATATAGTCAAAGAAAACAGACTCTGTCAGGAATAAAGTTGCTTCGTAGATTTTAATAATGAGGTCTAATTAGATTTTATTGTCAAATTTCTTTCAACTCTAATTTGCTGAAAATTATTTTTCTGTTTTGTATGTGTAAAAATTAAAACCATTTTACACTATTTTCAATGTTTGGTGTTAGCTCCCTCTCTATCTGGTCTCTCTTGTCCAACTCTTGTTCTCTTTCAACCCTTACGCTATTAGAGTATCAATATGGGTGTTTTTATAAGGAGGTTCAATAATGATCGAGAGGTTTTTGATCTTTATTCAACACGAACAATTTTTGAATAGAACAAAGAATTACCAAATTTCTTAAACTACTATTCTCTTTAATAATTTCATAAAGAGGGCCAGAAATGGAAATGAACGTTCTGCAAATATTGCATTAACTCTCTTAGCAACCCAAACCAATGGAAAGGAATCCCTCCTATCTTCTAAAAAGTCTCGAGTCAGTTGTTTGACAAGAAACGGATTTCGATTAAATAAATGTGACATTTTCAAAAAATATGTAAAATAAAATGACACAAACCAGTAATGAAGAAATATCACACAAAGGTTTATTGTTATTTTCGTTTTTATGTGAAAATGAACGCCCTAATCTTGTTAAGGGAGTCGGCATGATTCAAAAAAACAAACAAAAATTTAGCCTAAAACATTCTCCATTTTATTCTATTTAATAAAATATTTAACACTATATATGAATCATGTACATAAATAATGATTTAAAGCATATATGTAACGGAGTATTCTGGGTTTATATGTGATAGGTATGTAGACATTACATGTTAGTTACATATTTCTTGATTTGTTACTTTGTATACTTCATGATTCAATTTAGGTTGGTTTTAAGTTGGTAATATTGTTTAGGTAGTTTTCACTGTATGTATCAGCTGTTTTATTTTGTATATAGTTAATTTACAGTTTGTAAATATTTGTAGCATTGAGGTTAGTGATTTATTTCTTTGTTTGTATTACAAATAAACTCAGTGTTATTTTTCTGTGTAGTTGTGTGTTGTTTTTAGTTCTGTGATAATGCCTAGATTCAGAAAATGTAATCAAGAAAGAGCTTATACAGGTAACCGATATTCATCTAACTGCTTCATACTCAAAATTTGTGGCAAAATTTTATTTTCAATGTAAACTATAGTTTTTGAGCTACAACGAGAAACTTTATTATCCGATGTCGATAAAATCGTATTTTCTGTAATGCCTCCAGTACAAGAGCACATTTAAAGATATATTTACGTTAAAAGAAACAAAAAAACGATAAAATATATTTAAACAAAACACAAAAAATATATGTTCTAAAATTTAAAATAAAATAAACTTAATACTATGTTTACATGTTGTGAAGTGCTTGTAATTTTAAAAAGGATATACTGTAAAAGAAAATGCGCATTGCAATTCAATAGCTGTCAATTATTAAACCCTCTAAATTGTTAAAATGATATTAATTAACCTACAAATGTACAATATTTGATATTTTATTCATAATAGTGTACATAAAATAATATTGAGTAGTTTTTAATTAACTAACGAGTGTTTTGTTTACAAGTTTGAAATATGATATTGCAACTGTCAAGAGCTGTAACAACATGACGCCGAATGTAAAAAAAAGCTTCTGCATGTTTATACATGTACGAGTACAGGTATATTTCAAGAATGTCTTTACACGTGAAGGTTTTAAAATACAGTTGATTTTATTTTCAATAGAACACTTGATAATATAAAAGCTTTAAATCTATACACTTATAGCAATGATAAATTATATAGTCTTAACCAGATTTTCGTACTACAAATGAAACGTAAATGTTGATTAAAAATAGCTTTGTTCACTCTCTTGCATATTTTGTTTTAGTTTTGAATTCATAAAGTAAAATATTACTATTTTCTGATTGGATAATAAATATGTAAGAGTTTATTCATTATTAAAAGGAGAGGTTTTTATGGAGTCTTTAATTACAATACTGAAATAATTAAGTTTTTCCATACATTTGTTTTTATGTAAGGTTAGGTTAGGTTAGGTTAGGTAGTTATTAAAAGAAAAAAATAGTATCAGTAAAGAACTGTAATCAGTACTGTTTATCAGTAATGAACTGTTTATCAGTAATAAACTGTTTATCAGTAATAAACTGTACAAAATCATTGTACATACTTTCTTACTCATTCATCCTCAAAACCAAATAAAAAAAACCAAAACTAATATTATTAATATGGTTTAATCGGACATTTGTGTTTAAGAAGATTAATATACGACGTTTCGATAGTATAAATCAACTTTCGTTATCAAGTGTACAAATAGTACATTAAAGAGAAAAACACCAATAAAGTCTAGTAGCCTAGGGAAATGTTAGAAACTAATACTAAATCTATAATCCAAGAGAAGAACTCAAGTCTAAAACTATCCCTCAGCAGTTAAATCTAACAATAAACACAACCGTTATCGGTTAAAACCACAAAACATAGACCTTCCCTTCACAAAGCACGGCAAGCAACTTCGTGTAGTAATCGTAATATACACAAATGATGGCCAATGTCCTAATCAACCATATTATTAATTTGAGCAATCCATCATTATCAAATAACTTTATAACCAAAACTAATGTTTGAATTTAAAAAAATCAATATAGGTTGACCTTAACGTCAACACCTCTTGTATATTTTAGTGGACTCCCGGTTTCGACGGTATCCGTCATCTTCAGGTCCGGGATATCATTCTTATTAACATAGTACCATAGTGAACGTCGTCATAAATTACTCTTACACACGTTTTTACTTTTTTTTTATTTGTGTCAAAAGAGTTTGTGTTTATGTCTATAGAAGAGGTTATTTTTTTCTTTTTTAAGAAATCAAACAGTATAAATTTATTTTTTTTTAATTAAAAAGTTTATTTATTGACTACCCTAACTAAAAACGAAGTAAATAAGAATGATTTCCGATACGTAATGGAGTGTTGAACGAAAGGAAACTAAAATATATTAATTGTTTATGATTAAATTTAAATAATCAAGTAACTTACTGTAAAAAGTGTTAAATATTTAATTGAATTTTTAAATATTTTTTTATAAACATACAAAATTAAATTGGGGCATTGAATTTGGTGAATTTGTTTAACACATTCAACCAATTATGACTACTGGCCTTCAAATTTTTAATTAAAAATATATGTCGTGTTGCATAGTTAAACATTGCTAAAAAATAAAAATGTTTAAGGACATAAAAATTTGTAGACCAAAATAATATAGTAAAATATATTTGTGTTTTTTTAAAATTAAAATATTTACTCCTTTAAAAAACGAATATTCAAATTTGGATTTAATTTACCACGCAATACTAGATTAACTTATCCAATATTCATTATTGATATATTGTATTCGGACATTTGCCAATATTTGTGAATCTGATAAACAACGTTTCAAGAATATTTATCAACTGTCGTTTTCAAGTGAAAATTACATGACGAACGTGAAGGTCAACATCATAACTTTGAATCCAAGGACAATGTCGGAAACCGAAACTACACACATGGATATTAGACTACATTGGCTCTTCTCGTATTTATTAAGTTATAGTTTTCAATAACAGGAGTTTATCAATACATTTGAAACGTCTTATATCAGTTTGTTTACTCAAATTATAGCAAATGACCTGACAATAAATAATCCAATACCTCTAATATAATACTTATTTAGCTGATAGTTTCATTTTTGTAATTAATTATACTTTTAAAATTCTATTTGGAAAAATTACTAAAAATGGTTCAGTTATATTTTTATTTTATTTTCATGTAAACGTGTCAAAGTTACAGCATACATAATATTTAAATAAAATCAGAAATGTCCTATTTCAATTGGAAGAGATCTTTTATTATATTTATTATTTACTTAAAATAAAACATTGAAATTATTAACTCAAACATTATCTGAAATATTCCATATACATTAAACACTATCTATAATGTATACAGTTTCCTTTGTGATTTAATGTCGTAATATTTTATGTTTATTTCACTGGATGTGTGCAAAAGATCTTAATTAAAAGTTATGACAAGATAAGGTAGCCTTCTTCAGCTCCTCTCTCACTTGGACTATAAATATATTTTACAAATAGGATTATCTCTTTGGCCAAAGTTTCAACGCTCATAAAAATTTAATATATTAAAAGATCAAAACCATGGAGATACATCAATGAGCTATAAAGTTGTGGTGGCTTGGAGTCGGTTTATTGCTGCAATAAAATAACTCTTGGGTTTTCATACAAGCCTTTAATCTAATGGAAAGCATTAGTCAGTTGGCTAAGCTTTGCAGTATGTTCTCGATATTACAAATTAAAAATCAAGTAATTACTATAAAATTAGTACTCCTGGCATTAAAAACGTCTAATAATCCAGTGAGTAGCAGTTTAAATATTCTCCAGTAAGCCTGTGGATTCTCAATCAGTTTAAAATAACGAAAATAACTATTTGGAATATTATGTTTATTATTATTATTAAAAAGTCAAAATTAAAACCTTATTCTGTTATAATCTTTACTACTTAATATATTTCGTTATTCAGATATTTTTACTTAAATATTTGGCTGCAGGGAGGTGTGAACTCTCCGCTTCTTTTTGTAATAGTTATGAGCTGCATAATGTGAAAGTTTATACCCGGTGGTAGACGGGGTCTATATTAGTGTATGCAAGAGTGATTGGAGGAGTTGAACTTTCCAGGTGATATCTAACTGCTGTCACAAAAATGTATTGATATAATGGAGAATATCCAAGATCTGAACCGAGAAGCTAAAAAAAGGTAGATTACATCCTCCTCAAGATGGAGACGAGAAAAACTAAAAATCTTAGGTTGGACAATACAATAGAGCAGACACTGGTTGAGAAAAGAAAGGAATTATAGCGATTGGAGAAGTCCAGAAGTGAAGGAACAAATGAGGACGTGGACAGTAGACTGAATAGGCAAAGTGTCCCTTTGAATAGCCGAGGCCCATACGGAAATCAGCCCAGCTGTGTGAAAGAATAAAACTGAGGATATATGGAACAAATGTCATGTCCGTTTTGCTCTATGATTGCGAGACTTGAAAAAGAAATGCAAACTTTCGTTGATAAATCTCTAAAGTACATATATTAATTACTCTAGTATATATTATTAGACATATGATGTCCCAGAATAGTGAGGGACTAAATAATTTGTACATAATCTGAATAAACAACACTGATTTTAAATATCTTAACTAATAAACACATTTTTTAATATGTATAAAATAAACTTTTTTTTAAATATTTAACAGTAAAACATAAAATTTATTGTATATCTCAAAGAGTAAATAGGTTATAGAGCTATAAAATCAGTTTTCAATAATTTTGGATGTAATTAATGTTTATTACAGTTACATGTGTATATTTATTTCATATTATTCATGAACAAAAGTCGGTGGAAAGCTGTATTCAGATATTTGTAAAATATGACAAACCTTGTTACACCCGGTTTTATTTAATGGGACGTAAAACTTTGAAGGCTGAGACTCGGAAAAGTGAAATTTCAAAGGGGAGATGGAAATCTACTTGCATTAATCAACTGAAATAACAAACTGTACTCAAGTTTTGTATAAAAATTAAATATTATTGTTTTTAATTTGATAAAAGGATTAGTAAATCTATTTCATTATCAAACATAGTAGTTTCATATTTCTTATACTCAAAGGATGTGACATTTTCTTGAGGAATTTAAGAGAAATGAATTTATTTAGAAGTAAGACGGATTACACTGACTTTTCAATAAGGAATAAGGATTGAAGGATGCAGAACATATATGGTCCGGAAATCACAAGTTTAATTGGGAAGAGGCAAAAATCATACAGCGGGTAATTAACCTATACAAACGTAAAATAATTGATGCCTCGTATATAAAACTTACGGACAATCCTATCAGCCAATCAAGTATATAAGTAAGGCCATTATGGCTCCCATTATTAAAAAAGGAGTTAAAATTTGATTATAATATCCCCATTACTAATAAACAAGCTGAAATTTTACCTGTTAAATCCCCACAAGGGGTTGTAACCCGCTCTCGTGCCAGGAAGCTTAATACAACTAACAATAGGCCACTCCCCTAATAGTTTGTCACGCCTTCTGGACCACGTCACTTGTTGCTGTATCTTTGATACAACAACACGAACTTGCCGTTAGTTGTGTGTTTACCGTGATTGTGTTTTTGACTTCTCAATTTCAGCTCTGAGATGCATGCTTAAATATTTAGGTTAGTGGTATTCTAATTTAATTTTACTTCTCACATAGTAAATTTTAATTTTTAGTTTCATGTTTCTTTAGTTTTTAGTCACTTGATAACGGGAATTGATTCTTATTCCCTAAACGTCGTGGTTTGAATTTTTAACACACAAATGAAGGCAAATGTCCGAAAAATGTAGAATTATAAAATTGAACTTCCATCATTAACAAATAACTTCAAACAGAGAAAAAGGAATAAGGAAATTAAACAATTTATGCATTTAACATTCTAGTGGATGAAATAAAAATGGTGTTTTGATTTGTTTTTCTAACTATTTCTATCTTGAAATTTTGTACTATTAGTTTGCTTTGATTTCAGCACACATACTGTTTTTACAATTGTTTTCGTATTTTCACACGAAGGAATGTCCGTGTATATTTGGACTATAGTTTGTTTCATTTTATTTATCAAAAGCTGGCAACCGATTTTGATAGAACTTGATTTCAGTTTTTTACCCTAAATAATAAACACAGTTTATAATATAAGATATGTGGGAACTGCTTTAAGAAAAAATTGTTTTTTTTTTTGTTTTTTTTATAAAGTTGGAAACTCATAAATCACAACAAAATCGCTAACATTTTTGGTGTGATTCCTGAAACAAAAATTATTTTAGGTGTAATAATTTGGAAAACAAAAACAAAACGCGTGTGATTTGATAAGACGTAACAAATTATTGATTCCATTAAGTTTACAGCAACACACAAATGTGTAAAAGTTACACTTCAACAATCACACCAATATTACACAGCTGCTAAAACTAGTAAATTGAAATAATTTACTAACATGAAAATACTGATAATTTGTACAAAATTATTACAGAAATATTTTTGTTTATAAACTGGATCCATTACTGAACTTTTATAAAAAGATAGCGCCCTTTTCAACTAAGATCAATTAGAAAGAAAATCTAAGTTAGAAGAGGAAGAATTTTTGTCAAAACATCTGACTTGAAAAACATCAATTCAATAAAGTTATTTAATTTGATTTTGAAGCTGAGTAAAAACTACTCCAAATCAATTCGTTCAAATATATTGAATAAAAAACAAATAATTGCATAGAACTTCAAACAAAATAAGTCTGAAATTGATCAAGTCTTCGTTTTTGAGCACACTTTAATTGTTTATGTGCTATATTGATATAATGCAATGAGTCACTGTTTCAAACCATAAATATTTGTTTAAATGGCTGTTTTACTAATAAATATAAATTATGATTAATATTTTACAAATCCAGCGCTGTTAATATATATGATATACGTTAATAATATACGTGTATATGCAAGAGTATTCATAAAATATGGAATATATCAACAATTATAAAACGGCTGAACATAAAAAGTTCGTTTTTTGTATATGTGTATAAGATAAAATTTACTTCCAGTTTTGATAGTTTTAAATTTTGGCAGCATTCTTTGATCCACCATCTGGAAATTAGGTTTAATTTTTCATTAGGAACAGGGTCACGTAACAAATGTTACATTTTTTTAAAAAAATTCTGGGTTAATGATGGAATCTGTTTTTCATATCTCTTTCCCTTAAAAAGATATCAACTATTACAACTACAAAACATTTTAATTCTTAATTTAAAGGTGGACAAATGAGTTGTGTTCTTACCTTTAAACAAGTACATGTTGTAATTTTGAAATTGTGATTTTCTAAGTAGCTGAAATTGCTGCACTAAAGATATTTGGTAGAGTCCTTAACGGTTATAAAATCCACCAACTACTTTAGGCATTATCTGATCGGTAATAGCCTTAAATTCTGTTCGTATCCTATTTTGTAGTTCGTTTAGGTGTTCTGGTTGGTTAAAATACATCTTACTTTTTAAATATCCAACAAATAGGTAGTAATCAAAAGGAACGAGGACAGGAAAGATTACGATATATTTAAAGGTACTAACTCGTTTGTCCACCTGTAAATTATGGGTTTAAATATTCTTTAGTTATATTATTTGTTAACTTTTTGAGGAAATGTCATATAAAAAATATATTCCACCATTGAACTCGTGTTGATATCTCTGTACCTAATTCATATATTGATTCATTGACGTTTTTATACAGCTGGAAATTAATAAGTTACCTTCTCCTCCAACATGATCTTCGACACCACCATGGATAAACAAAGAGGATCATCTGATAACTGAAGCAGGAAATCATAACCAAGTCAATAACAATCCGCCATTTAATCGTTCCTATCAGATATATCCTTACGTCTAATATGAGTTGTATAAAATTGTTGAACAGTAACAACCTCTTGACCGGATTAATAAACTTTGTACTTTGCTTTTAAAATGTGTTTGGATTCCTGATGATGGGAAACTGCCGAAACCACTGTAGAATACGGCAGGAATTTTAAAAAAAAGGTTAGTAGATAAAATGTCATTTTTGATTAAATTTTTAATATGTTATGGTTTAATCATTTACGAATCTAATTTATTTTTTCGGAGTAATAAAAATACAAAAATTTTCATTACTGTTGAGACCGATGGTTCTTGGTGGAACTCCATGTTTAAAGATAGTATTTCCCCAACCTTCCATTCATTGTATCCTAACTCCCACCCTCTAGTTTTAAGGTTTTCTGTTTTGTTTTTTTCTTCTTTTTTCTCCAGTCTGTAATACAGCCTCGTCAATGCCTTAGCATTACCGATGTTCGGCTAGACTAATAAAAAGTGGATAGTACAAAATAAAAAAAAATGTGTTTTATTATCTATACAAAAAATTGTTGATTTATTTGTTTACATTGTTAAAAATATCATACACCAAAATTTTGAGTTTTTACTTTTACAAAATGAAGAAAAAATAAACTTCTAGGTATACATTTTTTCAAAACAAAATAAGAAACAGTTTTTGTTGTTACACAGTCAAGTGGAAGAAAGCAAGTATTCCCTTAAATCTCAAAATATAATTGTTAACATCATAATTTTTCTACCAAGCTAATTACAAAGTGAAAATGAATAGAAACAGAATCTATGTTACCAATCTATCTGTAAAGGTGTTGAGGAGTATTGTTATTAACTAATTAAATGATTTAATTAGTTAATTAGTAAATCTGTTGGAAGAATCGTGTTACAACGTTATTGTCTGTACAAACGGAACACTAACAATTGTTTGCTCGGTTCAAGTAGATCAAACTGTTTTATCAAAACGTCCTTATTAATTAAAACGAAAGTTTATTACTTTTTAAATAATTTAAAAAATAAGAAATATTACTTGATTTGAACAAGTATGTTTCGTGAGTTGTAAGAGGAAACTTTGTTTGTCTTACGATTAACAAAGGAAAAGAGTTTTATGAAAATTGACATGTGAGCTGTTTTATAATTTTCATTTAACTAAACATTTAGAGTATCTGCGTAAAGGCAAAAATCGGTTATAATGTTTTGATCTAAATTTGTTCAGTTGTGCGTAGTTTTATGAAAACAGCGGTTCAGAAGTTATCGGATAAAGAGTGAAAATCAACTGTTAAGCCCGCCTTGAACGGTTAAAATTGACTATTGCAAGCGTACATAAAACTTCAAAGGTTTCTAACAAAACAAATATTTACTTAATTGCACCTAAAAGTAAATTAAGTTTTTCTGTGCAGTTTGGTTTGTCTCTGATATGATGGTGGGAGGGCCTATTATAAATAAACTGTGGTTACACTAAGTTAAAGTTGCTGATTTAAATTAAATTGTACAGGAAACACCACTTTTGCAAGTATTGTTTAGTACATCTTAAATGAAATATTAAAAACTAGATATTTCCGAACATAAAATAAAATACAAATATTCACTGTTTGTCATATATTTAAAATATTGTAGTCATATATAAAATTAGAAACAAAATAGGCATGGAGAAGTACTATCTAAATAATTATAGAGTAAAACGTTAAACTTGTTCTTGGATAATGAGTGGAAAGGAAGGTTGTTTTTACTTTTAATGAGATTTCTTAAAAACTCAGAATATCATTTTTGAAAAATTAAAAACAAAACCGGTAGCATGAACATTGAAAGAAATACATAGCATACCCCGTATATGCTTTTTCTATTTCTCTAACAAGTTAAATGTACAAAGTGCACAGAATATTCCGCTTTGCTTAATATCGTCGTATATTAAAAAACTTATAACCTGGCAATCATCAATGTACAATATACGCTTGTAATATGTGTAACTTAAGTTGGTGCAAGAGCATGTGTAATTTGTAGACAACCGGGAGGGTTAAAAGGTTCTAAATGTTTAGACAACCGCATCTTTATAAAGAGGTGATACGATAGCAAGGGAACAGATAAATGTGAACCCAATTGAAAGAGTCGAGAAGGTTTAGCAGGTGGAAGTAATTCAAGTTTACAGCAGAGAATATTTAAAGATTTGTTTATACTCAATAGTTAAAAGATTGTAAGATATAAACTGCAAACTCACTGACAATATATTTAAAACTATGTGATTGTTAGAAAAATGTAGTTGTATATTTCTAATGAGCTGTTGTACAAAACTTAAATAACGGTTCTTCGTAATTTATCAGATAAATACTCCGTCCTCCAGCTAAGCTTTTAAAGGTGTAGTATTTTAACCTCCCTTGTAGATTTATTTACAGATTTTAATATAAGTTAGTCTAGTAAAACTTAATATTTTTAAACTGTTCTTCCCTTGCTTTATCAAGCTTTTTTAAAAGTATTACTTTCAAGATTCTTGTATTACTAAAAAAGTTGGGTAGAGTAATTTGTTATATTTTAGAATTTGAAAGAAATACTCAACTGCAGATTTTTATAAATTCGTCTGATTAATAAATTTATAAATCCAATGAAAAAACGAGTGTTAAGTAAGTGTGTATTACTTATTTGTTACCCAGTATATAGTTTAAAGGGTAAGTTGAATACTAGAACAAATTCGACGTCAATTTTCTATTGACCTTCATATTTAATAAACTCAGGAAACATAAAAAGTGATTCTCGATATGCCGTCCGTCTGACGTCATTGTCGTTGTTGTCTGTACGTAACCATGGCAACAGCAACAAAAAATAATAATATGAGTGGAACAATCGAATTGAAAATATCAAATTCTTCATATTTTGTGTGTTAGTAAATTTATTACACTTTAAATTACATAGAAAGTTGTATATTTCAATTCTGCATAAAATGACACCAACCCGACTTCTCGATAATGACAAATAGTAAAACTATTTTCCAAAATGTAATTCGATCCCTGATCAAGTTCCTCTAGGGTAGATTTACTGAAAGGAACTAAGCGAATGGAAACAATTTAATACACATTACGAAGCTCGTTAGGGCTTAACAGACTGCAAGAAAGTAATGTTATACACAATTTCGCGGTTCAAGACACCTCTGTAACAACTGATTTAAACAAACCTCTTAGGAAGACCTCTTGATCTACCAATTTAACACTTCCCACAAGGCCCAAGAAACCAACTTTTTGGCGTCAGAATTAGAGGCCTTGCTTGTATTACATTGTATGATGGAGCTGGAAAAGTATATTTTATAAAATGAAAAAAAAAAAACACCTGAAGTTAGGATTTATTCTCGAAACTGATGTAGCGCAATAACTAACAAAACTGGAAACTGTTGTTCCACTTTTACATAAGTACAACAAAGTTTACCAAGTACAAACATGAATATTGATTATAGCCATATTGAATTTAAAATTTAACTACTTCAACACTATTTGTTGCTCATTACATAAGTCGAATGAGAAAACATTTTTCAGGGATCTTAGTATTTTTAAAACCCTAGTTCCCAATAACGTTACACGGAGGGGTGGGGTGGGGGCTCATAAAGAAAATGTAAGTAGTAAGAGAAATAACTCATTTGACTACACTAGTTCATCTAAGAAGTATTATTTTGTAACTCAATTATACCTAAACTTTATACTTTTATTTATTATAACACAATCAAATATTTATCTATCTACACATAATTACTTATATTAACATACCTTATTAGAAGTCGATAGTAGTTCCTTTTGTATTTGTTTATATTATATTAGTCGCTACATGTTTCGCTGCCATAGGCATCATCATCAGGCCAGCTAATAACATAAACACTTGAACATAAACAAATACAAAAGGAACTACTATCGACTTCTAATAAGCTATGTTAATTAATTAAAGTAGTTTTAAGGCAAAACAATGAATTTTTATTACTTATATGTCTTAGTTTTATTTTACAGAAAAAAGTGGCAAATGACACAGTTGAATTTTACACAAACCAAAATATATACACTACGATTCTAACACCAAAAGAGTTTTATTATTATACATTTTTCGGACATTTGCCATCATTTGTGTGTTAAAAATCAAAACACGACGTTTCGGGAATAAGAATCAATTCCAGTTATCAAGTGACTAAAAACTAAAGAAACATGAAACTAGAAACTATGCCTATGTAAGAAGTAAAATTAAATAAGAATACCACCAACCTTAATATCTAAGCATGCATCTCAGAGCTAAAACTGAGAAGTCAAAAAACACAATCACGGTAACACACAACTAACGTCAAATATGTGTTGTTGAATCAAAGATACAGCAACAAGTGGTTATTTATATAATTTCAAACAAAATATAATTTAAAACAGAGAGTTTTTGTGTATGTTAAACATTTCATAACGTTTAAAGAAACATTGATGCAAACATAAAAACAAAACATTAGTTTTAAAAAGCGTCTAAAAAGTGCGATAAACATTCACATTTAAAAGTGTTATGATTTAGGTTATCAAGTAAATCTAATGAAATAAGCAAAGCACCAAACTGACAATATGCTGTGTCTATAATATTAGTCACACTTAGAAGTACAAGCAAGTGAAATCCTTAAAAGTAGTAATAAAAGGATATAATCCAAGAAAAACTATATCTGAAATGATCTCGCAATTTATTGAGATTGGTATTTCCGATGCAATAAATATTGCTCTTAAAAAAAGTATTAAACACTATCCAAAATTGAGCTTCTAGTATTGTATGTGTGTCTAGCAATTAAGCTTAAAAATAAAGAGTTATTGCCACTTGGAGATAGTCTCCTTACTGCTTAGCATAGTAATATAAGATTATTTATTAATTTTAAAAGAAAAACATCTATTATGATAGGGACATTGTCATTAAAACCCTACATTGGCCGTAACGCAAGACGTTGTGATACGTGGAGAATTTTCAGCTACAACCACAAGTAAAGTTTCAATTTCAAATTTACATTCAAGTTTGAATATATATATAGTTTTTCTCATATCTGATTTCGAATTCTGATGTTGAAGATAGTTATTATATCCATAATCTCAGCTGCAGTAATTTTGTGTTATTTAGGTATATTATTCTACTTAAGGTAATGGTTTATTAAAAATTGTTGAGTCATTGTGAAACATTCCGTCACTTATTGTGTGGTAACAAACTGTGTTAGTATGGTAAATGTACAATTCGGTTTAGGTAGTGGCATCGTGTTATCCAAGTTGAACAAAACAAAGGTTGCTCATTCCAAACAACTTAGCATTACTTAAATTTTATCCTGAAAACTTTATGGTTAGGTTGCCCATTCCAAACAATTTACATTACTTAAATTTTATCCTTAAAACTTTAAGGTTGTTTGAATGTATGAGTGCAAAAAAAAGTGTTATGATATAGTTAAAAGCGAATACTGTCTTATCTACATGTGTGGTTCACAAATAGTGTTGAAAAGAAACATGAAACTAGAAACTAAGCCTATGTAAGAAGTAAAATTAAATAAGAATACCACCAACCTTAATATCTAAGCATGCATCTCAGAGCTAAAACTGAGAAGTCAAAAAACACAATCACGGTAACACACAACTAACGTCAAATACGTGTTGTTGTATCAAAGATACAGCAACAAGTGACGTGGTCCAGAAGGCGTGACAAACTGCCAGAATGATGGCAAATGTCCGAAAAATGTATAATAATAAAATTGAACTTACATCATTAACAAATAACTTCAAACAGAGAATCCAAATGAATGTATTATATTTCCCCAAAATTAGAATACAAAATTTAAAGTTTGACTACATCTAGATTTTGTTTTACCCACAAAATAAATCACCTTTTGCCTTTCCTACTTTGGAGTTGATTGACTCTGTTCTCCCTCGCTTCTCGAATTTCAGTCCAACTCCACGAGCGTTCTATTTTCCACCAATACGTTCCCCGCTTGACTGATAACTCAAAAAAATCCTTATCCTGATCCTTGGTTATTTATTACCTCTCAATATCTATTCCCTAACTATTTCATGTTTACATATATTATAACGTAAACCAGCAGGTATAGTCAGTATTTGTATTCTAACTGTGTACTGCCTATTCATATAAGTAGACTTCCTTCCTTCAGGATTTCCTTATAGTTAGTACGTGTAGAGAACTCGAGGTATCAAAGTTAGATCTATAGATTCTTCATGTAGTCTTAATCCCTCTATATCATCTTTCCTATCAGGTCTCTCTTGTTCAAAAAGACGTTGCGGCCACTTACGTTCTTAAATTAATATTCTAAAAATATTAATATCTTACTCCTGAATTATTCCCAACACATTTTCTGGATTGTAACGTTTTAGATAGTGATATAAAATTCTGAGTTAAACAATGTTCATAAGCAAATTTTCATGAGTGAAACAATAACTTTCATACATCCGACAAAAAAAAGTGTAAATAATGAAAAGTTTAAACCCTAAGCGAATTCAAACTTTTCTGTGGACGCTGTCTAATAAATACTTGCTACAATCTCTACGGACCACTTCATCTCACTACAAACTAAAACAACTTCATATTACTTCCACGTACTTATGATTCATTTCAGAGGATGGAGTTGAATTACTGAGCGAGATATTATTTCCTGCACTACATTCGACGAAGTCTCTGTACAAGATTCAATTTCCTGGGACTTCGAATCGTAACCAGTAGAGGAAGTCTATGATTTGATATCACTACCTTATTTTCTGAATGTTATTAAATGTATTATTTGAAATCGTGAAGAAAATGTGAATCCAACTTGTAGGTTTGTAGGAAATCGTAATTGTTTACTTTCAAACATGTACTTATAAAGAAAGTTATGTGATGGGTGTAAAAATAGATGTCTAGTTTTTAATATATGCTGTTTGAGGTTCTCTGAATTTAAATAAAATGTTTTTAGAATTGATGTTTGTCTGTCATATGTCCACGCTCTACAGCTCAAAACGTGAGGATCGATTTATTTATATTCTCGATGTAAGTATATTTGACTCTATCTAGATTTTTTTATTGTTCTACGATAATTTTTAGAAGAGAAGTGATTTCAAATTGTCTTTCTACTAAACTTTGTTGAAGAGAACATGGAGTTGTACATTCAACATTTTGTCGGCTCATAATCGCAATAAATTTGGTACACTTGTAAAGGTAATGTTCAAAACTTTCATATTCATATAACCAAAACTAAATTTAGTGTGTCTCGCTGATAGCTTATAAATATCAGTATTTGTCGAAGCAGAATACAAAATAAGTCACTTTTGTCTAATTTTCTCAAGTCCACATTTCTGATCTATCAACTTCATATTGTCAATTTCTGAAAGTCCTCCCCCCCCCCTTACTTCGTTCTATGCCTTCCAAATTATCGAAACCCTTATATTTGGCTGTATATGGACATTCTGCTAGACCATTACGGCGACGAAACTCAAAGACAATTTTGTCTATAACCAGAGGTGAAATATCAATTAGTAAAATTTCAAATTTGGTAATAATTCTTACTGTAGGAATTATATTTTCCTTTATTATATAGAACTTTAACATTGTTACAATAACTTTGTTTGTAATGTTCGTCCAAGGTCGTACATCCCGAACGACATCTTCTTCACTTCGTCGATTTTATGAGATTTTCTAATTGAAATTGTCTACATTTATATTTTTTTTGTCCATTTTTATTCACATTAAAAAACGTTTTGTATATCTTGAAGAAATTTGCAAATGTTTGCTGTATTTTTGCGCTTTCGTAGAGTTTACTTCGGTTACTGAACATTTATTATATTCCTGACATAATATTTCCTAACTTTCAAAAACATTTTATTAGACAGATATGAATTCTATGCGACATTTCCTAAAAAATGTTATATTACAAATTGTTTTTGGATACAATAACTATTATTGGTGAATTTTAAATAAAAACTATTGTAAAATTCTAAAATTCACAAAAACTTCCTGCCATTTTGGGAAATCCTAACGTCAGTTCTACGGTAGATAAGTGAAAAAGTAGGAGTAGCTGTCACGATTTTGATCAAATTTTATTCAATTCTAATCTCTAAAGTCTCTAAAAAAACACGAACAGACATGTTGAAGAGATAGCGACTACCATATTCCCAAAAATGCAGGTTCGTGAGAGATCGAAAAAACAAAATAAATCCACAATATGGCTGTTATAAAACACTTAATTCTCAAAAACAAAATTCTGGTGAAAAGATTTTACAATCAGTCCCAACACACTAATTGGGTTGATATTCAATTTCTATATTCTATACAAAATATCCAACTACTATCTCTTTCTCCAATTAAAAAATTCTATTTACTCACATCTACATAATATAACTGTTTGTCATGTTTTGTCCTTGTAGTTTAGAGGTGAAAAATATTTTACTCATCATCACCTTATACAAATATAATAAACCTACCCCATGAAACTCTAATAGCGTCATGGTCTAAAGATAACACGATTTGGTCAAGAGAATTCTTTTAGGAAGATACAAGAAAGGGATCTCATCCAAGGATACGTAAAAAAAGTAGAACATCCAGCTAGGAACATAAGAGATTGCCAGACACGTATTACTACAGAGAGCCACTGATGGTACTGTAAGTTAATATATTTTTTAAAAATTTTATAAACAATCTATTACTTGATATAAAACATGGAATGTGCTAATTCTTTGTTTAAATTTTGTGTACGAAAATTCCAAATATTTAATATTTTTTTTTAAATATTGAAGTCTAAATATAAGATTTATTGCGTTATCATGTTTGTTGAGCGTCAATGTACGATGAGGCAAGAAAAAATAATATTATTTGTAAAACAAATGATTCTTAAGAGTAAAACAAACAGACGAACAAACCTGGATAAATAAATAAAATCAATATATTTACTTGAATACTCTAGATATCTTAAAGAAGAGCTTCAAATATTTATGAAGAATATGATGTTCGTGAACGAAGTCTAAGCTCGTATAATCGTAAATCTCATTGTGGTCACAGCAGCAATGACCGACGACACATTTTACGATAGATGTTAGAGAGTCGATTGCAATAAAACAATGTTACGACAAAGTTTATTGCAATAGTCATTCTCTTTATAAAATAACTTTGTGAGTCATTATTAGAGTTGTAGAGCATTATTACATTTTATTTTTTGAAGCATGCGATCTGACTTTTATTCCCCCATGCTATTATAGATTTAGAAGTATAAAGGGTGACTCTTAACTATGGAAACAGCTCTATATTGCATAATTGAGATGTACTTGCAGAGGTTGAAACAAATGCGGATGTACATAGTTTTTAAAATTATATTTTTTTGTAAGTTTGAAAATTTTGTCCGCCTTAGTAAGTCAAACTATATTTTTTAAATAGTAAGGTGGACATGTGGTATACGATTTTCGTATAAAATGTGACAAGAAAAACTCTAGTGAAAGCCGTTTTTCGATAAACGCGTTCGTTTTTCGATAAACGCGTTCGTTTTTCGATAAACGCGTTCGTTTTTCGATAAACGCGTTCGTTTTTCGAGTTATAAGCAATCAAAGTTGTAATGACGGAAAAATCACGTTAGTAATAAAACGGGGTGAAACTCACCATCCCAACTTTTCTATAATGTTTTTCCTCTAGAATAGGTTCAATAACTTTAAAAGGTTTTGATTATTATTATGAAAACCAATTCCAATTCTCAAAAACCAAAGAAGAGTAGACAATAATATGTGGAATCTGTGCTGTTTTTCTAAAATAAAATAATCAGAAAGTAATTTGAATAGGTGTGTTGTAGGCCTGCATTATATTTTACTGCACTTCACACTTTACCGTATGTGCTTGCTCTATGTGCCACATGTACATAATATCACTAAAATATACAAAAACCAGTAAAGGAGTAAAACGAAAAACAGAATAAAAGAAATAGATACGGAAGTAACAAGAAACAAATTGTAATGCTAAGTAAGGCAGAGTAAACTCACATGATTCTCTAGACTCGTAAAACGTGTAACAGATTGAGGAGCGTCTATAACGTAAATGATGTGGCATTACTAATTGTCACCCCTGAAACAAAACAGAAACATACTTGAAAACAAAGTTATGAATATATTTTTATTCCATACGTAAATTATAAATTGACTTGTGAATTGCACTGCTCATCTTGGGAAATCAATTCTCGAGTTGTCCTCCAGGGATCACTATTGGATCCTTTATATGTCTTACAATATTGAAGGACCAAAAACAGTCCTGCTTGTTGTTAACACCACTTTAACAATGTTGGGGAAGAATATTGTTGACCTTGAAGAATCTGTCACATCATCATTAATTATGGCAGAAGATTCAATTGGTTTAACATTTAATAATTGTAAAACTCAATTAATTCAATTCCATTGTAAACAGTTGACAAAATTTTAATTCATTACATAGAATCAAAAGTACAGACTCGTCAAAATTTCTGGGATTTGTAATTGACGAAAAAATAAATTGACAGTTATTCCATTCATTTCTATAAAACGTATTTCATCTAGTTTTATACTCTGTGCTATTCCACGTAATTCCAATCCGTGTTCAATTAAAACCGTGCATTTTGCATATATGAACTCTAATCTCAGATATGGCGAACCTCTTTGGGGAAATTCTATAGAGTCTGTGATGGTTTTTTTTACTCAAGATAAAAATTAATACAAATAATTTGAAATTTAATATGTCGGCAATATTGTAAAAAATCATTAAAACATTAAAATAGTAACTCCCTGTAAACATATATATAAAGTGTTCTGAATGTTCTGATATTTTTTTAATCACAAATAATATCCAATCCACAGAAGCTGTTCGAGAGTGGATTGCCCTAATTTGGCAAATAGGTTGCCGGGTATCATAAGCAAGTGCCAAATTTAAAAACAAACTTAAGCCTTACGTTGCTCAGAAGACATTTTATTTGATGAAGGAGTACCTTAAAATTATAAATAGTTCATATACCCTTTGTATGTTATTTGCATTGTTACATGTTCCTTTCATTTACAGTAAATCTATCTATTGTATGTGTGACAATACCAATGTTTACTGCAGCATTACTCCTCTTTGTATACCAAATGAGGGTTAATATATTATTATTAACAAGTGGGTAAATTAAAACTGGAAGTTTGGTTGAAAATCTTATCCTTCGGGCGTATCTGTAAACATTGCATTGTATCACACACATCCACATCTCATTAGATAAGAGGAGTTAGTTAGATAAGTTTAAATAATGGGGGGGGTGTAAAGTGAAATATAAAGCCTTGTCTCTGCAAAGTTCAGCAAGGTCTGTGACAACGGAAATGACTACAGGGTTGGAGGAGGGTGAGATTATCATTCTATCCACATTAGAGAAAGATAGGCAGTAAACAAAAATGTTTACACCGTTAAAAAGAATGATTTTCTCGTCATGTTATTCATAGGCATGTGATAAACTATCCAATAGAGTGGAGACGTATTTTTTTATAATTTACAAACTACATATCTTTTTTGATTATTTAATTGAACGAAGTAAAAATTTAAAATATGACAAAAAATATTAATGTAAAGCTTTCTTCATTTTGAAATAATCTAAAGAATAAAAGATCAACCGTGTTTTAAAATTATTTGACTTAGGATCCTTTGTCATAAAGCGATTATTTTATTTTAAGTTGAAGTCTTTTAAATGGCAGTTTATGTTGTACAAACAACAAATAAACAGACAGACACGCATGGATATTATAAGGGCCTTTGGTTTCACCTACGGATCATATTAAAGTGAAAATAATGAAAGTGCAATCCATCTTTTAATGGCTGTTATATGCTACACATTTCTCATTTTGTGGTTTAATTAAGTTCACATATTTATTAAGACACTTTAACAAATATGCATTATTGTTACCAGATTAATTTCTAATATATTTTATACCCCATGCATAATATCTCCACCCAAAGTATTTTCACTTCGATAGTTTCCCCCCTTAACTACCCCAATACTATTTGCAGGACAATACAAAGAATATAAATCAAAGTTTGAAATATATAGGATCATTTGGCCTATGTTGACTGGTTGGGACTTACAGACACGAGCGTGAAATTATAAGAGCCGTTTGTTTTACGTATGGGTCTAAAAAGATTCAACGGACTTCGAAATTAATAAATTTTAAAATTTGTTGTCAGTTCTTCTATTTGTCTTTGTGTTGTAACTTAGTCTAACTTGCCATTTGACCTTAAGTTACGTACATTGTAATAAATTAACTATTTACATTTTAGTCGCTGAGCTATCACACCTATTGCTTTCTTTAATTTCTATTTGTATGTAGATAAGTAAATTATGTCTTCCAAACTTCAAAACCAATATTAAGTTAGTTTTCACCATAGATAAGATTGAACATATTAACACAATTAAAAAAATATGAACTTCTACCTCATATAGTCTTGATTATTGGATAAAACCGGTAATTAAAGAGATTTGGGTCAAGTTTTTTCCTTACCTGAAAATTATCACATCTAAACCAATAACATTGTGATAATAATTTGTTTTTAAGATATTAACTCAAATATAAAATTATTGCTTTTAGACAAATTTAGGACAACATATTTAACTTTTAGTATATTTGATTAAATAACAGTATTTCCATTAAGTTTCATTTTATAAAATATTTCAAATCGTTGTTTTATAAAATATAAAATGGTTCCTATCAATCAACGTGTTTTGTCAAGTATGAATTGAATTTTATATTTTATATTTGTACTACAGACAGTACAGATTACGAGTATAATTGATTTGACAAACGTAAGGTGATACAATATCAATGAACTAAGGGAATAAATAATTAAAAACTAACATCGTTAATTATAAACTCATTCCACCAATACAATAAGTAACATGATTCTATTATAATGGTGTCCTGAATACGCAAGATTCAGTGTTTCACTGTTGATACAGGCTTATATTTTATAGACTACATTGCTTATTTTAAATTAATCATCAAATTAATTTATACAAACGAATAAGAAATTTCATCCAATTGTTTATATCATAATAACGTCAACTTTTATAAGCTGAGAAACTATATGTAACTTTCATATATAAAAACTATATAATTATAGTCAGTCTTGTAAGAGCCTCGTCAATACCGTAACTGGCGAAACCATAGTCGGCTAGACCAAATAAATTATAGAATTTTACAAAAGAAAAATTGTGTTTTATTTGTTAAAATGGAATTCTATCAAGTACCGTCGGTCATCAGTGTAAACAATATAAAAACTATATGTATATTCTACCTGTAATACACTAAAGGAAAGAAATATGCTTCAAATTTAAATATATCGACATGTTAAGAACTGGTCGACACCAGTACATTCCAATCACATTACCGTGTTATCGGGCTGCCTATTTCTTAAATGTACGCCAAAACACGTTTATTTTAAAAATATACTATTGATCTTATTTACATTATATGATATTACAATCCACTACACAATGTGGAATTGAGGTGGATACCTGGTCACAGGATACGAAAAGGCAGACAAAATGGCGAAGAAAGGACCTTTCATTTGGCCGTTACTGCGCCAATGAATTGTCTGGAAAAGTGGAAAAAATTAGAGACCATTGTTCGCTGGCGAGAACTCTGATGAACTTCATTCAACACCTTGTGTCCTGCTTTTTCGGCAGCGCCTTACTTTCGGGCATCGTTGTCTTGCGGGTTGCCGTCTATTAGATTGCAGGCGGATCTCAGTTGAATTAGTCTTCCCCCCACTCTCAGCGACACGACCAGGTATTGAATCGGATTAGACAAGCGAATTCATAGTAGTATATCGCACGCTTGCTAGACTGGACGTGGAACACGAAATTAACATTGTATTTGGGTTGGACTTTCATTTCGTTGAGGTAAAGTTACCATTCGTTTACCCCCCCCCCCAATAATGGGACGAAGCCCTTTTGGGTTGGGTCACTTGACCCAAGATTTTCGTGGTACATTATAAATTGCGCAACCAGTTAATTATGTGAAAATTGAGTTGTTGGCCTTTTGGGCCCAATCAACTACGTTCACCACTATTTTTATTAGAGTCATTTTCCCTTAAAATTAATTCTAATTTGATAAGTATAGTTTTAATCTAAATTAAGCTAGTTTTACGTCGCCCATCGGTGGCTCACTGAGCTGTTAATCATAGTTTCATACCGATACTCCCCCCCCCCCGAACCAACTTCTAAGAGATTCCCGTTTCCAAGCCACCTCTTAAAACTATACCATACCGTATAACATTACAGAACTCTCAAAAAGGAAACTCTGTGGGTCACTGACTCAGCCAGATCAAAAACTCTAC
Source organism: Aphrophora alni (assembly GCA_963513935.1). Classification (NCBI taxonomy): domain Eukaryota; kingdom Metazoa; phylum Arthropoda; class Insecta; order Hemiptera; family Aphrophoridae; genus Aphrophora; species Aphrophora alni. The sequence continues at coordinate 6,560,501 of OY740774.1, read as the reverse complement.
GTTTGTCGCTGCACAAACCAAACAACGCTTTGTACGAAACCAAAGGAATATCTTGAGCTTCGTGATAAGTCGGCGCTTTTAAGAAACATTTCAATAACATCTGATTAATCCAGGGTAACTAGAAATGTAGACTCTGCAATTAAAACTTGAAAACTGTGGAACACATAATTATGAAATATGAATCATTAGGACCCAAAAGACTAGCGACCTGCAATCTTCACAACTTTTTGTCCAGTTAAAATATTTGTTTTTCTTCAAAAGGTCATACAACGGATGAAATTTATTAGCCAAATCCTTAATAAACTTACCATAATAGTTGAAAATTCCGAGAAATTGCTTCAACTCTGTAACGTTAGTGGGCTTAGGAGACTTTAAAATAGCTTCAACCTTTTCAGGAGTCTTGTGTAAACCTTTTTCGTCAATTATGTACCCTAGGTAAGTGACAGATTTAAAGAAAAACTTGCATTTTGCCTTGTTTAAATGGAGATCATTCACTTGCAGAAATTGAACTCCAGAAAATATAAACGATCCATAGCAAATTCTATACCTAACCAAAGGTATAGAAATAAACTAGGTAGAGGAATCAGGGAGTACACAATAAGTCTTATAGGCCTGAGGTATCTAGGGAGTAAAATCCTCAACCAATACTAATAATTTACTACACTACGTCAATTAATATTTTATTCTGGTGCACTTTACCATAATTATATCTATTGCAGTGTTAGGCTGTTACCCATCATCAAGGTTAATACAAACACAGTTAAACATACATCTCAACACATATCTGTCCAAGCGGTGTGCATAAACAGTTTTAAAAAAACCATATCTAGGCACAAGACGCGATTTCAACTTATAGTACAAACCAAGATAAAATCATGTTATTTAATACAATACGTAAACTTTAACGTTTTCAATTTCTATTGTAAATAATACAGACAAATAAATCTCTCCGCAAGTTGGAGGTTCAAAGCCAAGTACATCTCTTCGTTTCATAAAGTGCATTTGTATGTCTTGTAATATAGTTCCACTTATGTCTAATGCAGTATGTACTGTCCTTTGTAAGAACTGAGATATGTCTAGTACAATGCCATTATGTAGGTTGTAAAATTGTCTATTGCTTTTTATACTGTCAATCCTTGTCTCATATAAAGTAATATAAACGCGATTTTGTTGTTTTAAATATAATTTTTCCTCATTGGAATTTTTTAATAGAAGATATAAAATATAATTTTATCTTGGTGACATATTATTGTTATAAATATATCGTTTAACTCTTAGTACTTTGTGTTCAGGGAATATTGAAAAGCCGTTGTTTAAACAAATCAATGCTTCATTATCATCTTGTTCTTCGGGGTTCGACCGCGTCAATATTGTCTGCACGTTGAGTACAGCCGACGTTTCGGGCACTTCACAGATGTCCATTCTCAAGGCTTAACAAATGTCAAGCCATTTGACAAATGACTTTGTTAAGCCTTCAGAATGGACATGTGTAAAGTGCATGAAACGTCGGCTGTACTCAACGTGCAGACAATATTGACGCGGTCGAACCTCAAAGAACAAGATCATAATGATGTTTGTGAGCGTGGAAGTCTATCGTTCAAAATCAAATTAATGCTTGTTTATTTTTTTTTTCTTATAGTTATTGAAAACATTCTGATATATTAGTTGCAAAACACGAAAACATTATTATTATAAACTTCGGGACATTGCCTCTTTTTAGTATAATTGTCCGCCATTATATGGCCTATGTATACCAATATATTCCGATATTTAAATATACATATCCAAAGATAAAAACTCATAACATAAAATGTTCTATAACTAAATTGGAATTTTTTTTTTTTTTTTTTACACAATGATTTGGGCATTTTATAGGACGATGTGTACACACACTTCACTCACGCAAAAGTAAACCAACATTAAATCAATGATATCTGACATAAAATATATGTTTATTTTAAATTTTTAGTATTCTAATTAATAAACAATCCCATTTATGTAATTATGGCACATGTAAACCTGTCTCTATAAATGTTCCATGAGAATCAAAACAGTTTTAATTTTTAATTTAATGATTTTACCGCTTATACGTTTTAACCAGTCAGTATTGTTAAATTAATAATATTTCAAGTGAAAAATATACAACTTAGACTTGGAATTGAACCCAGGATTTTTGGTATTACACGCCAATGGTCTACCAATTGAGTTATCATTAGTCTCTTGACATCATAAGGGCTACATGAGGTAATATTAATTTGATAACTCGAAGATTGTAGCAAAAAGCAAAGTTAAGTGTACGCCCTATGCTGGGAAGCGACTAAGGATAGCTCAGTTGGTAGAGCATTGGCGCTTAAACCCAAAGGTCCTGTGTTCAATTCCAAGTCTAGGTCGTGTATTATTCCCTTGAAATATTATTTAATAAAACCATTTTGTCACTAATAAGGAATGGATTTCTCTTTGTTTTAGATTACTAATATTTCAGTTATTTAATTTATTTATTTCAGAACGACGGAAGGGTTAGGTCAGGTGATTATTACAACTCATCATTGGGTTCAGCAGTTAGTCTAAACACGTTACACCGTAATAGAAAGCATACCTTTATAACTTAAGCATTCGCAAACAGTTCTGTATATTCACCAAATCTAAATGTAAAAAAAATAATAATTTTAATAAAACATTTATAATAATATTATATCATTTTAATATTACTATTTATGCAGTAAAATATATATTATAACCTAACCTAATATAACTTTACATTCTGTATTATTTACCTATAAGCATAAAATAACAATGTCATAGTTTTGCCGGTTCGTTTACTCATTAGGCATATCTACAATTATTTTATGTAGATACCAAGGGAGCAGTTCAGCTAATTTACGTGAAATGAATAGAGCGAGAAGGAGAGTTAATTTTTACGGTGTTTTCCGCCGAGCGACCGGTGGTCTGAACGCCGGATCTTCAGTTAACGTCAGAAGACTTTGGCAGGTCTAGGTGCTTGAGCGGCACATTTTTCTGCTAAACGAGATTTCTGAATTTAGGTTAGGTTAGAAATTGACTTGTTTTAATCACCTTACTTTAATTTCTAAGATTTACTTTGAGGATTTAAAAAAAAAAACAAATCAAAGTTTAAAACAGATCTTCTATAAGATTTTTCCGAAAAGATTTATTGAAACATCTTTTATAGTGTATTGATACTACCATAAATCTAAGAATGTTGTCTAAGTACAATGGACAAATGTAGTAAACTTTTAGGCAGAGTGTAAGTTAGCAATATGTATAAGACATAAGAGTGTAGGGAGCAAAAGAATGTAGCAGAATAATGTGCCCCTTAGCTAACTTCTAGACCTGCCAAACCATTCTGACCCTTGTCAACTGGAGGTGCGTCATTCAAACCACTGGCCTTTCGGAGATAAAACCACTTTTTTACCAAGTTTTTATTAGTTCGGTTTCCGTCTTATCTGTCTGTCTGTCCGGGTGGAATTTTGCAATCGAGTTTAAACTAACTTCCCGATAAGTTAGAGACCTGAAATTTTGAACATTGGTCAGAATTGGATGACAATACAATATTCAGTTAGTTTCTTGTCTCTACATTTGTTTAAACAACAGTTAACAAGAGGTAATATTTTGAACTTCAGACATTTGCAGCCTCACAGGATGTGAAATGCATTGGGAATTTCCTATATATGTTCCTGTCAGAGTCTCATCAATATATACAAAACCATTTGAAATCTTTCACTCGGACATAAGACTAAATAACAGAAAATAATAAATCAAATAAAAATATTTTTTAACATACCACGTTTTAAAACGGACTAAAAAGTATAAAATAATTTTTCATGACCCATCTACAATTTTGAGGGAGGATTGTTAGTGGCCCTCCATATATTTGGAATACTTGAAGAAAAAAACGTGGGGCGCAGCCAGTAAATAATACAAGTAGACAATCCGGATGAATTCACAGCTAACTTCAGTGAATCAGAAGTGAGATTTACTGTAATTTAATTTATTTACTCCTCCTTAACTAGCATACATTGCCTGCGCCCCACGTTTTTCTCTGCAAGTATTCCAAATATATCCATAGCCACTAACAACCCTCCCTCAAAATTGTAGAAGGGTCATGAAAAATCATTTTATATTTTTACAACAAAAAAAAATTACTCTTCAACATTCAATCAACCATATGTTATTTAATTTTATACAATCGTTGTTTCTTTTTACGGTTTTTTTTTTTTTTTTTAATTAATTAAATAATATCACCAATTGAAATTGTTGTCATGATAAAAACTGGATGTAAGCTGAATTGTCCAACGATAAAAGCTAGAACTTGTTTTAAGAGTACATTAGCAATAAATTTGTAGAGATACATAATAAAATATATTTGCATGTAAGTATGTGTCTTTTGTATTCGTGATTAGGTGTATATTAGCTCTTCCATTCCGAATTTTGGTCCTGTGTTACCTAAACTGTTATTGATTGCACCAATCAATTTGTAAAGAAGCATTGGTCAAGTTTATTACACAGAAAACATAGTTATAGGAAGATTTTCGGTGATCCTATTTCTGTAGTGTGAGTACAGGGTGACAATCCCGAGGGAGCCCAGCTGGATGCTCACCTTTTTACCTGTAATCTTGGGTTAGATACCTCTCTTTCATTTTTCCTATTAAGTCTCTAAATCAACTCTTGTTCGTTTTCGACTCTGACATTATTAGAGTATTCTATAAATTAGGAGTCTTAATTATATCTTCTTTTTTTATAAGGTGATGATAACAGAAAGATGTTTTCCCTTTAAACAACTAGTAAAACCCATTTCTGACAGGAGTGAACGGACTTCCCCTCTGATTTCATACAAATTTTAAAAACAAACATTATATTTTATAAACAAATTATTTTAAAATGTTTACTTTCGTAATTTTGATCTACTTTGCAATTTTAAGGAAATTAAAATATTAATTATTAGCTTTAAATGAAAGACGATCAGTTTGAGCTCTATACAACTCTATAGCTTTTCTTACTTATTCTCCTAGATGTTTAGGATTAAATTAGAATGCAGCGAGAAAAATTAACATTAACTTTCCTTACACGATGTTTTATTTACGATTTTTTAATTAATCAAGTTAAACAACATAGTTTTAAAAACTAAATCTGAAAGTAACAATAGTTTTTAAATGATTCAATTTTCTATAGAAAGTTTAAGTATTGTATTGATAGGATTATATTGGAGTAGGCATGGCGTATGTAAGACGGCAATATCATTAAGGCCGTGTTCCGGCTTTACGCAAGAGTACGTTCCGATACGTCTAATTAGTACAGCTGTGTTTCTAGCTGTCCTAGACTTAAGCCCAGAATGGCTGTGACAGCCAATTAGAAGATATCCTGTGCACTTGGGGCATAATTCCTTGGTTTACTCCTTAGTAATTAGTGGTCGGATTAATTTAATAATCTAACCACCTTTTTAATTTTGTCTGTATTTGTTTTTTACTAGTATCTCTCTCTCTCTCTCTCTCTCTCTCTCTCTCTCTCTCTCTCTCTCTCTCTCTCTCTCTCTCAATGAAACAAATATATTAGACTTTTATAATCGTTTTATTTTCTATATTGTGACATTTTATCGTTTTTTTTTTAATTAACAGAAAGACTCATTCTTCAAAAATCGTGGATAAATTTATTTACCAAAAATCCTCGCCTTTTTTTTTTTTTTGTTGTTTAAAAGCAAAAACATCTCGGTCATTATCTCCTAAAAAAAAATCACAAAATAAAAACCGATATCCCTCGAATACTCTAATAGCTTTAAGGTCGAAGGGAATAAAAAAGACTTAATAAGAAGATTAAGGAGAGGTATTTAACCCAAGATAACTTGAAATAGTTACGGTTCCAGGTATTACTTCTGGAATTCCAAACCTGTACTCATCGTAGTGAAGTCCTGAGTGTTCGGTGTCATTTAAAAGAAGGTGTTACTTAGAAACTTGTCCTCAATAACTTATTATATACAAATAAGTTATTCTACAACTAACGACATTCACACTACTAAATGGCATTATTATACCGGTTATCCGGATTAAAATCTTATTTAAATTACTACGAACTGTCAGTTTTGTGACATAACCTTAAACAGACAATAAAAGTCTGTCGAGTCACATATTGCAAATAAACTTGGTTATATTTGTTTATACATATTTGATATCATTAAACGACACTGATTTTTTTAAACGTTATATAGATTGCTTTCTACCTAAAATTATTCTTCATTGCGTATTTTTCTAGGTTCAAAAGATTAAATTTTGAGGTATTTCTTACATGGTTGAGGCCAAATGTAGCAAGAATGAAATATGTTTGTAAAGGAATATATTACGAACAGATGGTCCGGGTGATATGAAGGGAGAGGTATTAATTTAAAAAAATACTATCTCTGTTTGTTGATGACTTCTCATCACCGAAGGGGGACAAATTGTTCGATACGTCGACTTTGTCATCTATACGTTCTCACAAGAGTAGAAACTAAGATAGGGTATAGTGTGCTCATATAGAACATTATTGAAATTCAAATAACTAATTTAAAATGTAAAAATTACTGCCATTTTAAACCTTTTTTGTTCAATTATTCGTCTTTTTGTACACTAAATTAGATACAAATTTAGATATTTCAATTCTGTATGTAATTGTAGCAACCCCAATATCTGTGCAATGACAAATAGCAAACTTATGTTCAAAAATATAATTTTGAAGCTTGATCTCCCATGATAATGTGATATTCCTTTAGTTTCGATATAAGAGTCATACACAAGCGCCTAAGAGTGAACGCGCCTTCATATACATACAGCTTTGAGGTCAGCCAGGGCTGAGACGCTGACAATAACATTGATTCTGCTCTTCACAAAAATCACACTTTTTACAAACCAATATTTCGCCCACTAAATATCGTACAATGGATCCTTACTTACAAATTTCTACAACCAAAAATTCATGAATTGTAATAAAAATAATTTAATAAAAAGCTAAAGTTACCGTATTTCGTCGCTAGCTATAAACCTACCAACGATTGTCGAAGCAGAACACAAAAATTGCTTCATATTTGTCTATTTTCTACAAGTCCACATTACTATCAAACAACCACACGATACAGCATTTTAGTAATTTTCTTTCCCATTTCAACGATACATACAAACTACCGCCACTCTTATAATTATTGAGACACAGACATTTTAAAATTTCATGTCCAAAATGATTCGATTAGTCATTATTGATTAGTAATATTTCGTTTTTTTTACTGATGATTAATAATTTAAAAAGGCGAAATGAAGAGCTTCCATTGGTATAGAAATCATTCCTCTATTATAAATATTTTGTTTGTACTGTATCTTCAAAATTGAGATAAACTTTTTAATATTAACACATCTACTAATCTCGTTTGGGTCTCGTGGTTATAAAAATTGTTATATATCAAATTACTGGATTAATAAAACTCGTAAAACAAACATTTCACACAAACTTACCCAACTGGATAAAACCCCTTGATGTACGAATATAATTTATTATTTTTTATAAGGCGAAAAAAAACAATTTTTGAGCATTACATTTAATAAAGGATTTGTTTATATTACTTTGTATGGTGGACCCTATCAACATGTATTTAGATAGTCCACGTATAATTTTTGTCGATACCAGTTTTTGTTTAGTTCCATGAAGGTACTGATGATGACTACTTTGTCGTTGAAACGTTCCCTTCAACAAACAATTTAATCATCTACTGTTTACTTGCTGTCGTAGTCTGACACAGTGTTGGTCCTATAAAATATAAAACGAACAAAAAATAAACTGTTTCTTTAAAACACTAACAAACTTAAAATGCTTGCTGGTAATTTAAGACGACACTCCTGCTGAAGTTTATTTTCACAATTAGTTCGTGGGATGGAGTCAAGTTCATAGATGTTTATCGATGCTGAAAACTGTATTCTCGTCGTCATTTACTTGACCGGCCTAAAATATCTCGAATAAAAACAGTTTTGAACTTGTTCAGCTTTGTTTCTTTTCAAGTAAGATATTTTACATTTGTAAGTTTCAACATGTTTCAGACGGTTGATGATGGATCACTCTTTGCAGCAAACTTCGTTTACTCGCTGTTTTATGTTACTTCCACATCGTTGAGTGTTAGACAAGCTTCATACATTACATCATTTGTTTCTGTTTTATAACAAAGCTACTTGATGCAGACACACGTGTAATAAACACTGTGTTATGTATTTACTTGTTTTTCAGTGTTTAAAATAAACATTTCTTTTAGAACGAAAAAAATATTCGTTTAAAAATTGCTTATATGTACGTCATGAAAATTGCTTATATATACATTAAATGGGAGTCATGTGATTAGAAATAGACATCAAATTTGGATGGAAATAACAGTTCATTCTTATATATTACAAAATGTTCTCCTGTTAAGTTATAACTCTTATATTTTTGTTACATATAGGAATGTTCCATTTGATGTAACGATCTCTCCATCGTACTTACGGATTGGCAACCCCGAATTTCCTAGCTAAGACTACAACTTTCTTAATGTGATATTGGGTTAGATCTCTCTGTTTTATCATCCCCATCAGGTCTCTCTTAACAAACTCTTGATCTTTTGGTCAACAAACCTAACCTAACCTAACCTAACTTAACCTAACCTAACCTAACCTCACCTCACCTAACCTAACCTAACCTAACCTAACCTAACCTAACCTAACCTAACCTAACCTAACCTAACCTAACCTAACCTAACCTAACCTAACCTAACCTAACCTAACCTACCCTAACCTACCCTAACCTAACCTAACCTAACTTAACCTAACCTAACCTAACCTAACCTAGCCTAACCTAACCTAACCTAACCTAACGCTATTGGTATATTCGAGGTCTAGAGGTTCGTTTTATTTTAACTTTATTTCGTGTATATATATAAGGAGAAGATGATCAAAAGATTTTTCCTTTAAACAAGGGAGAAAACTATGTAAGTTTTTAATATTGATAGTTAAAACTAAACACATTTGTACAGAGTCAATCCGTTATATTGCTGGTCCAATAAATGGATGTTGAAATTTAATAAATTAAAGTAATAAAAAACATTTTCTGACGGAAGAGAATTATTCTTTTCATACGTTCTTTATATCACTCAATTTAATATATCAGTTGCGTGTTTATTTTCCAAGCTATGTTTTAATTTTTTTAAATGTTATTTCTTTTATTGTTTGTGGTTTGGTGTAGAATATATTTTTATTTATGTTATGCATAAAAAATCTAATTTAGTCCTTTTGTGTAATAGTTAGGTGAAAGAGATGACTTTTAACCCTAATCACGCCCTTATTCTATTCTAATTTGAATCTCTGACCGAATCTTCACTTATTAAATTTTACACTTTAAAAAACTTACCATAATATAGAAGTAACAACTATACGTAATATATTATGACAGAAAACAAAAATCATAAACGTTTGCTTGTTACCAATATTTGAAGTGTTACCCATTGCCGTTTTAGCTTATTTACGGCAACACTGTATGTAAAAACCTAATTTTATTTAAAAAGAAAATATTCATTTTTCAACGAATACGCTTTAATACTAATGAAATTAGTTGATTAGTAACATCATGTTACAGTATAACAAACACAAAGAACACAATTCTCATAAAAAATACGTCTAAGTATCAAACGCGTTTCAACGACACGGTCGTCCTCTTCAGTGATGGATCTTCACTTCAAGGATCTTCAGTTGTGGTTTGGTAGGTGTAGCTGGTGTTTCACTGAAGAGGACGACCTTGTCGTTGAAACGCGTCTGATACTTAGGCGTATTTTTTTATGAGAATTGTGTTCTTTGTGTTTGTTATACTGTATAATTTTTCTCATAAGTCAAGCTCGACATTTAATATAACCATGGTACTTACCCAGCCAGATATACAATGTAATACTAACAGATCATCTAAATATAAAGCAAACAATTAGGTTTCTTAGGCCGTGAAAGAAATGTTTAATTCTATAGGACGATCAAGGGATCTTACCTGAAAGTTGTTTTAAAACGGTTGTAGATGTAAATGCAATGAAGGTTATCCACTCGCTTCGCTCGTGTCATTGTCTCGGCCCTATCAGGCCTTGAAGCTATACATATATGATGACGCCTCCACTCATTACACTTGTTTCGGAGATTCAACCCTGCCGTATATTAAAACTATAAAGAATATCACATTTTATTAGGAGGACAAGCTTCAAAATTACATTTTTTAACCATAACTTTCCTATTTTTAACATAGAGTTGTAGGTTTAGTATTATTACATGCAGAAATTCAATATCTCTATTTTCATCTTATTTAGTATGTTATAAGAAATAACACTCAAGATTTGAACACAAAACTGTTTTTAACATTTTTAATTAGATTTTTCTTATTTCCATATTGATCTGTACCATCACTCTATAGTCTCCAATACTAAATTTTATGTTACTATCATAACATTTGCTACCACTATTCTGTTTACTTACAGCCAACAATGACGACGAACACACGGGATGTCCAAAATCACATTTTCATCATATTGTACTAAAATGGCTGTTTTCGATAATTATTTTGAATCCTAAAAGTTTCTGTTTCCATATATCTTATGTAATTACACCGGAAAATCAGCTGACAATTTCCCCAGTGCACTTTATAGTTATGGGTTAAAAAACCAGTTAAGTAGACAATCGACTGTAAGGAAATTTAATGTTGCCACTGCTTGTAAACAGTTGGTCTTACACACAATTAATTTACTCTTTGATCAGTAACATTTTTACAAAAAAAAAAACCAAGGAAACAAGGTCTATATATTAAGACCTATATAATGTCTATATATTAGATATATATATATATATATATATAAGATCTATATATTAGAGACTGTGTGTCTCTAAATAATGCTGATTGTTTCCATTATAAAGATCAGTCAATAAATTGAGGTCAAAATTTTAGAGGATTAGTGACTTTACTGTTAAATAATTGAAGGATTTGAATAATGATTTTACTTCAGTCACGAAGTAATGATTCCATTGTATAAAAGTTATGGTTGTTGCATGTCAACAGAATATTAACTTTCTATAGATGACGTCAATACAAGCACTCAGACTGTTGACAAGTTTCAAAAAGATAAATTGAAATTGCAAATACTCAATAGCCATGTAAAGTTTACATGGAATACGTTACTCTCTGGTTTCAGTATACCGTTAGGTTAATGTTTACCAGTGAGATTTAGTCTTTTGAAATTTAAATGATATTATTTTTATTAAAAAAATTTGTTCTCCAGGGTTGTTAATAAATAAGTTGAAATCTTTCACAACGACTTTAAGAGAGAGTTTTATAAATAGCAAATTCTTAATATATTATGAAAAAATTAAATAGTGTTTCTATGGTGTCAAATCTAATGTAAATTTAGCTATTACATGAAATTTGTCATTTATTGTTTAACAGTTAAATTGTTCTAAATAAAAACAATAAATTGACATTAGTAACTTGCAAATTTCTTGTTTTATGATTAAATTGTTTTACATAAAAACAATAACTTTATATATTTAACAAGCAAATTTATTATTTAACAATTAAATTTGTTCTACATAAAAACAGTAAAATTATATGTGTAACATGCAAACAAAAACACTTACAACTTTTTCCACATACACTAACAATTGCACAGGGGAAAATGTTAAAATTAATGAAGCAAATAAAACTAATTGCTCTTAATAATATTTTTCTTAAATAAGAAGAAACTTAATATCACAAAAGGTTTAAATAAAACTTGAAACTAATTTTATAGAAATATAAAATCAAACACTTTCAAAGACAATGTCGCCATCATTAGTGATGCTAGAGCTACCGTCATTAAATTAAACTATGAGTCAAAGTTTTTCTATTGTACTTAATTCATCACTGAAGATGGCAACATTGTCGTTGAAACGCTTTTGATTTAACAAATGTATTTGTGGGAAATTGTTTTAAAGTTTTATATTAATTTAAAACACGTCAAAATATATATTTATTACAAACTATGACTAACAAATTAACACGAATGATTTTTTTTTTAAACTTTTGAGACTTCTCTAACACTCCATCATTTTGTATACTCTTTAAAGTATAAACTTTAAACAAATATTTGCCAATTTTAACTACATATTGAGTATATTTAAGGCTAACCATAATGACACTATTATTGTATTATTATCCTCCAACTTATGTAAATTTCAAGTTTACCAAACAATACAATACTTCTTGACAAAGTTACAAACCATCAAGTTTTGCGTCTGGAAATGTATTTGTCAATGAAAGGAGAATACAACAGCTACTACGTGTTTAGCATTAAAGCATTGATGTAAAGTTCCCAAGGGTATTTGGCTATGTTATCTACAGTAGATGTAGGCACTGAATGATAAAAAGATTGTCATCAAAACCAGAGATTTGAATTCCGATATAACTCTGTTGTTACTACATCCCTTTGCAGTGGAGATAACAATAAAACTCTTCTTTACATATATTTCAACTACAGTGCTATATTTTGAAACAAATGTTGTTTTTTAAAGCTTGTTTTGCTATTAATTTGATTGAAAAATAAGATAATATATCAAAATTTTCTTACATCACTTTTAATTAGGGAATCCCTATAAACGAAATGTAATAAATTGTATATTATAAATAACTATTACCTATTCTTGATTCAGTTGACCTAATACATTTAACTTTATAGGGGTCATTTAGTTAGTGCTTAAATATAAATGTAGAAAACACAAAAAATTGATAAAAACATTACCAGTTTTGTAGCAGTTTAAGAATAAGTGTCACTATAATTACCATTAGCTTTGATCATTGCTGAATATTTTTAGGAAAAATAATACCTATTTCCTAAAATCTAGAAATGAATCCATACTAGTTATATATAGAATTCTACTCTTTGAACTTCATTACAAGTATTTGTACTATTAACTAAAATAACTTCTAGTATTTCTGATATTATGCATAAAAATATTGCTATACCATCTTAAAGCTCAAATAATTGGATTTTATTACATAATAACTTAATTATAATAAGTAATTAAATTTAAGTTTGATTTATTATCCATTTCAAAAACATCCACTAAAGTATTGCAGTGAAGTTGCGCTAATATCCATTTCAAAAACATCGTACGAAAGTATTGCAGTGAGATTTAGCTACAATTAAATGGTGATTCTGATATTATATGTATAAGGTACTTTTGTTTTAAAATGTATACAAATATTTCTATATCATCTTAAGGATCAAATAGTTGGATTTTATTACATAATAACTTAATGATTGCAGTGAATTAAATTACAATACTTAAAGTAAAAGTAATTTTAATTTTTATATAAACTAAAATACTTTGTATTGCTATCTAAAACTTAGTATAAAATTAAAATTAACTTTTATATATGTTTGAATAAAGTGCTCAATTGTATTTTTTCTAAATATGCACAAAAACTAAAGAATATTTTTAACAGTTTGGCATAATATTGCATTACGTAATCTATCCAACTTTAATAGCTGCAATATAAAGATCGTTTTTATTAAATTAGTTTATTCAAATATTGAAATATCCCTAGTATTAACAAAAATATATTTTATTTTTCCTTATTAACTAACGTAGGTTTGTTGTAATTTAAACGTTATAAAATTTACTGTTATGTTGTTTTTTCCCATTTTTTAACTTTAATAGTCTCATAATTATTGTTCTAAATACATTTATAGTTCATGCAATACAACTGTGTCGGTTATGGAGATTATTTCGTATCTCAATTTAGAAGATTATTGATTTATCGAGACTGAAAACATCAGTCAACCGTTCGTTTCTTGACTTTAACATTTGTTACAAAAGCTTTTTAATGGACAAAATCAAAATTTATAACATCAAAGTTAAGCTAACTCAAAATCTGACCTTGAAATATGTCTTTTGAAGGGATTTAATTGAAAGTAAAAAAAAAAAAAAAAATTATGTTTTCAGTTACGACATACAGCAGCCTTTAGTGGTAGGACGTGATGACGTCACCGGTACAGCTGTATTGCGTGATGGTAAAGTATTGCACACTGAAAAGGGTTTATTACGTGAATTTTGTAACACATCTATTATAAACACAACACTAATAACTTTCTAAGTTAAATAATATAAATTCAAAATTATTATTTCAAAAATAATACATTACAAATATTTGCACCATTTCATAGCAGACACGAACCAATAACATAAAAACAAATGAAACTTTTATCGCTACCACTGCATTATACTAGGTTCTCAAAAAGAAATAATACATTCTGCATTAGACATAAGTGTAACTGTATTACAAGACATACAAATGCACTCAACGAGGCGAGAAGATGTGCTTGGCATTAAACTTAGCCTTCAGAGATATTTGATAGTCTGTATTATTTCCAAAACAAATTGTAAGAGATACGCGTGAACGTTTTGTGGTAACTGTTGCTTATGAAGACACTTGTGTTTTCAGACTTTTTATTATACATACACTTGTCTGCTTTAAATTGACAATTAAAGATCGAGCTAGCTTTATACTCGCTAAGCTAAAAAAAATAGTTGCTTTATATTATTCTTCTTCTTTTTTCACTGGTAGTCCAGAGGTTTTCGTTAAAAATGCTTCATTCAGAGTGTAGTTTATCACTTCATCGTCTTTTGAGTGTTCCCTTTTTGTTAATTATAGAAATTAGCCTATAGTTAGATTGTTACACACAAAATATACTAATTTAGAGGCATAATTAAATTATTAGTGTTATGTTCTCTTTCTAAAATAATGGTGATTTTTTCCATTGAAACAATATTAGCACTTTTATAAACATATAAATGTAATGATTTTAAGCAAATATGATATGCGTGCAATTTTTACCATTTTTTAGGACTTTTTTCCTCAATTTTTTGGTAACTCAAAATTCAGTAGTTGCAAGACAAAAATACAAAAAACTATTTCTGCAAATCGGATCTAACGATGTTGAACAAATTATGTCCTATGAAAACAAACAAAATTTATGTATCTCCGAAAATGTCCGTTTCATGATAAAAGCTTACAATAATCGACTACGGTGCTGTTATAAAAGACTCAATATGAAGTTTATTGACTCAATATCGTGTGTATATTACGTTTTAACGTATAGCAGTTGAAAAATAAGTCACAAAAAATCAAAAACCTAACCTAACCTAACCTTACTTTAACCACCATCATTAAAAGCTTGAGTAAATAAAGTACAATTTAACCTGAGAACGGTTTGATTTTGCAAGCAGAGCTAATTTAGTCCCTTAATCGTTTCTTCAAAGACAATGTCTATAATTCACGTTCATCCTTTTATTAGCAATTATCAAATTGATGATATTTTTAGTAGTTATTAATTTTGTTTAGTTTTTTGGAGGGGGTTTGAGTAAGAGAGTAGGTTGATGCGATTTGGTGCATGTTTTACACAATTTATTTTTGAAACAATAAGAGTGGAGTAGTCTAGGATTTATTTAACCTAACCTAAACTAATAAAACATAACATAAAATACCTAGCTTATTTATTTGTATTCTAGAGAGTAGGTTGGTGCGATTTGGTGCAAGTTTTTACACAATTTATTTTTAATACAATAAGAGTGGAGTAGTCTAGGATTTATTTAACCTAACCTAACCTAATAAAAAATAACATAAAATACCTAACTTATTTATTTGTATTCTAGAGAGTAGGTTGGTGCGATTTGGTGCAAGTTTTTACACAATTTATTTTTGAAACAATAAGAGTGTAGTCGTCTAAGATTTATAAAACATAACCTAACTTAACATAAAATACCTAACCTAACGTAACATAACATAACCTGGGGGGAGGGGAGTGAGAGAGTAGGTTGGTGCGATTTGGTGCATGTTTTTACAAAATTTATATTTGAAACAATGAGAGTGGAGTAGTCTAGGATTTATTTTACGTAACCTAACATAATATAACCTAACGTAACATGACATAACCTAACCTAACCTGGGGGGGGGAGTAAGAAAATAGGTTGGTTCGATTTAGTGCAACTTTTTACACAATTTATTTTTGAAACAATAAGAGTCGAGTCGTCTAGGATTTATTCAACATAACCTAACCTAATATAACATAACCTAACGTATCATAACAAAACCTAACCTAACCTTAACTGATGTTTTATCGTTGAATTAGGTATTGTTTTTTAGCATCAGGTTTTTCGGTACATGAAAATAATTTCCTGTTCTTATTGAACTGACCGAAGTAAGAAATTAAGCGAAAACTCTAATAGTTCACAAAATCATTCAATTTCTATAAAGAAAATACAACATAAAAAGATTTTAGCTTTGGTTTCTCTCAAGTAAGATATTTTAGATTTGTAAGTTTCAACATGTTTCAGACGGTTGATGATGGATCACTCTTTGCAGCAAACTTCGTTTACTCGCTGTTTTATGTTACTTCCACATCGGTGAGTGTTAGACAAGCTTCATACATTACATCATTTGTTTCTGTTTTATAACAAAGCCACTTGATGCAGACACACGTGTAATAAACACTGTGTTATGTATTTACTTGTTTTTCAGTGTTTAAAATAAACATTTCTTTTAGAACGAAAAAAAATATTCGTTTAAAAATTACATATTTTAAAATTATCTATACGGTATTTTAATTGAAAATTTTAAAATTCATATCTTTCGAGTGAATTCGGGTAAACAAACTTTAAGAATATTACATTAACTGTTAATATTTACCATAGTATAAAAATTAGTAAATCTAAATTATATTTATCTTTGCATAACACTATGAGGAGTACATGATTTTAATGGAAGGGTATTAACAACGTATATATGAAGTTTACGTAGGCTCAAAATATGCATGAATAAAAGAGTATTGATCGAAGGTCTTTAAACAACAGTCGTCGTTTCAAATAAATAACAGAACAAGGAAAAAAATGCTTTTAAACCAATGAGGAATCAATAAATTGGAGTGGGGAAAGTATTTTAAAAATATGAATGGAGACATGAGATAGCTAGTGAGCGAAAAGGAGCTATAAGCTGTATATAGATAGAAAGGTTTAAATTAGTAGTGAAAAATTGAAATTAACGGAGATAATAAGTTTGATAATTATATAATCATGTTGGTTTATAAATGAACGGGATTTTATAGTTTAGAATTACCCATAAGTGGTAATTATTATTATTTTCTAAAGGTGGTACGAGAATTCATTGAGATAAAGTGCATGTATTGTGATAAAGTTTATGAGTTTTATATAAAGAGTTATTGTGTATCATCAAAACATGATGTGGAATTTCTTTTGTCGTTTGTGTTAATAATTGGAATAAGAGACAGGACAAAAAGACTCATTTTGTAATTTGAACGATTTCATTTACATTAAGTTATTTAAGCTATGAAATTGAATATTTAAATACTTAAAAGAGATTTATTTGTGTTTCGTTGACTATAAAACAATTTTGTTTTTGTTTATATATAACTTTTAATATATTGTACTTGGGATACCCTTTTTAAATATGTACTAAGTAAATGTCAGTTGAATGACAACTGTTATTATTATAGTGTTTAACACGTTCGCAAGTCAATCCTTCAATCATTGGTCAATTTGGAGTACCTATCAGCTAAAGGGAGTTTACCTAATGAGGCCATAAAAGGAATGGTGACTTTTATTAATTTTCTATAACAATTTAATATGACTAAACTAACTATAGATTTTTAAAATGGAGTTTAAAGTAATTAAATCCCCATTTTATAATTCTTTACAATACATAATTAGAATTTTTATAATTGAGATTTTGATAGTTCTAAATAGTATCAATATTTTAAGGGCTATAAACAAACTCTTTAATCCAAAAATAGTATACGAAAAATCCTCAAGGCAACATTTTAGAAATTCTGTATCGTCGTAAAAGTAAGGATACTGTAAACAAATAATCGAAGGATTTGAATAATGATTAGGCTCAAGTTACGGAGGAATGATTCCATTAAAGGATAAAAGTTAAGGCTGTTGCGAGGTAATAGAATATAAAAACTTTCTACAGATGACGTCAATGCAAGCACTCAGGCTATTGACATGTTTCAGAAGATAAATTGAAATTTCCAATACTCAATAATGGTGTTGTCAATTTATGAACGTAAAGTAATATGATATCAGTTAAAAATAATATTTTGGATTTATGATAACGCGTGGAGTTCTGGTAGTTTAATTTGTACTTGTTAATATTCTTAATTCGTGCTATTGTAAAACAATATTATAAATTATATCTGACAGTGAATGTAACATTTAGTTTTCAGTAATATTCGGTAACGTATGGCTAGAGAATAATGTATGTTGAAACAACCCTACACTATCATCACAACTATTCCTTTATAACATGTAGATCAAATTTAAATTGTGTGCAAATGGAAGTTAAAAATACATTGATAAAGAATTAAAAATAATCCTAAAGCACACAAAACATTGATTAAACTCTAAAACAAATATAACTCAGTGAAATAAATATAAGTATTACAGTTACAACACGTTTTATACTTGCAAATTTATTTATCGCAGAAAGGAAATACAATTGTCTTTTCGTGTATGGAATTAAAGCATTGCTATAAAGTTCACGAACGACCTTGCCTATGTTATCCAGAGTTGATCAAGTCTCTGCATAATAACGAGGTTGACATAAAGAGAGATTTTAATGCCAAAGTTATTCCGTTGTAACTTCCATTATAACTGTATGTTGAATATCATACTTTATAAAAACTTTGTATATATTATATGCAAAATTTTTAAAAATAGGTAGTTAATTAATGTTAACAGTTAGTATAATAGTATTTTATTTATTTATAAACTAATTGAAAAAAATTTAGGAACATATTGTTGTTGAATTAATTAAAACTTAAAAAAAAAAAAAAAAAAACCATCATTCATAAGGTTTTTATTGCTGACAAATAAAAGTTAATAAATCTATATTTAAGGTAAAATGAGCTACAAATTTACATGTTTTGAGCCTAATTCCTTAGATTGATACGCCATAAAATAATCACGAGTAATTAAATTTATTATTTTTAAATTAACCATAAAAATTAAAACTGTTGTAAGATTTGAAAAAGAGAGCTGAATGTCACATGCTATCTAATGTTATTTAAACAAGACTTCATTACAATTTTGAACTTTTTATACACTAAAAATGATCAATCTTTCTAAAATTTTAGTCTCACCTTCTAATTTATTTTGCAAGTAACTTTTAATGGCACAAATTTCATTCACTTAGCACTCATAAAATCTTCTTTTTTTCTCTCTTTTTTTTACACGAGTTTAGATCTCGATAAAATATGATCTTATATAAAAATGTGGATAATGAAAAGACGAGAAATTTTATAAATATCATACGTTTGGGAAAAAAAAAAAAAACATTAACAGATAATTACAATCAAACTTACTATAATGCTTGTAATAAATATCCAGACCCTGTTGAATATCTTTTTCATTATGTAAATCTCTAATCTAACAAACATTGACAACCACCGAATTCATCGATTTCATAGACATATAACTTTTTTGTTAACATATCCACAAAAAATGAAATTTTCAAATTGGATATTTTCTGTTCAGTTGATAATACGTCAATTTACACAAAACTAAACCACTGTTTATTTATATTGGACCCTCCCACCATAACACCACAGGTTGAAAAACCAAACATCACAGAATATACCTTGTTATAAAAAAATATCAGTTAAGTAGCTGTCTATAAAAACTTGAAATTAGCCATGGACGGTGTTTTTAAACAAATATTTATATATTACTAAGGGCATAAACTAGTTTTCCTTTTGTCATAAACACGTTCCATGCGTTTTCTGATTGATTAAAAACGAGCTTCTAATAACGCAGTCAGGAATCATTTTTGTTTTTTCCTATATTCATAAACCGTAATACTATTTTACTTTTTACGAGAATTTAGGTCGTAAAAATAATTGAATATATAGGCCAACAACGACTACATAAGTAAGAGAAATTACAAAAACATTATCAGTTCGATATCTGATTAAAAGATATTTCAGTATATCTTTTATTGACTAACTTTACTTGTGCAAACTATTCAGAATCTGTATAATATCTCTTTTCAATATTTACGACCCCAATCCAACAAATAGGTTTGTTTTAAAGTATAAAAGAAAATTCTACATTTCAATATCTTTGTGCATTCAAACTTAAATTGCTTCACAGTCAAATATTAACTTGAACCCGTTACGAAGTTAATTTTTAAATATATTGAAGAATGGTTTTATTAACTTCAGAACTCAATAGTTAAACTACGTTTATCTATTAAGTAACAGCATAATAAACTGTTATTTTGTAACAAAATAAAAAACGTAAAATGTTTTATTATTATTACAGAGTTTTACAGAAGTACAAATTATCTTTATACTCTGTTTTAGTGTTTTATCGTAAGGTAGTTTTAAATAATTCTAATCCTAATTTACATTATTACATAACACAAACATATGTTACTCATAACAAAACTCATCACAAAGTGAATAAAACTGTAGCTTGTAAATAGATGAGTACTTTAACAGCTAGATGATATAAATAAATAATAAGCTTCACTTGTGAGATGGTATACTTCATAAAATAAAACTTTAACACAAATTATCACAAATAGAACGTTTATTTATTTACTGAGTCCCCATTATCAGTATTGCATGAACTATAACATCTAATTATATAACTCTATAAACTTGGCATTACATAAATATTTTTGATTAAATACAAATATAAAAATTCATTTAGAAAAAAAAACATTCGCATCGGAGAACAAATTATTGCAGTATTTTAGAAAGATTTGTTTTCTGAAGGCTTTCTGATAAAATACCCCTATCCATTTTACGTCCCAGGAGTCTAGTACAATTTGTTCCTCAAGTGTTAGTCTCAATTGCTGGACCTTATTTCAATCTTGAGTCATTTCCCATTTATAAACAAATTTATGACATTTAAAGCAAAAATTTCATAAAGTTACAGAAATATATTTAAAATATCAACTGAATTGTTTTCTCAGTTTTGATATTAACAACGCAAAGTTAATTAATCCTTAAGTTAATAAAGTTAAGTTATGTTTTGAAAATTTAACATAAAATGTGTTATAAAATCTGTAAAAATAAACACTGTTATAGCATAGTAGAAAATATAATATTTGTAGGAAAATGGCTAAATCAATTTGTAATTAAACACTTATAATAAATAGAATAAATTATTTATGAATTAAATATATAAGTATACAACTTAAAATGTCGAATGAATTGTAATTAAACACTTATAATAGAATAAATTAAAGCTGTATTAAATATACAAGTATAAAACTCGGAATATGGAATACATTTGTAGCTAAACACTTATAAGAGAATAAAATGAAGTTGAATAAAATATACAAGTATAAACACGTAATGTCGGATGAATTTGCAATTAAAGACATAATAAATTAAGGATGAATTAAATATACAAGTATAGAACTTGTAATGTAGAAAAATTATCTCTCGACTTAAATAAAATAAAGTTATTTCCACTTCTAAAACCAATGATTAACTTACGCTGATTAAATAATAATGAAAGATATTAAAAATTATAATCTTACGACAAAATTTGATTTCCGAATAAAAATAAAATGTTTCTCGAAAACTCTCAGAAATATTTTTAAATTAAATTGTGTATAAAGCTTTAAACTTTCACTAAGAAACCAAAAGGGAGCGCAACAATGAAACCTTATTGTCGGAACGAATTTTTAAATTAATCTAACGCTGAAAGGAAAGACGTTATTAATTTTAAAGCTCTCAGCTAAAACATAATAAAACGTATACCGGACTATTTTGTTGCATAATTACCTCTTCTACTGTACATACTTTTACAAATATTTTCACCCAATAATTAGCCATTTATTAAATTCATTTATTCATTTTTTTTCTTTTCATTCAATTGATTATTTGTTTTTCATAAAGGAAACAAATATACAACATCAAATTAAATAGATTAAAATTTATTGCAATACAATTTATTGTAAATTACAAAAACAGTAATAACTGATAATTTACTATATTATTGTTCCTGTTGGCAATACGGTGAAAGTAGACCAATAACAAAATTAACAATTTTATCGAATTTATTCATCATTTAAATAATAACTTACTAAAAATACTAGCGAATATTACATGAACAATAGATGTCCCGACGTAATACAACTTGTAAATGTTAAAACAAAACAATAAATAAAATTCAAAAAAAATAATGTTCGTGGTCAAACGAGGTTTCATTGACACCTACAGAATAATTCTTAAGGGAAAATATTAACGTAAAATAAAATAACGTCTTCATCCTCTTAAAGAAAGAAAAAGTAATTATTTCATTAGATCATTAATACAACAGATAAAAAATAAATACATACCCAAAATATAAACTTGTAATAAAGAGATAAAAATGTGTAAGGAAAACAAAAATTTTCGTTTTACTTATTTAATTTTAAGTTACATATAGAAAAATATGTTTATATACTATACTTTACTATGAAAATTAATATATATATACAAAGTGTCCCGAAAAATTGGGTATATATTTTCAGATTACGTACATCCAACAAACAAACAAACAAATATTAACATATAGTCGAATTCCGCATCCATCTACCAGCCATGTTGGTCTGTTTACATAAAAAAACACTTTAACTCCAGAAATAAGGAAGATATTAGGTTCAGATTTTTTGTATGTTACGTTTTACAAGGCTACACAAACACAAAGATTTTATTTTTATAATTTTAAAATGGCGGCCGTTTAAAACTTTGAACGTCAAATATCTCAAAAACCGTTAACTTTAAAAAGAAATTTAAAATGGCCACCATTTTGAAAATTATATAAATAAAGTTTGTTTAGTACACTTGTGAAAGGTAACATTTAAAATGATTGTACCAAAACTTAACTACATATCTTATCTCTTTTTGGAGTTATAATGTTTTTTGTTAAAGAACAAAATGGCGGATAGACGAATATTGAACTGGAATTCCACTATATGTGAATAGACATTTTGTTCGTTTTGATGTAAATAATCCGAAAATGAATAGACATTTCACCTTTTTTTGGTATATAGCCTACAATGGTATATAATGTTTAATGTTACATTCGGTTATAGTTAGAGAGAAGTAAATATATGCATATTATTATTATTTCATTTGAATATAACCATGTAGAACCAATAAATATCAAATAATATACTTATTATTCTGGCGTTGTTTTATTAGTTTTTATAATATACTAATATCAATAAAAGTAGAGTCTGATTCACAAAGATAATGAACTGTTTACAATACAAGTTACTAGACCAGTCTAAAACTGATTTATATTTTAAATAAAATTCGTATAAAAGCTTTAAACTTTCACTAGAGAGCCAAGAGAGTTCAACGACGAAATATAACGTCGGAACGAATTTCAAATTAATATAAAGATGAAAGAGAAGCCGCAATTCGTTTTCAAGACCTCAGCTAAATAATAATAAGACGTATACACAGATCTTGTTTTATAATTGCCACTTGTACTGTACAAACGTTGTACTTATGTTTTACGCAATTTAATGGCTATAAAATACTATTATTTAATTTTATCTGTTATTTTAATTGAGTGTTAGTTTTACAAGCAATTTCACATTTTATGTAAAATAAAAATATTCTCAATTGTAAATTACAAAATCAGTAAACATGTATTATCAATTATTTTGCAATATTAGTTCAGTTATAGAGGTGTTTAGGAGTATTAATACACTTAAAGATTTTTTTCAACTGGAAGCAAAGACACTAGGATAAAATCAAATACGTGAAATATTCAGTTATTGGAAAAAGAAGAAGAATTCAAGATATTGTAATTTTCTCATATGAGTGACTAGACCACTGTAGTTAACATACAATGAAAGAATATTCTTAAATCACTAACAACACAAAGACTGTATAGTTATGTTTATTCTAACTTATATACATTTAAATAGCACTGCTATCATCTTCAGAGGTAACACAATTGTAGTAATTGTGTTATTAAACAATACACACTAACCTAAATAACTTCAATTAATAATCGTAGAAATTGTAGTTATTAAGGTTAGTGTGTATTGTACATCTGAATATGACAGCAGTGCTATTGAAATGTACATAATATAGAATAAACATAACTATACAGTATTTGTGTTATTAATATTTTGTTGTGGTTTTGGGGAATTGTCTTTCATTGTAGTTGGTGTTTTTAAGTTTCCCAAGGTGACTGAATTCCGCCAGCTGGGAGATACTTTGACTAAAATCAGTGGAGAAATCCAGAATCGAAAGGATATCAGACCTACTATGTTCAACTAAACCTGTTTAAGTCTAAGCGTTTAGTCCTTGAAGAAAGAATTGGGCCTGCGATAGCATTAAATGACAATATTGAAAATTTTATTTGCTGTTGGCATTTAATTTTTTTTTTAACCTTTTTTTTTTACTCAAGTGACCATAAATAGACATATCTGTAAAAAAAAACTGGATATTTATTTTTGGACCCATCCCAACCTAACCTAACTTTCTCTATACTAAGTATACAAAATAAAGTAAAGTAACTTACATTTGTCACAAAGTAAAACATATAAAGTTCGCCATTACAGTGACATTCGATCTCAGTTGACGACAGATTACATTCACTGTAAAACACATATTATGATACACATCAAATTCATTCCTACAGCACTGAGAGTAGAGGGAACAATGTAAATGCTTCGATGCAAAACGTTGCAATTTAGTCGTGAACGATATTTAAATGGAAATATTTCATTGAAGCATTTTATGCTCTTTACTCCTTCGTAGATGTGAGCTAAGGGTTCAAATTTAATTTGCAATTATTAATTTTTAACATATACCTTATATAGAAAATTTATGTGGTTAACAAAACTCAATTTCGAGTTTTTTGTTGATATTTCTGTTGTGTAATCTTTTCAGTCTAAAAAGTTTTTTCTTGATAATAGCGTCTCTCCGTCTTGAATTTCTCTATATTCCAAAACATGAACCAATTAATCAAATTTAGTATGTATGGAACATATCTCTGAAATTTGTTTCAATATTATTATTAATTAGTCAAAATTTTGCGTTAGATGTCATTATGAAAAACACAAATAGATATATTGTATATTTTTGTTAGGGGTATGATCCAAAAGTGGTGTAGGTGAAAAAATGTGTGAACCTTTGTGTGTTTGGATCTGTAAATTAATTAACTTTTTGCTCAAACATGAATTGGCAAACTTCGATTGAATAGTTGGTAACGTATAGATGTAAATGGTTCTTTCCATCATATTGTTAAACTTAATTATTGTATTTTAATATTTATTTAGTAATGGCTTGATTTATGTTGTAATATTTATTTAGTGCCTGAATTGTGGCTACTCTTTATGTGGGCTGAAAATTTCGACCTCCTATTTTTTATTTATCTTTACGTCTCATGCCCCCAGGAAACCGAAAAGGATATTTTACATGTTGTCAAATCGTCGCCATTGTTGTGTCGATGACGTAAGCACTACAGGGTTTACAAAATTATGGGGTTTCAATACATGAAATTTGGTATAGTGCGCTCATTTAAAACCCTATTTAAATTCGAAAAGGGGGGCTCAGTAAACAACCCCCCCACCCCCATATTTCGTTTGTTATTCAACAACTACACTAAATTAGATAAAAACATACAGATTTCAATTCTGCGTGTAATAATAACTATCTCACTATTGTAAAATGAAAAAAAATAGTGGTGTGTCACAAATTTAAATTGGAACCCGAACCAAAATAAAAAAATATGATGTTCTTATAGTTGTGAGTTTCGGTCATTAACGCCTCTACAAGCGAAGAAAGTGAAGACTCTTTCATATATATATATATATATATATATATATATATATAATATTATATATATTATATTATATATATATATATATATAGGTATCTACAAGGCCCGACGTGGTCGTCAAGAAAGTAATGACATAATTACGAGCTTCAGTAAACCTTTGTAACATCTGTTTTAAACAAACTACTGAGTAAAGCTTCTTGAACTGTCAATGCAATTTAAAATTTCCTAAAAGGATCAAGAAACCAACTTTTAGGTATTACATTTAGTGGGTCTATTTATTACATTATACGATAGGCTTGTGGTAGGTATCATGAAGTACACATAAACTCATTTTATATGTGATATTCACCACTTATGTAGAATAGGTCTCAGAATATCTTAATTTATTTAGTTATGATTACTATTAAGGTAATTTCCCGTATCTTACATACGGGATGTTTCTGTAATGAGGGGAGATAATTCAGGAGTTGTTATAAGGGTCAAAATACATACAAAGTTTCTTGTAAACATATGTCGGGAAACGCTTCTTTTACCAGCTATCCACCATTTAAAAAAAATTTTTTTACCAAAACATTTGTATCTCTAGAACAGCGTAACTAAGTGGGTTGAAATTTTGTACACGACTTATCCATGTAAGACCGAGTTTTAAAATATAATCAACTTGTTCCAATTACTCATTTAAAGCTGTTTTCATTTTAAATTGTTAATGACCACCATTTTGAAACGGTTTATTGAAACAAGATTATTCTTCCCAAACCACGTCTTTAAATAGTACCGTTTAAAATTTCAACACAATCAATTCCGTTGTTTTAGAGATATAAATTATTTAGTAAAACAAAATGAAGGATAGCTAGTAAAAGATGAGTTTTCCGGGCATTAGTTTATAGGAACTTTCTTCTTTATTTTGACCCATATAACCACCCCTTGAATTATCTCGTCGCATTACAAAACACCCTGTATAGTAAATGCAGCTGTACTTATGGAGAACTGACACCAGTCCATGAATATCAGCGATTGTTGTCTGTAGAACATGTTTTGGAGTCTTAACTACAATAACTATAGAATGACATATAGAATTTATCATTAAAATAAAGATTTCATTATTTTTTAAATTAAAAACGACAATTACTAGATTGCACTATCTCTAGAGGTTAGTCACTCAAATAAATAATGTATTATTTATCAGTCTGTTGTGACACATATATTAGATTAAAAGATATTAAGACAACATATTATTACTGTATGTTGTTAAATTGAAGGCAAACTAAAACACATGTAGAATTGTTTCCTTCACAGTGTTCGCACAACCATAATGGCAGAAATTGTCTTTATTAAATTTTAAGGTAACTTCTTCCAGTGTACGAGCATTTCCCTTAAATATAATGCGTTTGTTGAACAATATTTAAACAAATTACAATTAAACAATAAATTGTTTGTACTTAATTTGGAACTATTTACAAATCAACATATATATTAGTTGTATCTAATGAAGATTTTGTTAGGTTTCCAAGCGACTATATATAATTCAATCATTTAAAAATAGTCACAAACTTTCATTTTCTATAAAAAATATTATATTTTAAATTTATTTATTTTATATATTAATCCAATTCTTACATCATTCGTCACGGATATAGAATAGAAAGACTTTAACGTTTGGGTAAACATGATTAAACTAAATATGTATGATATTGATATTCATGATCATGTGGTTTGTCAGTTGTATTGTAATTATTTTGAACAATTCAATAGTAAAGGTGCTTTGTAATAATATGCTATAGTAATGCAGAGAAGTTCAAAGGCGCTGGAATTAATTCGCTAAATTAATTAAAGACATAACACAACATAAATTTGTTACGTGTTTACATAGAGTAAATCTATAAATAAGGTTTCATTATAAACACAAGCTTATATCAGAGGATGTAGCAATGCCGTAGATTTAAGCCCACCAGTGTTAAAAGTTTCTTGCTGGCAGTGTATCAAAGAAACCGACAGAGTTCCGCCACGCGAAGTTAAAAGTTTCTTGCTGACAAAGTCTATTTAATGGTAAAGTCAGGAATACTGTGTTTCACACCTTTTTACAAAAGCTTTATTAGTTTTATTTTTCTAAATTTTGTTTCTATAAACTTTACAGAGTAAAATGAAGGTTACCAAAAATGGTTTATATATAACAGATAAATGGAGTAATAACAGTAAAATGAAAAATATTTTTAGAGTTTCTGATTTTTCTATTCTACTACCACCTTCTTGTTTTTGTTTTTTTTTAATATTGACGTTTAATTTGAATTATTTCCTTTATTATTTTAATATAATGTCATTTTTTTATGAATATTATTTTTATATAAATACTTCAATTAATAGTACTAATAAATTTAGTTTACCTATTGCTGGAAGTAAACATTTAAACAATAATAATTTAAGTAATATAAAAACAGCCCATACGACTATTGATATTTTTTTTAAGACTACTCATCGCCTCCTAAAAAATAGGAAGAAAAGAACAAAATAAAATCCATAGTTCTCGAATACTCTAATAGCGTCTGGGTCAGAAGAGAACAAAAGTTACTCAAGAAAGACCTGATAGGAAATATAAAAAAGGAATTAACCAAAGTCTACGTAAAAAAGGTGTACAACTAGGATCCTTTGGGATTGCCAAGCTCGTACTAACTGAAGCGATGTTGTGATGTCCTGCAGCCAAGGGTGTTACGATTTATTTCTACAATTTGAAGCAGAAACGTTTTCTACTACTAAACGCTAACTGTATAAAACTATTAAGTCAAAAACTAAAAATACGAAAGGTACAATTTCAGAATATTAATATAATAGGAAACTTACCGTCACCAATAGTCAAAAGTAGCGTTATTTAAACGACGGCCGTTTCGGCTATTCTGCCATTATCAAGTTTTCAGGAGGTCACCAAGTTTAAATAACGCTACTTTTGACTATTCGTGACGGTAAGTTTCTTATTATATTAATTTATAACAATAGTCGGTATGGCAAAAAACATAATTCAGAATATTAATAAACTTTAAATTTAAAATGTAAGCTTTTGTAAATATGAAGGTATATCAATTTTTAAACATGGCCACGTATGATTTGTTAACTACCAACAGGTTCTACAGTATCCATGAAGACCTCCAGATGAAATGCAGAGCCCAGACAAGCGAGCCCCCCTCTCCCATGTAATACCAACAATCAGTCTAAAATTCGCCAGTCTAAAAGTTAATTTGTCTTTTTATACAACAATTGTCGCAGATCAAGCTCTAGTAACGAACTGAACAGTTTGTATATAAAATTAAAGAGTCCCTCATTACCTTGACAGTGCCACTTGACAAGTATTTTATTATTTAAAAATATATGACATTACGTTTTTACCTCCAATGACAGAAGTATTTTTAAAATATGCAAACGAAGAATTGTCACGCGTTAAACATTTGTTACGATATACGCGAGGCTGTCAGGAAATATCCATTCCGTCCATTATTTCCGAATCACTCTCTCCTAAATTATGAAATTAAAACGTTATATTTCGCATTGTAATCGTTATTGACATCTTTATGGTATGATTTCTCTAAAAGAATCGAAAATTGTACTTAACAATAGTTTTAAACAAGAATAATTTAAATATAGATTTAAAACGTCTTTGAGCTAATTTATTGCATTTATCAATCTTTGTTACTACTATGTGCACAAAGTATAGGCTAAGTTTGGAAATTGTATAAAATGAAAACTCCCCTTTTTTATTGATCTTTACGTTTCATGGCCTCAGAAAACCGAAAAAGTTATTTTAGACCTGCCGTCCTTCCGTCAACGTTGTCCCTGTCTTTGTTGTATGTACGTAAAATCGATAGTGGGCAAAATTAAGAAAGATGCATGAAATTCTATTGAAATTTAAAAAGATAAAAATTTCGGTTTTTTTAAATAGTTCATATTTTGTATTTTATTCAACTTATAACACATTAAACTAGATACAAATAGCTGATTTAATTCAACATATAACGGTTTTTCTCTACTGTGAAAAATAGTGAATATATTGTCAAAAATATAATATTTAACTTCCAATAAAATGTGATATTCGTGAAATTACAACATACGACAGGGCAGAGTAACAGCGAAGCGAGTGGGGACTTGAGATAGGGCTTATCCGACGTCAAGAAAGTAAATATACACAATTAGACTACGAGGTTCAGAAAACCTGTGTAACACCTGTTTTAAACAAACTTACCTTACTGGATAAGAGCCCTTGATCTACCAATACAATTTCCTACAAGGCTCAAGAAATAACGACACTTATTAAAAACGTACCCGTAGAAAATGTATAGAAAAACCCAACGGTATTAACTTGTACAAGAAGTGAAGAAAAAATACCTCTTTCGCGGTGTAACTCTTACTTTAGTTTACTTTATCCAACGTCATCCGTCCTTGGCAGTTCGTCTATAGACGACGTGCCTTCCAGTAGCGTGTTGCGATGTCATCGGGCATGTTCGTGAGGTTGGTGCATGTCATAAGGTGAAGAGTTGTAACTCTGAGTCTATGTTTATTAATATATTTATTTATAAAAATAATATAATGTATCATGCATAGATAAAACCCTAGTTACATTAATTTATTTAATTTTCATTACGGAATATATTTTTATAATAAAACATTCACTGTGACAACGTAATGTTGTTATTCATACAAATCTCTTAAATATATTATAAACAATGTCTGACGTCATTTGTATTAAATTGCCAGATGTTTGTACAGAAACTAACCCAGAAGAGTATTTGAAATGTCAACATTTGTTAAAGAGAATAACACAACAGCATTCCAAACAATTGTCTCTTATTAGTTGATTCTAATATATTGTAAGACTGTTTCATAATTCAGAATATTATGTTACATTAACTTTTTTAAACTTTTTAGATGTTCGAATGATAAAGTCAACTAAAAGGTGAATAACTACTTAGTAGGTTTATAGTTTATTAAGTAGTAGAATTAGTAGTTATTCAGGTAGAAGCAAGAATTGGAATTATTGTAACCTTGTAAAGTGGAATCGAATTGAGGTAAGAATGAAAAACGTTCAGGAATTACCACACAAAACAAGGTAGATGGTCGCAATTATGATTATCGCCCAGCACCAAAATATATCGTATTTTTGTTTTTTTTTTTTTTTTTTTTTTTAAATTAATTAATGTAAACTATATGAGTAAATGAATAATAAAAATTAAAAAAACAATAACATACATCTATTATGATCTTGTTCTTCGGGGTTCGACCGCGTCAATATTGTCTGCACGTTGAGTACAGCCGACGTTTCGGGCACTTTACAGATGTCCATTCTCAAGGCTTAACAAATGTCAAGTGAAGCGAGCCATCCTAGGCCTGAGCTTAATATAGTCCTGGGAGTGAACCCTTGTCGGGCCGTTGCCCTTCAAATAGCTCGCTCGACCCCGGTCGAACCCCAAAGAACAAG
This sequence comes from Aphrophora alni, assembly GCA_963513935.1. Classification (NCBI taxonomy): domain Eukaryota; kingdom Metazoa; phylum Arthropoda; class Insecta; order Hemiptera; family Aphrophoridae; genus Aphrophora; species Aphrophora alni. The sequence goes on along the minus strand of OY740774.1, from coordinate 6,529,163 downwards.
ATCATAATGATGTTTGTGACCGTGGAAGTCTATCGTTAAAAAAAAAATAGAAACATCTACTTATAATTATTACAATAGTATCTGTAATAACTCTATTACTGTACATGAAATTCATGACAATAGTTAAATTTTTTATCAGTGTTAAAACCAACTACAATATTTCGTTAATTTATAATGTCATCAATTTGTTTTAGGTGAATGAAATAATTCTGAGTTCAATATATATTGTGTGTCCAACGAAGAGATACTCTCATTTGACTTTCTATTAATTACTTATTTCTCAACCAAATCTTTTGAAACTTTCCATACATTTTAATAAAGTTACCAAACAAAGTTTGTATGAAAATTTCAACACACTTAAGACAAACATAATGGTGGTAACAAAAACAACTGTTGCAATAAAGTACAGCTTTTGTTACATTTTGAAAGAAATTGTATTGATACAAACGTAGCAAGAAAGTAAAATTAATAAATTTATTTATTGAAACTGTAATCCATCCACGGGTACTCACTGACAGCAATACCTAACAATTAACTTGTACTACCTTGTATAATAATTATGTAGGATTCGAAGAAGTTTCAAATTCTCATCGTTGTTGAAACTATGGGTGTACACCTGCCCTTTTAAAAAAGCCTCATAAGAAAAACCACGCACAGTTAAATCAGGAGGTCGGGGGTGATCAATTTAAAAACTGACTTCCACGACCAATCCAACGCATTGACGATTTTTTCTTAGTTATTGTTTGACTGAATTTTCACAGTCGGGGCGAAGCACCGTCTAATTGAGAAATAGCTTGACCTATTTCTGAGACGGTAAAATGGGGCAGTTCTTGTTGATTTAAAACCTATTTCCAGTCTGTCTGAAATGTCATAGAACAGCAGCCATTAGCAGTCAAAGCCACCCAGATAGTAATTCTTTTGATTTAAGAAGTTTCTGATCAACAACGTGAGTGAGTAGTTAGTGGATCAACACCTAGGAAGGCAACTTGAAATTGTCTAATTGATTCTGCAACGCTTTTAAAAACAATGGCCCACCCACAACACCTTACGTTTTGCTCAACTGTAAAAACCATTTTACAACTACAAAGACAATAAAATTATACTCAAAAAAAATTAGGTTATAATTATCTGTTTTAATATAATTGTTGTTTAATTTGAATTGAACAGCTGTTTAACAATTAAACCTGCAAAAGTAAAATGCGTAAAAGTATAGTGGTATAGACGTTGTTTTTTATGTTACCGCCATTATGTTGATTCTATTCCATTTGAAAACATCAGAGTTTTGAATTTTCACTTTTTTGTAACTTTATTAAAACTATGTAAAGTTTCGAAAGAATCGGTTGAGGAATAAGAAATAAATAGAAAATGAAAAGTGTGTACTTCTTCGTGGGATACACTGTACTAAATAATAAAATATGAAATGTATGGTATTACAAGCAAAATTAAATAATTGAAGGAACTCTCATTATCTGTTCACTAAATACTTATTTTTAAGGTTTACTTTTAACAAACATTGTACCCTTCTCAAAAAATAAAACTCTCTACATTTACACACCGCTATAAGCAGTGAATTTTTATATTTTGTAATTATAATAATTATTTATGATTGTGGTATACTATGTTTTTACCTCCTATATACACGTCAAGGCTGCATTGACAATGGTTCTCAGCGCTGTCTCCCACTCGCACAGCTAAAGCGATTCCACTGTATAACCATTCCATAAATATAAACTGGATAGCGGTAATTGAAGTACTAAGTTCATTTAAAAAGAAAAGCAAATCTGTTTATATAGCCATTGAAATTTACTACTTGACAAGTGCTGATATAAAACGGCAATATTTAAAACTAATAACTGTAGATAAAACAGAAGAGGCGGGGCAAGGTGGGTCCTGTCACTTGATTGGACGACGTTGATACAGTACATCCAGCAAGTGCTGATATCGTGTGGACAAAATTTAAAGTATTTTAATATTAAACCTCACACGTAAAACAGAAAAAAATGGATTATCAGGAACGCATGTTTAAATGTAAATTTGTTGTTTCAGAGCACATGGTTGAGAGTTTATTTATTAAATCTATATTACTTAAAAAAAATTTATAGTTTTGTGTTAGGCTCCTTAAAATATAATGTTATATTTAAGTCGTAAATTATTTATAAATATTTTTCTATTTTAATTTTTTTGTTGCTGTCACTTATTTGTTTTCTAAATTTTGTTTGTCAGTCTTAATTCATGTTTTCCCAATTGTCATGATTCTATTATATTATTATTATGGAATTGTTTATACAATGGATGTCTGGTTTCTTAGAGAGATGAATATTTCTAATAAAAGGCCAATGCAAATTGAATTGAATTGAAGATTCACTCACTTTGAAATATTATTGCGTAACGAACTGTTTAAGGGGCTAAGTATACGTGAATCGCAGAGCTAAAGCGTCTCTATTGTAGGTCGGTCCATTATACACAAAATAAAGTTGAAGCATAACGTGTATAAGAATCCGATTTAAGAGGAGACCATTTCACTTCATAGTATGCGAGTGAGAGAGAAAATATGAGAATGGTAAGTGAAAATGAGAAGGAGGGAAAGAGAAGGAAAAATTGACAGAGAGAGTGTGTTTAAGGAGAGATGGTAAGAAAGTGATATAGAGAAAGAGACAGTGAGGGAGTGAAAACGAGAGAGAGAGAGAGAGAGGGAGAGAGAGAGAGAGAGAGAGAGAGAGAGACAGACAGACAGACACACCTAGAGTAGTGGTCAACAAACTTTGTCATTGCATTTCTCCAGCTGAAAAGGCCAATTGAAGATAAACAGAACAAAAATGCAAAGATGTCAGAGCTAACACTCAAATACTAGGTTTGCGTTTTACCAAGAAACTTTTTTCAAAGGTGACCTTTTAGTCACCCAAAACGGGAAAGATTTTAGGCACAGTTAGTTTACCAATAGATAAAATTCCTTTGACAAATTCGACTGGTACCTTTGATGAAAAATTCTTGGCAAAACACAAACATATTTTTTGAGTATTAGGTCTGACATCTTTGCATTTTGTTCTGTTTCGGTTCAATTCTCCTCTTCAGCTGCAGAAGTTCGATGACAAAATATGTCGGCCGCTGCTTTAGGGTAAAGCATATATAATTTGGTGTTTATTGTCAATTTGTCAAAACGTGCTTTTGCATTTGTTTATAAAAAAGCGTAAATCATCCCTCTGGATTGCCACACCCATTATCACTATAATGATAACCTGAGTGTTTATAAAGGTCTGTTGATATCAAATTATCAACACACTAAGTCGAAATTTATCTCTAAAACTAAATAAATTAAATTAAAGCTAATAGTTTTTGTAACTAATGATTTCCATGTAGGAATGTATGCACATCCTTTAACTTTCGAACAGAACTCTTACTTTCAACCTTACTTTAAAATCTGAGTTAATAAAACGAGGGAAGTTTCACAACCACTTTAAACTGATTTATGATTTACAACAAATTATGTGCAAAACATGTAAACTTCCACAAAGAGTTAACGGAGTGGTTAGGGAACGGAATCTTTTCAAAGACGAATTTTAAATTAATTTAACGATGAAAGGAAATACGCAATTCGTTTCCTAGCTTTTGGCTAAAGGATAATGTAACAACGGCCTACACTCAATTAGTGTGTTGTGTAATTGCCTCTTCTATTGTTCATACTTTGAAAGATATTTTCACCCAGTTTAATTACTACACTCAAATTAAAGCTGTTATTTATTTTTGTCCACTTATTCTGTAGATTTTTATTTTTAAATGTATTTCATTTTAAGGGAAGTTTCATACCAAATTACAATTTATAATTACTTTAAAGTTTTTTTTTTATTACTGAATTACTTACGTCTTAGCAATCTTGTGTTTAGCATCTATTAATATTTCATAACATCTGTTTCGGTATAACATATACCATCATCAGATGAAACAACACGTTTACACAACACAATGATACACATTTCACAAAAATAAATAAACATAAAATCCCCCAGTGAACAGTTGACCACTACATTAGCAAGATGTGGCTATATTATCTCAACTTTATTTTATATTATTTTCGACCTGTACTGCAGTACCAAATATTTTATGTTTATGTATTTTTGTGTAATGTGTATCATTGTGTTGTGTAAACGTGTTGTCTCATCTGATGATGGTATATGTTATACCGAAACAGCTGTTATGAAATATTAATAGATACTAAACACAAGATTTCTAAAACGTAAGTAATTTAGTAATAAACTTATTGTAAAGCATTCGTAAGGCAATATGGAATTTAAAGTTAACTTTAGCAAAAGATAATAGGTTTAACTTATATTATTGTTTTAATTATAATTCAATTTTAAATATTATTCCTAATTTAATTTGATGTATAACAAACATTACACTCTTTATTCTTTTACAATAGGTATTAAAAAGTTATTTCCTGTGGGAGTCTAACTGGATCTACACATTTTTTCATATAGTCTTGGGTTAAATCCCTCTTTTTCATATTTCGTATCAGGTCTTTCTTGAGTAACTATTGTTCTCTTCTGACCCTGACGCTATAAGCGTATTAGGGTCCTAAGAGACTTTATTTTTCTTTTTTTTTTTTACTTATTTTATAATGCGACCAACTGTTTCCTGCGGTTTCGTACGTGAATATTTCAAAATCAACATTAATTATTAAATTAGCAACATAATACATATTACAATAGGAATTGAAATTAGCACAAGAGAATTGTAGTTTTTTAGAATCTCTCTCTCTCTCTCTCTCTCTCTCTCTCTCTCTCTCTCTCTTTATATATCTTCATATAACTGTATATATATATATATATATTTTTTTTTTTTTTATTTATAATGATACATTAACACATTTGCAGATTCAAAGCTAAATAAAAAAACAAAGCTAATTATTTATTTTACTATACACATACTTATACTCGCATACGCACACACATAGATTTTTTCACTGAAGTGCTTCCTTGTAGAAAATTTTTTGTTGTTCTGCCGTTGGATGAAATAAAGAGATTACTACTATCTCTAATTTGGGAGAGATGATAAAAACAAATAAATAAAGCTATGTAATGAGACAAAAAAAATCAATGTATTCGTTTTGAGCTTCCTTAAGTGTTAAAAACGTTTTCTGTAATGAGGATTCTCTGCCTGTCTGTTGTATAACCCAAACGTGTTTCCTGTTTTCATCGATTTGAGTATATGTGCCATATCTTAGTATTTTTTTTTCATATACAAAATTTTTTACGGGAGTAATTGGTAAAACATTGAATTATAAAGTGCCCCGTTAATAAAAACTAAATGTCGTAAAAAAAAACTACATGTCATTTATAATGTTCACGTTTTACGAATTTTTGTAATTTTGAGTACTTATATGAAATTTTCTGCGATGATTGTGACAACATGTACTATGTTTAATATTTTATGAACAGTCTGTGACTAAATAACTTCAATACTGAGTTCCAGTCATAGCTCTACAAATGAATTCAGTTGCTTGATACAATTAGCATATTGTCTTGCTTTGTTATCTCTGTTTAGACAAGGACTCTGACAACGGTTGACGAGATTTGGGGAAGACATCGCAGCAAATTGAATGAAATATGCAAGTTAGTGCTAAATTAATGTACAATGAAGTTTAATATCTTTGTTATGAAATATAATGATATGGATGCATGTAAATTACCTTCTGTATGAGCAGTTATTTAAATATACACTTAAACAGTAATCACTTAAACAGTTAAAACAGTAATCAATTGTTAGAATATTCTTACCTTGTACCATCTGTACTTAAATGTCCTGGTGGATTTTCTGGTTTCGACCGTTAGTTGGTCATCTTCAGGTCCATGACATCACTCTTCTTTTTTATCAAGGATTGTTAGTATAAGGTAGGTAAGGAAAACCTAACAATTGATTAAATTCACAATCCTGGAGGTTATTAGAACAATAGATTGTGCAAAAACATTGCACAAACTTTCACACTCGACCATCCTAAAAAAATAAATAAATAATCGTCCCCAAAAATGTCAGTACAGCAGTTGTCAGTTAAATTAACTATGAGCACTGTGTTGATAATATATATATATATATATATATATATATATATATATATATATATATATATATATATATATATAAGTTTGATTTGTTTCGGTTGTGCCATAAACACGTTCATTGGGTAAATCTTGTGTAACTTAAATAAAGCTTTTAATAATTATCAATGTTCTCCCCTCCGACCGACAGTCATTATTCCCAAATATTTTTACTTGTAATTTTCCCCATTGGTAATTTTCTTTTTAATCTCTTATTTTAAGACAGCTACATGGCCGATTTATTGTTTTTTTTTTTTTTACCAATAACTCATGAACCGACCGTTTTGGAAAAAGGATCGATAAAAATCAAGAATAGTACACCTCCGCAGGAGTGGAAAGTAGTCCAGGTCGGAGGAAATACCTCACAACATAGTGAAAAATGTGGGTGTAAAGAGGCTGTGTGCAGTGGATAACAACTGTGCGATGGGTTCTCCAACTCTCCTATACCATTAATGTATGGAGTAACCTTTACTAAATTTAATAAGTAATATCAATAATAATTTATAAAAAATCAATTCAATATTTTCAAAGTTACATAATAACATTGTGTGTGAAATCTTCCCAAACTTTAACTCCGATGTTTTGATTACATATGAATGTATAACAAGTTGTTAATGAACGTAGAATATTCTATATTTAGACACAAAATAACCCTCCTCCCCCCCCCTCAATGTTACATCCAACAGTAGATGAGCTCTACACAGATATAAATCAAACAATCTCATACGAATTGGATTTATACGTCAGTGTTATTTACATGTATAATTGTTTAGTAAAGTCGGGAAGAAATACAAAATTGTAGCAAATCAGACTACACTGTTCCTTCTACATATTTTAAATTGGAAACTTTAAATTAAGTATATTTGTGGGTTAGTGTTTTTATATTAAAATTGTAAAATAAAATGCAGAAATTTTCTCACTCAAAAACTGATCATTGCCAAAAATGTCATCTCAATAGTTGCCAATCAAATAGTTGAGGCATATAATTCAAAACCTTAATATGTTTTCATTGAAGATTTTACACAAGGATTTGGGTTAACAATCTTCACATTTCACTAAAATTTGAACGAAATCGGTAGTGACGATTTTGAGAAATATTTTGTTTAACACCTTCATGACTGATTGTTTTGTTTTCCTTTTTTGCCTATAACTCAGGAAACAGAACTTTAGGAGAGATTTCGAATAGACGTTTTATTCAACTCCGTAAAGTGTATTATCGAGCAAAATTTTATCAAAAACGTTTGAACCAATTTTGAGAAATCGTAATTTTTTATGGCGTCATCCCGAATTTTAGTACTCATAAAAATTTTAAAAAGATATCCGAGATGTGGCCTATATATATCCACATATCAAATTTCATTAAAATCTATATACACGTTTGGGCTGTAAGCCGTGTACACGCGACAGCCATCATTCCAAAACCACTTTGGACTCAAGATATATAACGAATGTACACAAAAAGAACCGACATCCTATACGATTTTATGTAGACTATATTATGTAAGAAGGAAAAAACTCAAATCTTCTATTCTTTTTTAGGATTCAATCTACATTACCATTTTCTGTTCACCATTATCATTTGTTGTAACACAATCATAACTAGGAACTTGATTCAAGTGTCAGCTAACCATTGTACAAGTGTCTGGATATAGACAAGGTGTCGCTTGATCCCACTCACATCTTCCCTCGACTGTAGTGACAGTTCCATTAATCGGTCGTCAACATAATCTACAGTTCCTGTCATAACCTTATGAACGTCACGCGTTTGTGTATCAGTATTCATCTTTGTAGGTCAGTTGAAATTAATAATATATTGTCGCTGTTATCCAATCAAAAACACGCATTAGTGGTGTAACTATCATTTTTTAGTCTTGTATTGTTTTATGCACAAATGAACAGTATGGAAACTATCAATCGTTGATCAGAATAAATAACCTTTAGTTAAAGTTGCATAAAGTTATTAAAATATTAACTGAGCTAAACAATTTACAACTGTGTTATATGGGGTAAGTAACTAATTGGGCGTTGGTTTGCAAAATGATTCTGGATAATCTTAAAATATTCTTCTTCTTTAAAGATAAAAACCTCTCGGTTATCATTACCTTATAAATAAAGGAAGAAGAGAACACAAAACACTCCTTGCCCTGGATTACTCTAAGAGCATCAGGGTCGAAAATTAACAAGAGTTGGTCAAAAGATGGGAAAGATGAAAGAAAGGATCTTGTCCAAAACTACATTAAAAAGGTGTAAATCCAGATAAGTCAATCGGAATTGCCTTGCCCTTACTTACTATTAATTAAGCCCGCGAAGCCAAGAGTTAATTAGACTTATAGTTTAGTTTACCCCTATTTACTCCTCGGCTAATTTGTAATTCTTGGTTTGTCAATAATCTTATAAATTTTATAAAACCACGGTTTTGTGACTGTTTCTGGAAACTATAAGATTTGTTTCATTACATTTCCATCGGGTGTTCTGTAAAAACCAAACAACACTTATCGGTTAGTATGTAGTTGTATCTACTCTTCCGCAAATAAGAGTCACACACATTACTTATAAAATAATAAGAGTGTTTGTATGTTACGTAGTGTAAGTTTTTACCACTTTGTATTTATGTATTAGATCCAAATAGATGTTCATAATTAATTATCATAGAACAAATTATTACTTAACAAATTATAATATTTTAATAAATATTAAATTAAATTTAAATTTATTAATAGTTTAACTGCTCCCGATGGTCTCTTGAATTCTGTTATTTCTTCTTTTTTTTCTATTTTTACTTGAGATATGCAGCCTCAAAACGGGTAGACCCATGGAGGCTGCTTATTCCATAGAGTATATTTTTTGTTTATCTTTGTTTATGTTTAGGATTTAGAAGTAATATTGTTTTGGTTTTTCTTTCCTGTTGTGTATTTTAATTTAAAGTAATGTATTATTATGTCATATGTCAATTTATTTGTTTTGTTTTAGTTTTTTGTTAAGGAAAGCTTTATTTTTTATGTTAATGTCTTTTTCTGAATCTTTGTTTTGTTTATTTAAATGTAATAAAAGGAATGGAAAATAAAAAAAAAATTAAAAAAATAATAAGTACACTCTACAGTTTAATCCAATTAAAATATTGTTGTACTTTTACACATAAAAAAAATGTAATCCAAATGACTAATTAATTTTATTAAATCACTCTTTCTTCATTGCTATTGCTACCTTAAAGTTGTATTTAAAATAAATATTTTTAGAGTTAATATGTAAACAATTTTTCGAATTATATAGGGAATTATAGAAGTAAAAGTCCGTGTGTGTTTGTAAGAAGTCCCTAAAGACATTGGTTAAATCGAAATGACATGGAATAACTCTCTGTGGAGTGTACGATGCTGAAACAGAAATCCAATTTGACGTGCGGAAGTGCATGACTTCTTCTCTAGTATTGACGTTTGACAAAATGTTTGAAAAAAGTTAAGCCATGCAATTAATGTATCATAAAATTGTTTATAGGGAATTAATGGTATGGTTCTCATATAGAACTCTAAGAGAATTAAGAAAAATCTAATTAAAAATCACAAATTGGCGCGCTTTTTAAAGACATTTTTGTTCATATTTCATGTGTTAATCAATGTAAAAAAATACTAAAAATTTATAGATTTCAATTTTTCATTTAATGAAACCAGCCCCAACTTTTTATAAATATCGAAGTTAATGTTAAAAATGTACTTTTGGATACATGGCCGTCCAAGGAAAAGTAATATTTTGAAAATTTACGGTAGGAGCGAGTCCACAAAGTGCATTTAGGCTCCTTCTTCTACCTATCGCTTCCAGGCCTGACAGGAGCGAAACACTAATAGAAGCGAGCGAGTGGAGAATTTACATTTTATACATATCTATGAGGCATATTGAGGCCTACCCAACGTCAAGAAAGTGTTATACACAATTCAAGTTTCATAAAACCTGTGTAACAACTGTTTTAAATTAACTTACCCTTACTGGACAAGACTTCTTGATCTACAAATACAATTTAACATCCCCTACATGACCTAAGAGAACAACTTTTGAACATTATACATAGAAGATGTTGGGGCTGGATATAGATCATCAACTAGTTTTTATTTATTTAAATAAAATCCTGATTTAAGAATTAAGGAAACTTTCTGATGATAAATTATGTATTAAAATATCTAGACATATTTTTTAACTAAATAGTTCAGTAAGTTTACATTATTTTCTTTGAGAACTATTTATAATATCAAGTAGATTCCTGATTGCAGCTACAACTTAATTATATATAGAGAGTCAGAAAATGCATGTCATATTTTATATAAATTGAGGAAGATACTAAGAGTTTCAAGATATCTTATGCATTTCAGTAATAATTATCATTTATATTTATAGCACATAAGACTAAAAGGACGGTAACACGTTTCACATAACAATCGTACATATATCGTAAGTTTATATATATATATATATATATATAAACACCTTTTTAACCTTCTAAACACATATGTTCAATTTTACGTTTTATATAATTTGCAATACTTTTTATAAATGTATGAAATTATTTTATTTCTTCAAAGTTCTGCTTTAAAATTCATTTTTTTTTTTTTAGAGCTTTAGTATTCAACGTACAGAATTAATGTATTATATAATTGTACTTTACAATAATATAAATTGTATACTTGTAACTATATTTCTTACACGTTTCGAAAATTAAGTTTCATCTTCAAGTCTATGTCATAAGAGGTATGAATACTTTGTGATGTTTGTGTAACGACCTCTTACGAGCGATACCTAAAGATGAAACGTACGTTTCGAAACGCGTGACAAATATAGTTACAAATAAGCCACAATACGTAGTGGAGTAAGTGTAATTACATATTATATATGTTTTTATTTTTTTATTTGTTAGTTTCACAGTTATACTGTATAATGGCTGACAGTTTCAACACATTTGAGAAACTTTAGCTTCAATGTATGTAAGTTTTAAAAAAAACTATTTTAGAGTTTTATCTTAATTATGATATAACCTAAACATTTACTAAAAGTGTTCAGTTCAACGAAATGGATGTGTGAAGTTGTTTTTTCGAGTATACAAATTTGTTTTTATAATATTTATAAAAAAATAAAGCTTATCTTTTCAATTCATTTTATTTATTTTTATTTTGATTTTGCTTAATCAGCATACAAAGTTTAGGGTAAACCAACCTCCATTTTTTGACTGATTTTCCCTTTCAAAAGAAACCGACAAAGTGATTTTCAAGATGTATTGTCATCTGTAAGGAAATAAGCTCGTCAGCCATAGAAAACGAAGATAGGAATATTAAATTTGCTATAGAAAACTACAGTGTGCTCTTTATACAGAAAAATCAAATTAAAAATATCAAAATGGCAGCCATTTTAAACTGTTATTTGTTCATATCTTGTGTGTTATTCAACATGTAACAATCTCAATTAGGTAATACTTGCACATTTCAATTTTGCATGTAATTGTACCAGCCTCACGTCATTTGTGAATGTCTCTTTCGCAAAAGAGTATTATAAATGTTTAAGCATCCGGATTAAAATTTGATCATAAATACTTCTATCGTGTTTGGTTGCTTTATAATCTCAATAAATATTTCTTATATTTGGTCCAAGACGTTTACCGCTGAAATCTTTTATTTCAATTTAAAGTAAAACTAGACACAATTTCTCAGGAAAATGTCTAGTTTAGGAACTATGTTTATTATTAAACGAGTTTCAACGAAAATCTCGCCATCTCCAGTAATTCATCAGCTACAGTATTCAAACTATAACTAACTTAGGTTTGATTATTGTTAGTTATAGTTTGATTATTCGTGCATCAGTGAAGATGGTTATATTATCGTTGAAACGCGTCTGAGGTAATAAACGTATTATTCACAAGAGATTGTGTAAAGTTTTATTTTAAAATGAAGTACCAGTTTTATGTAAAACACATCACAAGTTATGTTCAATATGTACACTATTTCATTATTTTGTGTTACACCAACTCTTTGATGTAATTTGATTACTTTTAGTTATTTGAGTCATCTGTTTTAAGAAAAGAAAATAATCTTTAAAATATTTTTTTAAAACAATACTTATTACAATCTTACCATAATTCCTTTTGATAATCAATGAGAAATATCCAGCTTACATAAACGATAGCTGATGTGTTTTGTGAGACAAAACTAGTTCCAATGAATTACGAAAACCGGCGTACCTAAAACTTCTTGTTACAAAACCGTTTCCCAACCAAAGAATACAAGAGAGATATCCACTATCAAAGCAGAACAACTATCACCACAAAACCTTTTCGCAACACACAATCCAAGAGGTCAAAACCTCCAACTGGTCGAGCGAGGTCAGGTGTAACCGTTTTTGTTCTGACTTTGCCCTGATCCTTGATCATGCATAATTGTCATGCTTTAAGCACTAAGGTTTACTTCCCCCTTCATGTTCCGCAGAAAACTTGACGGAAGGCTCCGGTCACCATATTTTTAATACCCAAACCACAAATACCGACGTCCAAAGATGTATTTTTCCGAATATGGTCCAATTATGCTGTTAAGAGGATGATAAAGGAAAATATAATTGTCTCATCAACATATTCTTTTTGCAAAAGTATAAACCTTGTAAGTACTTTCCTTTATTTATGTTTCTAGTATAAATACTTTACATGCAACGAATAACTCATGTATACATAATTTTCTCTGTAACAAAAGCATACATTTTAAATGTAATGTTACAAAAAGTATTGATTAAAAGATGGGATAATTGAGCATACTATAACGTTTATCTAATAGTTAAGATGCAAACTAAACAATACAAATAGACAAAGATATAATGAACTCGTTTGTGAAACTGTATTTCCGTACCGGGAACAATGTAGTAATTACAGTCCCACAGAACTACATGAAAAATTGAGTAAACAAGATTTTAATTAATTTAATGCATTCAGTTTGTTAATTTTCGTTGTTAGAGCGTGTTTGATTTCTGTTTTATAAAAGAGGGAATACAAAATTTGTATCATAATGAAAACTCAATGTATATAGATTGTGTTGTATAATAAACAGCTTGAACGTCTGTATACAAGATTAACTGTTTTGTTTTTGTTTTTTTACCGGCTTATAGTCATAAAACACATATATTATTATTCTGTATATACAGCGATTATTCATACACAGTGTATGTATATAAATATACAGAATGTTCAAAAAATGTCGTACCAAACTTATGTTTTTCTTATTATACATTTTTCGGACATTTGCCATCATTTGTGTGTTAAAAATTCAAAACACGACGTTTCGGGAATAAGAATCAATTCCCATTATCAAGTGACTAAGACTAAAGAAACATGAAACTAGAATCTAAGCCTATGTGAGAAGTAAAATAAAATAAGAATACCACAAACCTTAATATTTAAGTATGCATCTCAGAGCAGGAACGATGTTAAACATTTTTAATGGCTGTCATTTTTAAATCAGTAAAGGAAATCACTTGAAATTTTTCTTAAAAGTCTTGATATTAATTTTTTATTCAAAACACATCATTGCCCCTAAATTATGGACATTACAAAGTAATCATTTTAGGACATAATATGTTCATAGAAACGTTTTCTTTATTTTCAGCCGTAAAATACGTTCTTCATTTTTTTTCCGTTTCTTCCTAGGACACTAAGTATATATATAATTTTTCCTTTATATATTTATTTTACTTTTTTCTTTATTCAAAAGCTTTTGTTGTTGTTGTTGTTTTTTTTAATTTTTTTTTTTAGTTTGATTTTTACTGGGGGGTTACCAGTACCGTTTTTGCTTTCTTTTAAGCATTAATTAATACAACAAGATGTGTATAGCGATATATCTGATTAAATCATCAGTTACTTTTTATATTGTGATTTAATTAGACTTGCTGTTGTGTCCAAATTGCTTCCCGGTCTGTATTAGCTTTGTCAGTCACAGTTCAGTATTAGAAGGGTTTGTGTTCTTGTAACAACTGAAGATAATAAAGTTCACAGTTCAGGAGTCCGCACACTCCTACACGTCGGATGTAGACAGTGTAATGCAGCTTGATCCTCCAGGACACATCCACAATTATAGTGACAGTTCCATTAATCGGCTCTCATCTTAATCTTTTTTTCCCGCTATAATCTTGTATAGGTTAGTTTTCACCTGTTTAGATCAGTTTTATATCAGCGCGAGTTTTCTATACATATATTTACATACATTAGAAGTTTTTTTTGTTAGTTAAAGAGGAAAAACTTTCGGCCATCATCGTCTTATAAAAAACATGAAAAAACACATAAAATAAAAACCTCTGAAATACTTGGTTAGGTTCAAAATAGAACAAAAGTTGCTCAAAATGAACCTGATAGGAAAGATGTTGATAGGGATTTAACTGAAGACTACAAACAGGTACATCTACATAGGAACACTCGGGATTTATATGTTTTGAACAGTTGTAACAATCAACAGTTTAAACATAATAACAGCTATTTAAAAACTGTCAGGTTATATTGGATCTGCCAATATAAACAATTTTATAAAGTAACATTGTGTAAGAACCTTGAGACATTTTGCAGTTTGTCTGTTTGTGAAGATAAACAAATATCCCGGGGGTATATGTGTAAAATGGAAATGACATGTTCTGAATAATATCTTTCGAATGTTAACGCCGAGACAGAAATGTATCTTGGCATATAGCAGCGAAAAACTTGATATTTCTGAAAATTGTCATTTCACTTAAACCACGGTTGTCAAAATAATAGTAGACATGTTTGCAGTAGGTTCTAAATAAATATTTTGACTTCAAAATGAACAATAAAATATAATTAAATTTCACAAAATGACGTACAATGATTTTTTTTTTATTTGAAATATTAGATTGATCTGAACATTTCACATATTCAACGTTAAATAATCATATTTTGTTTTTTATGTTGTTTAAAAGTGATAAACCTCTCTGTCATTATCGTATTTATAGATAATGGATTTAGACCTTGAATACTTTATAGTGTAAAATCAGAAGAGAACAAGAATTGCTCAAGGGAAACATGTTAGGAAATATGAAATAAAGTGATCGAACAAAATACTACATAAAGAAAAATGTAGATCCAGCTATAGCTCTTCGGGACTACTATGCCCTTAGTCAATATAGTAAGCCCATAAGAGTAAGGTAAACCGGTGTTCTTATAAATAACACATTATTGAGTGTTAATTTCTTGCAAAATTAATTTCAAGAAACAATTTCTTTTATCAAAAACATTAAATTTGCTGTAAATTTTATTAAATGATTCTATTGAGTTTCTGATTTGCACTAATTTGTTTATCTTCAAATTAAATTTTTCATAATATATTACCATATTTATTTACAACTAAAAATACATGAGTATAAATTTTGTCTACGTGGTATGCTACTTAGAATATGAAGTGGATTACTGATTGCAGTTTCAGCTAAACTGAATCTCTAATTGGTAAATTCATGAGCCACATATTTTATGTAAAATATTGCCGGAGAAATGTTGAAACTAAGTGACGAGGTTCCTTGTTTATTTTAAATAATATTATATATTTCTTAAAATAACCTCTGATGATAGCACAGCAAGATTAGTTGTTTGTAGGCTAACTTTCTGATTCTAAAAAATTCCAAAATTTTCATTTTTTTATATTTTACTTGATATTCCTTGCACCTATTTAAGCTTACTCTATGTATATTTGAATAATTCAATTTTTTATTTGTCAATTTGTGTCCTCTAATAATTAATAAAAGTGTTACAAAATAAATGTTGTACATCGTTATAAAATTGTATAAAATAATAAACTCTTTAAAGTTAAAAAATTTTACTTAAACTTGAATAATTTTTTTAATAAATATACGTTTATTAACTAAAACGTGTTTCCACGAAAATATCGCCATCTTCAGTGATGCATAAAGTACAACAATCAAATTGTAACTAGCTGATGTGTTACTAAAGATGGCGATATTATCGTTGAAACACCTTAGAGTTAATAAATGTATGTGTGATAAATTATGTTCTAGTTTTATTACAATTTTAAAACAACTTACAAATCAAGCTCAATATTTATTATCTTTATAGGTTGTATACAAAATTAACTCTCTGATAGAGAGATAGACAAATGCTGTTATTATAAGTAGTGAAGTAAGAACCACTTAACTTGCATGTCCTTTCACCACTTAACCTCACACAAAACTACAATAAAAAATGGAAATAAACATTAAATGAAACTAAAATTACAAAATAAATGATTAAAATAAAATAATTATAAATACACAAACAAATCCCTGAATAAAAATTAACAAACAACTATATATATATATATATATATATATATATATATATATATATATATATATACACATATATATATATATATATATATATATATATATATATATATATTAAGAGAGAATCATAATACCAACCATTAACAGTTTTTCAAAATAATTATTCATGATTTAAAACTAAATTTAGAAAATAAAATAAATATTTAATAAGCTTAAATTAATATTAAAAACATAAAACAGCACTTATTTTATTATCTTGGTACTAAGGACATTAGCAGCAATCTGCATACATTCAACTTTTTGAATGAAATTATTTTTAATTTGACTTACTGCTTTACAGTGGTGTGTTGTTTTAGAGGAATTTTGTATGAAAAACGAACGTTCTTCCTATTATAAAAAGAAGTCATACCTTGAGACAACTTGTAGTGTTACACAAATAAATATTGATAAAGACAAGTTTGTTTTAAGATAATTGAATAAACGTTATTGTTTAGCTAATAGTTAATATAGAAACAATGCAGACAAATATAATTAAATTGTTTGTGAGATTATGTGTTCGTTTCGGAAACAATAGAGTAATCACAATCATAAAGAATGTACGATATCAAATGAAATAAACATTATTTTAATTTATTTATTGTATTCCGTTTGTTAGTTTTATTTGTGTATTCAATTTGTGTTGAATAAAATTAAATAAAACCATTTCTGCATTACATATTGTAACTGTATGTAAACATATCTCTGTACCGGTACCGTTGTTTTATTCGATAACTTCAAAAGTTACAAAAAAACAAAAAAGGAACCCCACGATTTTTCGAGCTAAAACTAGAGGTATTTTGTTGTTAGAAAACAAATTTTTCATATCACTCGCCATTTTTACACTATGGGGAAAATAATATTATTCCTATATGCATTACCAAATGATTAAGTATAAACACAGTTGGTAAAATTCAATATTAAGAAAAAAGTAACAACAATTTTCACTTAAAACCCACTTTATTTACAGCTGTTTAGGTATCTACAGACATCTGTTGTCAGACATTCAGCTGTTTGAAGATTCATTCTTTACGTCTCCAGTTCCAAAATGAAAAAAAATAAAATAAATATAATTGGTTATCCCTCTTCCAACTATTTTTTGTAGTATATCACTACGAGTTTCGGTAACAGGTTCCCATCTTCAGGTTCAGATGAACTTCACTCAATGTTACGCGTTGTAAACTGTATATGTGTAGTTTCATTTTAATTTTGATATGCGTATATTTGAGTGAAGTTCATCAAAACCTGAAATTGGGAACCTGTTCCCGAAACGCGTAGTGACATAATACAAAAAATATACGTTAACTTACTTTTACTTGAAAATGACTAACACCTGTTATAAACAAAGTTTGTTTGATGTAAAAAACTTTTTAAAGTTAATTTTGCCTTATTAACAAATGAATTTTTAATCTACATTTAAGAAGAATTTTTTTTTACCTGGTATGAATCTTTTCTGATTAATGATATTTTTTGTTAATACGTAAACAAGTACAAAAAGACGAAATCAACTGTTTATAGTAGGCAGTTTGGAGGTTTTACGTTACATTCTTAACTTGCCTTAAGTTTTAACGTAAGTTAAAGTAGTTTTTTATAAAATATAAACTCTCTGTTTTAAAATTTAGTTATTAAAATATTAATTGCGCTGTTATTTTAAAAGCGAAAATCGATATTGCAATTAGTCAAAGAGAGTAAATACTTTTAACGATAATAGCAGAAGTTTTATTTTAACAAGTAATTGCGTGGTTATTATATATTAAATTTTGTTTTTATTATGATATAACTTCAGTGAAATATAAATTAGTTTTAGCAATAAAGAAAAGACAGATAAATCTGTCACTGAAACTTTTAAGTTGCGTGTTACTTGAGACTAATCTTATTGAAAAGTTTTCTATGGTTAGTTTGTTTCGCCAACTGTAATCCTTCAAACTCTGATCAATATATTAAATTAAAAGTTTTATCTTTATCAAAAAAGGTTTCTTTAATTTTCTATGAAACAAAATATACTAATCACTGTAAATGCGGTATATGTCTCCCATACAAAAAAAAATACTACTTATCTTATAAGAGTGTATAATATTACAAAATTCTTACGATTTTTGTCAACCTTCAGATTTAAAGTTGTATAAAATTCTTACACTGAAAAAGGTGTTGTTAGTCTTTTTGACAGACCTAGATTTACCCAATGGAACAAAATGTGACGAAATTAACTGATTTATGTCTTAGATTACGTAAAATGCTACACGAAACATGACAACAATATATTGGAATATGAAGAACCAATGAGTGAGAATTGAAAGGAAAAAAATTCATCTCAATGTTCAATTAGTAATCTAGAGATACATTAACTAATTACTTTTCCAAGTGTACACAAGGAAATTTCAACGCTTTTCAAGATCCCCAGATTTGACTTTTTCCTATGTGGTTTTTTGAAAGAAATCATTTATTCTCACCCAATAGCAACAAATGATGAATTAATGAAGCTAATTGAAGAGGAAACACAGTTGATACTTCGTCATTTTTTCAAAAGCGCCTACGACTATTTTTTTGCTTCGTAGCTATCAGATGGACATTAATACAAATAAGGGTAAAATTTGGATCATTAATTTATCACTATTAATTTCCTTTACTTTTCCATATTAAGTTTTACATGTTAACTGCAAATCAACAATTTGAAATGGTTATGCAAATAAAATCGTTTCCTGAAAAAATATAATTATTCCTCTTCGTCATACTGCTTCAAAACAGCTGTTTTCAATACATGCATTGAGATGTTAAAGTTGTTCTTTTTAGTCCTAGGACCTAAAAACATCAGGTCATCAGCTGTTACTTTATACGAATTAATTAACATCTATAATAACAAAGTAAAGCATCTATAATAACAACCTATACTCTCGATTGTAAATAACCGTTAAAAGAGCTGTTACCATCAATTTAAAGTTAAATTGGTTATAACATTTTAGTTTTTGAGAAATTGTTTTCTTATATTGTTTGCTTTGCAGTATAACGAAAAATATATTTTATCATTTGGACCAAATAAACTTGTCGATCCTCGCTCATTTTCCTTGTTAAACTTGAGCTTGTATTGAAAAGCTTCAATTTTGGTCCTAGTAATGAAATATACTATTTTATTTTTATTTTTTTATTATTATTTTTTTTTCATTACTGTTGAGACCAATGGTTCTTGGTGGAATTCCATGTTTAAAGATAATAAAACACATTTTTTTAATATTTTGTAATATCCACTTTTTATTAGTCTAGCCGACCAATGGTTTCGCCTGCTAAGGCATTGACGAGGCTCGGAGGCTATTATACAGCCTCGTCAATGCCTTAGCAGGCGAAACCATTGGTCGGCTAGACTAATAAAATGTGGATATTACAAAATATTTAAAAAATGTGTTTTATTATCTTTAAATATACTATTGTTATTCTCCCATTTGGTTTTAATAGCCTATAAAAAAATTATTCGTGGGTACTTTTATACATATCAGCTATGTAACATAACTGTTAATTGTCAAATGTTCCACATGTTCGCTATATTAATTCATAAATAGCGACCTCTTCGTGGGAATATACTTTATACCCTCAGGATCTCAGTATAGTATATGAGTACTGACGTCACTATCCCAAAGGACTCTTGCAAAATGTACTCATTTTTTCACGTAGTCTTCAGTTAGATACCTCTCTTTCATCTTTCCTATCGGGTTTGTCTTGAGTCTTGGCCAACTCTTGTTTCTTTCATACCCTGACGCTATTAGATTATTCAAGGGCTGTATTAGACAAAGCTACAAAACATTATATTAAGCATAAGAATTGAACCTTAATGATTAAGTAAAAAATAAAAAAAACAATTCATGATACCATTTACTATAAGGAAACTCCCCCCTTCCTTTTACTATAAAAGGACATCCCCTTCTTACATTATCTATAAAAGAGACGATCAATTAAAACTGTATATAATTTAAAAAAACTTTATATAGTCAACTCTCTTCAACAAAAGAATACATTTAACAATATTGAGTTGTGCCAGACTATTATACTGTCTCTCTCCAGTGTACAAACTATAGGACAGCGAGTGAGAGAGAATAAAACAAGCGGGACCGACACAAAGTGGCCTTACGTCATTTGCAACAGTCGCATCACAATTTAAATGTTTAATTGGTTTCGCATGTCACCATAGTGTTTGGCTTATATTAACTCCCACAAGCTGGATGTGTCTCATTTCCATCAAAAGCCGTATCAACATTCAATTACAGGAACTATAATGTAGGTTCGTTTATTTACTCTAGTTAATTTTATGGATCTATTTAGTCTGTGGTAAAATGTGTGTGAAATTTAAATTGGAGGGAATTATAGTATTCGTTTCAATCACTATGTTGAGCTTAAAAATAACACTAACGATTTAATAATATATCGATTTATCTATCAATTAGATCGATTGTATTATTTGATGAAGAATGATTTTACCTGTATATGGGTTTTATACAGTTTACTGTTTTTAGCACAGATTTTTAAACAACACTTGTAAACTTTGTGTTGTTTAGATTTTTATTAGTGTTTTTTGTTACTTAATAAACTTGCAAAGGTAACCCTAGTTAAGATACAAGGGTTTAGTGACCATATTGGACATACATTTGTGTTTGAAATTCATTTAATGTAAATTTCCAGACAGGAATTCAGTCTCGAAATCAACTATCTAAGAAGCAGTAAAAGTTTTGAATTGACAGGTAGTGTTGCTGATCTTCCTAAGACAGAAAGACCAAGAACTTTATGGAAACCTCATTTGAGTTACGAGTACATTGAAAACCTTACCCATATGTTGTAAGAGGTAAGTTAGTTTAAAACCTTTGTTACACAACTTATCTGACTCTCATAAATAGTGTATATCACTTTTTTCTTGATGTCGAGTAGGCCCTAACAGGCCTTGCAAATGTATGTATTAAACCGTCTGCACTGGATTCGCTCATATCTCAATCCTTACGGGATTCACAGGTGTACATATATGAAAAAAAGGTTCACTCGCTACATTCTTTTTTGTGACTCGACCTTGACAAGTGTGCTTTTACATAAATATAAAGTAATATATTAATTTGTTTATAATTAAATAGATAGAATAGAATAGAATAAATTTATTGCAACAATTTTTATAACAGATAAAATACAAGTTTAACTATGTTGCAAAAGCAGCTCCAACTTTTTAAAACCCAATTACTGGGGTGCCATATATAACGCGCTCCTGGTAGAGTATAGATGATTAAATAATAGAAATATACTTTGATATACCTCAAGATAAAATTTGTTAACACTGATTAACCAAAAAACGTGCACCTATCTTCACCACAAATATTACGAAATACTATTTAGATTAGCACAATTTCTTAAGTTATACTTTGTACATACAATGGTGTCACCGAATAACAAAAAAAGATAACCTATAAATTCAACCGAGACTGATTCTCATAGATCAATGTTGACTTGACACTTGGTCATTTAGTTAAGATTGAAACGATAGATACGGCATTGCTCAGAGAAAATTAGATACGGTGATGTCATAGTGACACGTGTTGAATTAAACAAATGAATTTATTACGTGTTTTTTTTGCACAGAATATGAGAGCATGAACTTGAGTGTTGTGGGCATTGTGATAGAAATACAACATTGTGTTGTAATGTAGGGATATAAATATTAATTCGGAAACTCAAAATTGCAGTAATTAAACGTAAAAGTCAAGTGAGAAGTTTACACCCTGTGCTGGAAAGCGACTAGGATAGCTCAGTTGGTAGAGCATTGGCGTGTAAAGCCAAAGGTCCTGGGTTCGATTCCCAGTCTGGGTCGTATATTTTTCTCTTGAAATATTATTGTATATTCAATACTTGTTAGTAAAAACGTATAAGCGGAAAAATCAAATAATTTAAAAATCAATAAATATTAAATATTTTTAAAACTATCCCTTATGATAAATATGTAACAAAATGATATTTCTGTAAATCGTTTCAATGAATTAACTATATAGAGGATAATTCCTTTAACATGGGCACTATTGGTATATCCAAAACTATTAATCTGATGACAAACATTAAATGAGAGATAGATGTTAGTTTTCATATAACTTAAAAATACGTTTTGTAAATTGAAAAATCCGCCATTTTCCAATATGGCTGTCAACTTTATAATTTACTGTGGGCATTTTATTTTTTGATTTTTGTAAAAAAATTAAAGACTTGTTTATTCTTGGTTATTTTTATTAACCTTCTTGTTTAGGAGTATTAGATGCTTAAACTATGGAAAGTTTGACTTTTGAAGAATTTTACAATACAGTACATAGAATATAAATGCATAGTTTGAAATATACACCATTTATCGTCTTGTCTATGTAGACTAGTTGCGACAGGCAAACGCGAGAAATTATAAGAGTCCTTGGTTTTTTATACAGACCCTATAAGTGGTTATAACTCAGAAACTACTGTAACGATTTCAAGTATATTTTTAGTTCCGATTAGTATTCAATTCATAAACTATTTTGTTACTGAAAATTTTAAGAAAATGTGTATTACTTACTTTTAACTGCAATAAATGGTCATAACTCGAAAACCATTGCAAAGATTTAAGTTTTTAATTTCAATTATCATTTAAATCGTATAACATATTTATTACTAAAGAAATGTGTGTTATAAATATGAATAAATCTAAAAGAATGTTTCATTGGTACATTTTCAAAAAAAAATTTATAACTTGATAACTACTTAAACAGTTTTAATCAAACATAGGTAATGTGTCTAGATGGTAAATAAAAAGTTATGTAAAGCGTACCAGCTGTTCTTAAATTTTAAGCTTACAAAAAGATTTTGCATTTACGTAGAAATACAGATGCTCGAGTTGAGAAGCAGTTTCAAAAAGTCAGAAATAATAATGATGAGCATTGATACCAGGAGACCATTATTTATTTTTGTGTTTATATGTAATTATTATAAACTTTTATATTTTTCATTTGTGAATCTGTCAGTTTGTTTGGTAAAAACTGAAGCCAAATATTTAAGAAAAGGAGTTTTTAAATTTATTAACCACTTCGAATTCTGCACCCTCAAAACAATAAACAATATATAAATATTCTACAAACTTTCTCCTCCGTGAAAATCACACAAATTTAAACATTACCAGAATTGAAAAATAATTTGTTTAATATACTCTCTGCATGTGATCGAGTTCCAGTGTTCTAGTATCATCTGTTTTTCTTCAAAAAATAAAATTCTTATTAGTTCTATATTGCCTTTCAAACTTCACAATATTTTTATTCTAATTGGAAAACTCAATAAAGGAGTGACAAAACTTTCAGAGAAGATGAGACTTTTTTTATGTGAGATGATCAAAACACTGCGAATCATGAAAAAAAATTAACACTCTCAGCCCTATTATATAATGTAATACAGGCAGATTTTTTAAATGTAATGCTTAACAATTGCTTGAGCCTTGTAGGAAATGTTAAATTGTATAGGTAGATAAAGGGCTCTCATCTAGTAGGGTAATTTTGTTTTAAACAGTTGGTACACAGGTTTTCTGAACATCATAATTGTGTATATCACTACTTTCTTGACGTCGGCTAGGCCCCTAATGAGTCTCCCCTCGCAGTGTTTTGACTCTGACAGGCCTCTAAGTTGTAGGCCTATATATTTGACAAACCCTCCACTTGCTAAACTCGTATCAGTGACTCGGTCTTGCTGGTTGTCGTCACTATGAGAATTTTCTTTGAAGGTCAGTTTCAGAATATATTTTGGACAATATCTTCGCTATTTATCACGTAGAGAGGTAGAGTTGGTACCACTACATGCAGAAAATAAATAACAATGTTTTTATTTATTTCAATAAGACAAAAACTGCTTTAAATTGCCACCATTTTGAAATTTTTTATTTGATTTTTCTGAATTTCGATAGAAATCTAAAAGAACACACAGTAGACTTCTATACAAATTTTCATGTTGCTATGTTCATTTTTGTAGCCGCTATCGTGCTTACTTCCTGAACTAATGAAGAGTGAAGATAAGTCATGATAAGTAAGATAAGCAGTATAACAAACACACAGAACACAATTCTCATAAAAAAAATACGCCTAAGTATCAGACGCGTTTCAACGACAAGGTCACTCTTCAGTGATAGTTGTGAACTCCCAACCACAGTGGGAGTTGTGGTTTGGTTGGTGTAGCTGGTGTATCACTGAAGAGGACGACCTTGTCGTTGAAACGCGTCTGATACTTAGGCGTATTTTTTATGAGAATTGTGTTCTGTGTGTTTGTTATACTGTATAGTTTTTCTCATAAGTCAAGCTCAACATTTAATAAGTAAGATAAGGTTAACATTTTTTGCGATTTTCAAACTAACCCTATACTTGGAATTTTGAATAAGTAGAACATGTGTACCAACATAAAAATCCCAATATATTGTAAACGAACCGTAATAATGACTACCAAAATCTATTTAAAACTAAAATACATTGCTGCATAATTATCGACTCACACAATAAATGACCGATTAAATTACTGCTTTTATGGATCAATACAGCTTCCGTTTAATAAACACTATAGTAATATCAAGAGATAACATCAATACTGAACAGCGCTTATTTTCAGTTGAATGATTTTAACATTTCCGCAGTAGATTGTATTAATTGTTAAAAAATTAAAAACTACCTTTCTAAAGTACAGATTTAGGGTAAAAAATGTCGAACTCTGATTCAGACCGATCTTAACGTTTCAATGATTCAGAAACCGAAAAAGTGATTTACAACAACCCGTCTGTCCGTCGTCGTTGTCGTCTGTACGTAAACACTATAATGGCCACAAAAATTAAAATAGATTGTTGAAATTTGTTATAGACGACTATAATGTACTCATATATAACCTTATTGAAATAAAGAAAAAACTAAATTATAATACCAAAATGGCGGCCATTTTAAACTGCTGTTTGTTCATATATTGTGTATTCAACTAATTCAACATACTGAAATATATACAAATATAATGTTAACAACCCCCACCTCTCTACGATGAAAAATAGAAACTTTATTTTCGGAAATTTAATTTCAAACTTTGAACGCCCAAAAACATATGACATTAGTAGGCCTATACTTACTTGGATGAGTCACGGATAAGGATACGAGCTTCACCTTCACATGTGTGTAGCTTTGAGGAGTTACATACACAATTATGAAGCTCAGAAAATCTGTAACAACTGTTTTAAACAAACTTACCCTACTGGAAAAGATATACTAATCTGATTTAACATTTCCTATAAAACTTTTTTTTTAATGTATTTGCATTACGTTTTTGGATCTGA
Source organism: Aphrophora alni (assembly GCA_963513935.1). Lineage (NCBI taxonomy): Eukaryota > Metazoa > Arthropoda > Insecta > Hemiptera > Aphrophoridae > Aphrophora > Aphrophora alni. The sequence continues at coordinate 6,503,414 of OY740774.1, read as the reverse complement.
TTATATTACTTTACGTAAGGAATTATGGAATTGTAAGAAATTACGAAAAGGAGGTAATAACTTATCAATACACCATGTTAGAATTCTATAGTGAGTTTGATGTTATAGAAAGATAATATCGTTCTAAGATGAGTAAAACACAGCAATCCTTTAATGACCTTATCTTGACATGTTAGAAAGCTCGCTTTAGGCGAAAAGTACTCCAATAACTGTTGGATATTAAGAATTCACTTATGAATGTGCTAAAGGCTATAATAACAACAAAAATTATCACTCATCTACTAAGCATATATTTTAAGGAAGAGGTTAAAAATCCAAAATACAATTGTTAAAATTTATATATGTATAAATAATATTAAAGATTGTTTCAAATATAATGAACCACAAATGAATGTAACCCTATTAAACCTATAAACGCAACTTTACCTAATCTAAATAAAAATAGTCGAAATACACAATCCCCGTCTCTTATTTTAATAGTTACACAAACAACAAAAGAAATTCCACAAAATATCTTGATTTCAAACACAGAAATTCTGTATATAAAAACACTATGGATTCACGTACCATCTAAGGAATAATAATAATTTAATAATGTGACTAACACTTTTAAGTAATACTTAACTCATAAATCCTGTTCACTCATAAATATAAATATAAGATTATTTAATTATCAAAACAACTTATTATCTTTCATTAATTTCAACCTTTAACTGCTAATATAAACTTTACTAAAATGTTCCTTACCTATACACAGGACGTTGTATTGACTATATACAGCTCATTGCTCATTTCCCCTCGCTAGCTGTCTCACACATCTATATTTTGCCATTTTGAGAATTCATTCCCTACTCCAATTTATTAAATCCTGATGAGTTTAAAACATTTTTTGTTCTTATTTGGTGTTCATTTGAACCGACGAATTTAGTTTATTGACCTCCGGTCAATAGTATTTTGTTCACACATATATTTGCCTAGTATACTTTTATTAAAAATAATGTACTCCTTATAATTGTACGATGGGCCCGAGTAGGTACCTTGATGGTGACCATCAACTTGTTAATTTAGTGAATGATGATGTTCGGAGAAAAAATGTTACGTTTGGTAAATTATGTTGAAAGGTACTAAATTACTACAAAATTGGTCAAATAAGGCCAGGATCAGTTCATATTCTGAGATAAGCAATATTGATAGACAAACTGAGGAACTTGTGGTAATCGAAGATTTCTTTTGAAGGAAGCAGGTGCTGTCAATTAGATCATTTAGTCTAAGTAATAAATTTGTTTTTATATTATTACATTTCTATTTTATTTTATTATAACAACTTGTTTTATATACTTTATCTTACTTGTTAGAGATATAAAATAAATTAATATTTAATAAGAAATCGATTTAATTAACAGTTTCAACAACAAAGCTATGAAAAATGTTTTTAAAAAAAAGTAAAATCTTACAAAAGAAAATAACGCCAAAACTTTTAAAAGCACTACTCTCCAAATTTAATGTATTTTTTCCCCGAGAATTTTTTTTTACGATCAAAAATTTAAAGATTTCATCATATTCTCAGCCAAAATTTGATAAATTGGTATCTCACTCAAATACATAAATTGAAAACGTTATTCGATAGCGGAGTACAATTTTAAAATAGAAACAAAATCTATAAAATGAATCCATTTCATAAAACCTATTGTAAACCTGTCATGCACTAATTACTGTTCCTTCCGCTTACATTATTATTTAAAACACGAATTACATTACGAGCTATGTTAGGTGAGTGTTTATCAGATGTTGGGGAAAAGCTATTAAATAAGTTAAATTTTAAATAATGTAGTACAATTAATAATAAAAAAAATGTTATCACACATCCATCGTCAAAACCAAGTAAAATTAGTCAATATGTGAAATTAGGTGGATGTCAGTTAAACAGTATAAATGTACCTTGAACGATTTGTTTACAAAATTATTTAAATAGGGTTGTTACCAGGCGACTTAAATTAAAGAAAAGGCGGAACCAACTATTAACAATGTTTAGAAATAAAAAAAGACAAAGACAAATTATGTAATCAACAAGGCTCAAATTTATTAAATTAAAAAAAGAAATTTTGATGGATCAGATTTTACCATTTACAAACCTGAAAAATATCATCTTAAGCTAAATTAATATAAGCAAAGCTTATTAATTAAAAGATTACAATTGTATCTTAAAAAAAAAAAAAATTATACGCCCTTAAGGTAAAAGTTAAAAATAAAAAAAAAAATTATTGATGATTAGACTCAGATATTTATCCCCCCTTTTGTTTATATAAACTGTTACAAAATTTAACAATAAAAAAAAAAGAAAAGATTCTATAAGTAAGATTTATATTTTAAATTCAAAAGGTTATATTAATTCTAACAAGTTCATTATTAAATTAATTATTACATATCATGATTTTGTTTGTTAAATTTCTTAAGTACTAAATTGGCCAAAATATATATATATATATATATATATATATATTTTTTTTTTTTTAAATAAAAAAGAATTTGATTATAACATGAGAAGATTTTAAAACAGTGAAAATTTGAATATTGTAATTTTTTTTAAATTGACGTCAATTTTTATTATTAATTTTGAAATAACCTCTTTGAGGCTGTCAGGACCGAAAAGTTTGCATGCAGCACCACCCAATTATATTTAAAATTATAAATAGTTACACATAATTACATTTAAACAACAAGGAACATATTTTACTAGACAGAGTTCGGTGGATGAACAATATATATATATATATATATATATATATATATATATATATATATATATATAAACAGTTTCCTAAAGTCAGTGTTCAGAAGAAAATCACTTTTGTGCACTTGTAATTTTTTAGAGTTCTTGGATCGAACATGTCTTAGTGAACAGGTAGAAACATTGATGTAGATACTATTTTGCTGTAGTATGCAAGATTAAACAGGTTTTCTCTCTTTCTCGGACCAGCTTTTGCTGAAGCAAAAGACACGTTTACTAGTAATTATGCAAACTCAGACATGTTGTAGAACAAGATTCTTTTATTGAAATATCTGGTTATTTCGTCAAAATTAGAGAATATTAACTGCATTACAGAAATTCATTAAGTTTATAATTAAATCCTTCTTAGATGGTCATAAAGATGTATATAAGTACTTTGATTTTGTTTAAAATAAAACTTATATGAAACTTAGAAAATCTGTAAAACAAGTATTCTGGTCCAGAAAAGATTTCTTTAATTAGCATTTTGACATTTTTAAAAATTTGATATTCTGATTGTTTAATGTTTGCTACAAGTTTGTTCTAATTTCACATAACTGCTCAAAACTTAAAGTCTGACTGTTTAAGGTTTTGTAAACTACGTTTTAAGAAATAAAATGTTTTTTTTTTTATAATTATTTAGTCTTCGTAAAATTTTGAATATTAAATAAAACATCAAATACATATCTTAATGAATAAAGCCTAAAACACTAACAAAATTTTATAATATAGTAAAATCTGAAAAAAGATAAGTTACCTGGAATCCTCTTGAAAGAGCTCACTAAACATGTGCCGTAATTTATGAAAAATTTAACAAACTTTGACTTTGTACACAAAAAAACACATCACTGAACTTTCTTTAGTTGTTTAAAGAAAACTTATTACTTCTAAATCATTTTGTGAATTTAATTTAGACTGACACTTTGTTAAATTATTAGTCTACATTTTACAAACACCAAAACAGGAGTGAATACGTTTTTATTTAAGCCAGAGTCGCTGTGTCTTATCGCTAGCGGCTGGACCTTGTTCGTAGAGCGAGACAGAGAAGGTCAGCTGATCGTTTTAGCTATCGGTCGCATTGATGCGTGACTAATCAAGGGAACGGAGTCCGCTAGACGAGAATTTACGGTTGATAATGATTATGCAGATTTATTTTATGTAGTGAGTGTGAGTTGAGGTTTTGAATGCTACAGGGTATAAAGTTGTATTGCATCTGCCATAAAGCAGATTACGTCTTTTACGTATGTCCTTGATTGTATTTGGTTAAAATCAAGCTTTTTATAATGATAGTCAAGATTAATCCTTCTTTTTGGCGGTTTTAATATACTTGCATTTTAAGCAATTTTTCATTTCACCCTGGTAGAGTCGATTTCGGGAAATGAAGTCTGTCTTTCTTAACAATTTTATTTTCTAAACCTTTAACCATTTGTTTTTACCGATAACACATAAACCGATCAAACTATTTTTGAGATAGCATTTTACACTACATTTTGTCTGGGTACTTGTGAAAATTTGGTAAAAATAGTTACAGATGATTTTATATATTAGTATTTTTTTCACACTTAGACAGTCTACTGATAAACATGGAATACAAATTATTATATTTACAATAATCATCTGACTGTTGCCAACTTAAGAATTGAAATATATTGTGATTTGATTAAAATTTGACCATGATTTACTAACAAATCTGGAACATGTTTTAAAACAATAGCATTTGAAACAGATGTAACATTTTTATTTTATTTTTGAAGTATAATACAAATTCAAAGTAACTAAATGTAGCCTATATTATATATTTTTATCAGGAAGGACATAAAGATTTTTTTAAGTACAAAAATGTTTTGTTTCTGAATCCAAAAAGTGCTAATCTTCCCTTAAACAACATTTCTGAAAAAAATATAAAAATAAATAGTGCTCATATACTACACAAACACTTTTATTTTACCCGCAAGCTAACACACACGCGCGCGCGCACACACAAACACACACACACACACACACACACACACACACACACACAAGTGTAGTTATTTAAAATGATGTAGTTGAACGCTTCTCCATTCCTAAATCGAGCATCCAATGATAAGACTTATATCGGACACTCAGAAATATTTATATTTACAGTTGCTTATTTTTAATTCTGTAGTTCTCAATTCCTTCAATAAATTTCCATTCGCTTTGTAAAAAAAAATAATGAATTACATTCTAACAGACAACTTTTTAGATCATTGTCTCTTCTTCCATACATACTTTTTGTGCCTCAAAATAGTGATACTTATTCATAAGCAATACACAAAGTTTACTTCAAACTATAGCTTTTATCAGCATTAACATTATCTTACCTTCTGTGTTTTAATGAACTTTCTTGTTGTCATTAGTGTAGTTCAATAATTTGCAAAACGTCTTCAAACGAATTTCACACAACACAAGTTGTAACCATACGTGAAACCTAGTTAGGATAAAACAAACTTTAATTTGTTTAAAAATAATAAATCAATAATTTTACATTAAAATAATAAGTAGACATAAATTAAACAATTCAAATGTAGTACAAGTGTGAATGAATAAAATACAACAAACTCAGTCTAATATTTGTATTATAGTTGGAGAGAAATATCTTTAGTGAAAGATGAAAAGTAAACTTTACAGTTCAAGGTAAGTTGGGTTTGGTTAGGTTAGGTTAGGTTAGATTAGATTAGTCTACAAACGATTTCAGGAAGAATGGTTTAAGAAAAATTTAAAAACAGTTAATAAATTAATCAGTAGTACCATTCAGAAAAAAGTTAGTTTAGGTTAGGTTGAGTTAGGTTATATTAGGTTAGGGTTAAGGTAGGTTACTCTACAAACGTTTTCAGGAAGAATTGTTCAAGAAAGATTTTAAGCAAAGTTAGTGAAATAATCAGTAAAAACATTCAGAAGTTAGGTTTCCTTAGGTTTAGTTTTGTTAAGTTAGGTTGGACTAAGTTAAGTTAGGTCATCTACAAACGTTGTCATGAAGGATACTTCAAGAAAGATTTAAACAAAGTTAGTAAAGTAAGCAGTAAAAGCATTCAGAAGTTAGGTTTCCTTAGGTTTGGTTTTGTTAAGTTAGGTTGGACTAAGTTAAGTTAGGTCATCTACAAACGTTGTCATGAAGGATACTTCAAGAAAGATTTAAACAAAGTTAGTAAAGTAATCAGTAAAAGCATTCAGAAGTTAGGTTTCCTTAGGTTTGGTTTTGTTAAGTTAGGTTGGACTAAGTTAAGTTAGGTCATCTACAAACGTTGTCATGAAGGATACTTCAAGAAAGATTTAAACAATGTTAGTAAAGTAAGCAGTAAAAGCATTCAGAAGTTAGGTTTCCTTAGGTTTGGTTTTGTTAAGTTAGGTTGGACTAAGTTAAGTTAGGTCATCTACAAACGTTGTCATGAAGGATACTTTAAGAAAGATTTAAACAAAGTTAGTAAAGTAATCAGTAAAAGCATTCAGAAGTTAGGTTTCCTTAGGTTTGGTTTTGTTAAGTTAGGTTGGACTAAGTTAAGTTAGGTCATCCACAAACGTTGTCATGAAGGATACTTCAAGAAAGATTTAAACAAAGTTAGTAAAGTAATCAGTAAAAGCATTCAGAAGTTAGGTTTCCTTAGGTTTGGTTTTGTTGAGTTAGGTTGGACTAAGTTAAGTTAGGTCATCTACAAACGTTTTCAGGAAGAATTGTTCAAGAAAGATTTTAAGCCATGTTAGTGAAATAATCAGTAAAAGCATTCAGAAGTTAGGTTTCCTTAGGTTTGGTTTTGTTGAGTTAGGTTGGACTAAGTTAAGTTAGGTCATCTACAAACGTTGTCATGAAGGATACTTCAAGAAAGATTTAAACAAAGTTAGTAAAGTAATCAGTAAAAGCATTCAGAAGTTAGGTTTCCTTAGGTTTGGTTTGTTGAGTTAGGTTGGACTAAGTTAAGTTAGGTCATCTACAAACGTTGTCATGAAGGATACTTCAAGAAAGATTTAAACAAAGTTAGTAAAGTAATCAGTAAAAGCATTCAGAAGTTAGGTTTCCTAAGGTTTGGTTTTGTTGAGTTAGGTTGGACTAAGTTAAGTTAGGTCATCTACAAACGTTGTCATGAAGGATACTTCAAGAAAGATTTAAACAAAGTTAGTAAAGTAATCAGTAAAAGCATTCAGAAGTTAGCTTTCCTAAGGTTTGGTTTTGTTAAGTTAGGTTGGACTAAGTTAAGTTAGGTCATCTCCAAACGTTTTCATGAAGGATACTTTAAGAAAGATTTAAACAAAGTTAGTAAAGTAAGCAGTAAAAGCATTCAGAAGTTAGGTTTCCTTAGGTTTGGTTTTGTTAAGTTAGGTTGGACTAAGTTAAGTTAGGTCATCTACAAACGTTGTCATGAAGGATACTTTAAGAAAGATTTAAACAAAGTTAGTAAAGTAAGCAGTAAAAGCATTCAGAAGTTAGGTTTCCTTAGGTTTGGTTTTGTTAAGTTAGGTTGGACTAAGTTAAGTTAGGTCATCTACAAACGTTGTCATGAGGGATACTTCAAGAAAGATTTAAACAATGTTAGTAAAGTAAGCAATAAAAGCATTCAGAAGTTAGGTTTCCTTAGGTTTGGTTTTGTTAAGTTAGGTTGGACTAAGTTAAGTTAGGTCATCTACAAACGTTGTCATGAAGGATACTTAAAGAAAGATTTAAACAAAGTTAGTAAAGTAAGCAGTAAAAGCATTCAGAAGTTAGGTTTCCTTAGGTTTGGTTTTGATAAGTTAGGTTGGACTAAGTTAAGTTAGGTCAGTCTACAAACGTTTTCATGTAGGATTCTTCAAGAAAGATTTAAATAAAGTTAGTAAAGTAATCAGTAAAAGCATTCACAATTTAGGTTAGGATTCGTTAGTTTAATTTAGGATAGGTTTGGTAAGATCGGACTAAAAATGTTTTCAGGAATAATGGTTTGAGAAAGATTTAAATCAAGGTTCATAAAACTAATCAGAAAAGCAGTCTGAGCTTTGGTGAAATATGGATTCTTAAGTAATTAAAGTAAAATTAAAATAATTTTATTACACAATAAATTAAAATATTTTATGAATAATAAATCACTATATAAATATAAATGGGGGAAAACCTTTGGACAAACACACTTACTCTCCTATCTCCAAAACCAAACAAAAACTAATCATTCACAGAGCTAGTTCGGTAGTTGTCAATTAAAAAGTGGAAATGAACCTTCGATGATAATTTTGGATAAATATTCATATAACTAATAAAAGACCTAAATGTGTACAGTTGTTCCATAAACACGTCCTCAATGTACATCGTATTTCATTCAAATGAAGCTACGAGTTACGTTGTAGAGATGTATAAGATACAAGCAAATCAATGACACTTTTAATGGCAATTAGTTTTAAGATGATAGAGTGAGAAAGTTTGTGCAATGTTTTTATATCATATATTTTCATACCGACTAAAAAAAATAATTAACTCCAACAACACAATAAAACCGATTCTTTAAACACCACAAAGGTAGAAGATCAGGTCAACTCGCTAAATTACCATACATATAGACTTCTATTAGTTACATCTATTTGTGTCACTTATTCCATTGTTTGGATGTTTGCCATTAATAAAAATATGGGAGTGAGGGACGTCAATTATCGCTCCCATTTCGTCCACATCCTCTCTAAATGAACGTCCTGTTTACACAACAATGCTGCTCCTGTGCAATAAAAACGTTTTATTTTCCCCAGGAGAATAGAATCAAATTAAATTAAAGAGTAAAACATGTCGGAATAAATCTTCTAATATTAAATATAACCATGAATGTCTAATAAATATTTAATTATCGGGTCTTATTTATGATTTATTAGTTTTAAACTGCCGGAAATATTCACAGTTTATGACGTACAGACTCTGATTGTTGCTAAGTTTATTTAATTTTATCGCTTTACATTGTGGTGATTATATTAGTAAAAATTAAAAAGTAAATAAAGTACAATCAGATAATATTTATACAACTACGTTTTAACGGTTTTTAAGTATTAAAATGGTTTCTCTTTTTACATTTTTATGTGTCAATTAAGTATATTTTATATTCCTAAATTTTTTTTAATTATTTTAAAACAAATCTTTCAACTTTGAAACTATGTCTAGACTTCAAAATATACCTTCTGGCTAAACTACTGTACATTTCCCAACGTCCTATTTTTTTACCTTTCCATATATACGTAGTATAGAAAACTTATGTGACGTCAAACAATCGATGTTTAGTTTTTTACTTGAATTAAATTGTATGTTGGAGCTGGGCAAATACTATGATGGCCAACATCAACTTTTAATGAATAAATTAATGAAGCAATATATTGCACATCGTAAAGTTAATTATCGGCGAAACATTACATATAAAGTGACAAGTTTATATATTATTTAATTGCGAGCAATAAAAATACTATACAAATCTGATAACGTATATTGTGTATTGATTTCAACGCTTGTACGTTTTTAACAGCTAGTATTGTTAAACATATTAAACATATTGTTAAACATATTAAACATATTGTTAAACATATTTAAACATATTAAATAATATTTCAAGTGTAAAATATAAGATCTAAACTGGGAATTGAACCCAGAACCGTCAATATACTACTTTACACGTCAATACTCTGCCAACTGAGATATTCTTAGTCGTTACCTAGCATAGTCAACTTCTCACTTGACTTTGCTTTTTGTTGCAATTTTCGAGTTATCTAATTAATTACCTCCTTAGGTGCGCCATATATTGGGAAGAACTAAGGATAACACAGTTGGTAGAGCATTAGCGCGTAAAGCTAAAGGTTATGGGTTCAATTCCAAGTATAGGTTGTTAATTTTTCACTTGAAACATTATTTAATTTAGTGTATTATGTGTCTACCTTCAAATGCCGTGAACTGAACCCAAATACCAACGAGTTCAAAATATAATAATTCATTTCTCCTTCAAATTTAATCGTCTCAAAAGATTACCAGAAAAAAAAGGAGTAAACTTTTATGAATAAGGTAAATGGACATCGAAGATGATGTATGTTGCTTTATTATTTGTTTCAATGTAATTATAAATATACTTGTTACATTTTGTCTCTTGTTACAAATTGTCTCTGTTACATTTTAATATTTTCTGTTTAGATTTCTTCCAAAAGTAAAAATATCTCTGGTTGTGTGCAATAAATATCTTCGTAGGGAGAAATAATTGAATTGAAAGGACACATCCCCGTCTGGAAAAAACTCTCTGCGGGTAGCCTCAAGAACCCTTTCACATCTCCAACAAATTCCCAGGAGTGTTTCCCAGTTTGTTCTATCAACTTTCAATGGGATAGTAAATCTATTTCAATGTTATAGGTGTACCTCTAATAAATAATGGAATAATACATTTTATGATTAAAGTATATATAAAAAATAAATGTATCAATAACCCCCCCCCCCCTTTAACAGATTAAAGTTATATAAATTATTTTTAATGAAGTTGCAATATAGCTACGACTAGGAGAAAGTATATTAATCTATAGAGACAAAAATCATCTTTAGACATTTATTATAACTAATAGAATGTAAAAAGTTAATTTATTAAACTAAGGCCGTTGCATGAACTAATTGTAAAAGTTTATTAATAAATAGCAATTATCATATAAAAGTTATTTTGAAAAGTTATATTGTTTCAGTTCTTTACAAACTACAACGAACAGTTCGACGGCCAGACAAACAGAAATGGCATGATTGTTAGTATTGAACATGATTTGAACAGATAAACATTTTTTTCCTCTGAAATATAGGTTAATAATTTGTTTCATTACGAAGCTCCCTATTTATTAAAAACACTGAGCAAACAAAATGTTAAACTAAACAAAAACTATTATGGAAAGCATAATTTCTCAACATCTTGGTAACCTATGTAGATAACATTTTTATGATATATGAAGAATCAAAACCAAATCGTGGAACTAAATTGGAAATAAAACAAAATTATGGTAAACGAGGCAAACATAATCAAAACTATTATCATTAGAAACACCATTTCAATATCGTACTAAGTATATATGGACACAAACTAAGCTATTTGAAAATCTTTTTTGTGATTATTCCTTTGTTTTAAACCTGTCTGTCTTGTTTTTGGCAATTGATTGGATAATCGGATGGATGGAACATATGAAAGAGAACACAGAAAAAGAGAATAGATTTCTCTAGATTGGGCAGAAAGAACTTCAGGCTGAGCCCTGCCTAACGATACCTCAAACATGATTACTGCTCACGAACACACTCAAGTCTTTTTAATAACTATAAATAATTACGTTCTAGATACACATTTTTATTATTAATACTTACCTTATTTTTGGATTGATTCCTTTGATATTTTGTATACTGTCTAACTATGGTGTTAAAAGAATTTTGTTAAAATATTATATTTTTAGTTGAATTAAAAGTAAATGGTGCCTTTCAAATATATATATATATATATATATATATATATATATATATATATATATATATAACTTGATACTTTTTACTCATTACAAAATATCTAATAATATCTGGAAAAAAAATCAATTATTTAAACAGAAATTAAATACAAAATGAAAACAACTCATAAAATTATATTTGTAGGAATTAATAAAAAAAAAAGTGAACTTTACTCAAACTGAAATCGATTCACAACTACACAACGATAGTAACATCATTTAATCAATTCTGTGTATGCATTAGTAACGAAATGTCTTGGAGTTCGTATAAATTCTTTTTCAATGGTCCTCTTTAACTCTTCATCAGTGTTAAGGCTATGTGATTACACCATACGAAAAAGATACAGACGGTAAGGTCTAGCAATCTCGGTGACACGTTCAAAAATTCATTTCCACCAACGATCTTGAATCAATACATCAACTGTTTTATATTTGGTGAAAAGCGGCTGTATTTTATGTTATTTACCAGATATTTTATAATGAATGAAAACATAGCAAGTTATAAATATATTTTATTTTATTTGAAAGATCGCCACTTTATTTTCATTCAGCCAAAGAAGATGATATTTTAACGAAAAATTTTACTACCATTGTTATGATATATACGCAATTTCAAAAAAAAATCATCGGTTGGAGAATAACATATTTATAATCAAAAGCGTTATCTCTTCCTGGGACACACTGTATCTAAGATATTGTAAACATTTCTTAACTGTAGTTTTAATATTTTTCCTAAATTTATCATCTAAATTGAGTGAGAAGCTAAAAAAGTTGTAATAGATATACAGCAAATTCAGAAACTACAACAAACTGTAACTTTTGAAATTGCTATTTTCATATTTGATTGGCAATATCCATCTTTACTACGACTCTGTTTGCTACCCGCGTGGCCAATAATAGAATTATGGATGACGGCAGGAATTCCAATCACCGTAACCAATCAAGTCACTTCCTTTTTAAATTGACTTCCGGCTTAAAATGTTTTAATTAAAAGGCAATAAACCATTTTATTGGCATATTAAGAGGAAAGTGGATTAATGGTATCTAATTATACGAAATAAATATAGGTTTTATTTACTGTTTCTTTTTTACTCAAACGTGCGAAAAATTGCAAATTAAAAGAAAAAATATTAAGTTTCAAGAGAATAATGAACAAAAACATATAGTAACGTTGACAGCAGTCATTAAAGCTCGATTTTAATCAGATAGAATGTACGCTGAGAATATGTTCATGACACAAGCAGAGCAAGTTTAGTTTTTATGTAAATATATAAATATATTTTTGAAAACAGCGTCAATGGTTCATCTATGGTGGCTTCACTGCCATTTTTATGACCATTAGTTTTAGTTCGTAATGATTTTATTTTGGTGATGGGTAAATGAGAAAGCTTGTGCAATGTTTTTACACCATTTATTTTATGTTATAATGCATTTAATGGTCGTATTGCTTTCATACTAAGTAATAAGTAACTATTTGTAAAAATAAAAAATATTTGGATCTCTAATTTTGATAAGTTAAGATCTTAGGTTGATCTGAGCCGTAAAACGGTTTGGGTGTAGATCTCCATTTGTACGTTTATAGGTATATCTGACAGTGTATATCTGTGAGTCTATATATATTGTCCCAAAAGAAAAACGTAAGAATATTTATTTTTGAGACGTAAAAATCACATCGCTGTTATGCAATTTGTTTAAAATATATATGTTACAATACATTATATAGAATGGTACTGCATTAGAATATAATTTATAATTCAACTAAAACTTTTTAATTGGTAGCTGAATACTTGATTTTTTTCTTTCTTAATTGTAGTTAATTGATGTCAATTTATAATCTTTGAATTACTTTAATTTTTCAATTAACTTTAATTTATTAAGTTTGTTGATAGTGAGTCATGTGATAATGAGAATTTAAACCTCGTAGAAAATAATATATGTTCTATTTTTGTTGACAATTACTTTTACCTGCTGCAGTGACTTATACATTTTTTTCATTCTCCTGCTCATATTTCACATTTAATTCCAATTTATTACTGAAACAATAATTTATTTAGAAGTTTTCCCAACTTTAGGCTATCCTACTACACCTCATTAAAATCTGTTTAAGACATTTCACAGAAAACCTACCCTATTATATAAGTATAGTTTGTAAACATTTTTCTAAGAAGAAATATAAAATAAAACCATAAAAATTATATGGTTTGTGAACTGTATTTAAATAAAGACTCGTTGCCGAGTGAATAGCGATGTAATACGTCACGCCGACTTATCATAAAAAAGAGATACAGCCACACAATCAACTTATGCATTCACCCTGTCGTAAAATAAACCTAACTTCCATTGTAGTTGTTTCGTAGAATCTCCATAAAAAGTAGCTTTACTTTTATATCTAGTGAATTTATATGATGGTATAAGTGCTGAAATTATTCTATACCTCTACTCAAATTTATTTACAGTAATAACAGACTCAGTTTTATTGATAAAAGTAAAAAATCAACAAATAAATTACTTTAATGTAATAGCAGATATTTCGTGTTGAAACTCCATATTCAAGGATAAAATAAAGCAAAAGCTTAAAGTTTCAAAAATAACGAGAGCATTGAAATAGTTACCGGTAGATATTGTAAATTATCTTATATCAACAGAACTAGTTATAAAATCAGTAACCTTATTTCAACTAAATGTAATCGTAAAGTTGCCTTTTATTGTACAAAAAATCTAGGGAAAATGTTGGTCAATAATAAAGATAAAAAAGAAATGTTAGAAAATAGTGGAGTTTATAAAATAATATCTTGTCAAGATTGTGACTCTGAGTACAAAGGTCAATCAGGTAGATCTATAAAATTTAGAATTAAAGAGCATGTAAATAGCTGGAAACATGGCTATAGAAACTCTAACTTTGCTAACCACCTTTTGGACTCGGGTCATAGTTTTGATCCGAAATTGAATGTTAAACTCTTACATATAGAAAATAAAAGCAATAGATTAAATAATTTAGAATGTTTAGAAATAAATAGATCTATTTCACTTAGGCCTATTCTCAACTTAAATGACCAAATCGTATTAAATTTGTCACCCCTTCTAAAACCCATCCGTAACATAGTTCATCGACCTTTATCTACCTGCTAGGTCATCCCCCTACCTTCCCCGATTTCTCTATTGTATTTCAGTTTCATGTTACTTATGTTTAAATAGTTGTCTATACCTGTAAATTATCAGTTGCCCGATGATGCCGCAAGGCGAAACAATTGTAGCTCATTAATATTATTATTTTTGAAACTTTAAGCTTTTGCTTTTTTTTATCCTTGAAACAAATTACTTGTTAATTTTCTATTTGTTTTGCTAAAGAGTCAAACTTAGTTACTTGTAAACAATGTTTGCACCAAATTGACATAACGTTACGCTTTAATCAAAAGGGTTTTTATGATTTTTCCCTTATTCTGTGTACTCTCTTATACTTTCAATCAACTTTATCAAAATAGTAGACTTTTTTTTTATTATTGATTCCACAATAGACAAATATCATGAAAGTGTTGGAGGGTTTGTCTGTATTCCATTATTCCTCTCTTCCTTCGATGAACAATTAATAATGTTTCTTGTTAATTTTTGCAGTCTTTGTTTCAGATGTTTATTTCATTTTATCAAGACAGCTGAACCGGTAGTAGTACTATCAGATGACATTAACACACTAAATACACGAAATAAATAAACAAAAATATTAGGTAAAATTGATACACCTCAAAGTATAAATTTAGGGATGTGGCCACATCCTATACTTGTGGTAGTCAACAATGTACCCTCAGAAGCACAGGATGTAGGTATAACCTTCCATTTATTATTATATTATGTAATATTTTTGTTGATTTATTGTAGTGTATTAATGTTTAGTGTGTGTTAAAGTCATCTGATGATGTTACTAGTACCGAAACAGCTATAATGACAAAATGAAATAATCATTAAAACAAAAACTGCAAGACGTAAGTAGAAACATTATAATTTGTTATTAAGCAAGTCATAAAGTAAAACCCAATAGTTTATTCCGTTTTTTCCTCAGAAAGAAGTTCATATTAAATCAATAGTTATTTCCCAAGTTTTTTAATTAAATAAATATTCGATGAACAACTGTGTAAAATGAAAAAAAAAATACACAGTTTTCAATAAACTCGTCGTTTCTATTGACATGCTGAATACAAGTACAATGTAATTCGTTTTTGGTTTTTTCCATATATTTTTGCTGCAAAAACTAAAAGCTTCAGTAGATTTGTTGAATTGAACTGTTTAAATATTTACTAAAGGCTTTTGTTTTATATTACAGTAAGAGTCAGGATTCCAGTCCTGGCTTTGAATCTCAGCTGTAAAGCTTATTGTGCAGTTTCATTCACAGGGAATTCATTTTCAATACAAAACCGTGAGATACATCGGATGAGGTTATCCTCTTCTCCTGAGAGTTGCTAAGGAGATAATCCATGTCCTGCTCAAAGATGTCGAATATTATCTGCTGAGTTTCTTTTCAACTATACATAATGTCTGCTACATGAAACCACGTTAGGTCTAGATGACTGCAAAACATCCAGAGACAAGTTAACAATCCAACCACTTTCCTCTGTTCAGCTTAAGGCCTTCTTCTAGTAAGAACCTTGAAAACAGTATTGTTATTTAAACTTAATCAATTTTTAGGAGTTTAAAATATATATTTGAGTGCTTAACGAATGTAGTTACTGTTTAAAGTTTTCATTAAAATTATGATCAAATAATTATATATTAACGAAAATAAAAAACGTTTACATGTTTAAAATGTTTCAATAATTCTGTAATTATTTGATTTCTACAGAAAATAAACAGTAGCGTTAGATGTTATTTTTTCACTTTTTTTAACGAAGTTTGTTTTGGTTTTATAGAAAACAAATTTAATAAACTTTCTATTATTATTTTGAATTTTATAAATATAGCCGAATTATACTCTAACGTGAATGGCAATACAACGAAATTTATTTAAGCTATTTTAATCCAAATCCCTCTCCTTACTTCCTCATTTTTTCACACAAACCATTGATTGCGTGCAAGGAACTAAACACATGGTACAACTTAGATCTCTATCAAGATTCCAATTTATGTAGCATGTGAATTACCGGCCCTAAAACAAAACCAAGGAAAAAATACTACTTAGCACGTGTAAGTTAAAAATGGT
The DNA here is from genome assembly GCA_963513935.1 of Aphrophora alni. Taxonomy (NCBI): domain Eukaryota; kingdom Metazoa; phylum Arthropoda; class Insecta; order Hemiptera; family Aphrophoridae; genus Aphrophora; species Aphrophora alni. Next base: position 6,486,993 of record OY740774.1, on the reverse strand, counting down.
TTTGATAGATCTCAGAAGAACGTATTTCTAATCCTCCCCCCCCCCCCACCAATTGGGTGTTCAACTTTCGGTCCGAAAAACATTACAAATCCATAATCAGTAACAGCTATATTAATTTTACGAAGTTTTTGACATTAATAAATTACAAGGACTGTTTTTAGGTTAAAATCACGTTCTATCCTACTTTCCATTCCCTTATTGATCAAACAAAAATGAGTTGTTTTTTTCAATCTAGATCATATTACTAAACTAGCTGTATGATGAATCATAAAATATTACATAAATTACAATTCATTGAGGAAATGATATGATCGAAAAACAATATCCGCTTTAATTAATTATACATTTAAATAAATTGTATTTACCCTCATGTTCTGTGCATTTAATCAACACAAATAACAACTTCAAGCGTAGAAAAGGTAATCTAAAACAATCCATTTATATGCTAAATCGATGGCAACACATTTGTATTTATGATAACAATATATCTTCTACAACAGAACAAATTTTTAGAAATGTTTTAATAATTATTATTAAAATTAATAAATTTATCTTAAGTTATTTGTCGTACACTATCTGATTTTCGACATGCAGTCCGTCTGTAGTTGTTACGTAAACAAGTTTATAGGGGGATAGGAACATGCAATGATATATGAAAAAGTGTACATCCAGGTAGGATACCTTGGGATTGTTGCTGCGTAACCTGAGGAGATTTTGTAGTGGAAAATCTCCTTGTCGTTTGTTAATTGTGCACTCGTTTTTGTCGCATAATACGATTATCGTGGTCATCAAAACAAATTAGAATTATTTAAAATTTATGTTAAAACCAAGATTTGAAATTTAAAATATCTCTCGTAAAAATGTACTTTCTTTTACATAATCATTATTATTGAAACTTGGTATTATTTTATAATTTGGAACTTTAATTTTTTATTCTATTTACATTATACATTTTTCACTTAATTTACTGTCTCGTTAAACACAATTAAATTACATTCATTATTGACTTTCAAATTACATCTAAACAAATCTTAAAGCTCTGTATTTAGTAAAATGGAATACAAGGTAATATTTTTGGTTTTCAGTAATAAATACACTACAAATCCATATTAATATTCAAGCACAGTTGTTTGTGTTTCACTAAAGATGAAACGCATTCTTTATCTCTGGAAAGGTTTTAATGACACTAATGTCTTCACTTCAAAATACTATATGAATATGCTAATTTTCTAAATGTTAGTAAATATAAAATTCCAAACTTTACTTTAACCCTTTATTCAACCACGTTTACTCAGAATAAAAATTACATCTGATTAATCACACAAGCTTTATTTAAACTATTCTACAATATACATTATTGTTTGGTGATTTATAATAATCTTTAGGCTTTATATGATATTAATAATTTATATTTAGGCTTGGTAATAATTGTATAATTAGGCTTTGTTATTAAGCTTATAAAACAATATTTAAGTGTTCTTCCCTCTATCAGCTTATATTTAGTTCAATTAATTATTATTAAAAACGTGTTATTTAAAAAAATTTACATTTTTGTAAAATCGTGTTTTTTCTTGTTTTTAAAACCAAAAACTCTCAGTTACTATAGTCATTTAAAAATAGAAGAATTTTTTTTTTTTTTTAATAAAGACATCTTGTCCTCCACTACTCCTCATAGCGGAATAGAACAAGAGAGACCTGATAGTGAATAAATGATATATAACTCAAGACTATATGAAATTCCCTGTAGATCCAGTTTGGACCTCGGGATTGCCATGCGGTACTTACTATAAGTGAGTACCTGAGGGTTTGTAAAGTCATAAAAAAATTACTGAACCAAAAATTAAATACAATATTTGATTAAAGGGAAAACTATTTTATTCTAACAATAATTGTAAGCAAGGTTCGAAAACATCTAATTCATACCAAAAATATAAATTTCTTAAGCGCGAGGAGTTTTTCCTAGCATTGACTCACTTTTATATAAAGGTAGAAAAGATGTCTACATAATCCCGAGGGAAGGAGAAGAGGATGCTTTAAAGATAAGCGTTTCTTTCATAAAACGGAAGACAACAATGAAACTCGAAAACGAATTCTTGTGGGATACGACAATATAGCTGAACTCTTATATATAAACAATAGTAAAGTGTTATAGGGAAAACAACGTCATGCTTCGTAGCTTCTTCAGATGTTTATAGCTTAATAAATGCGGCTTCCACTCTCAACACTCGAAACAATGACCCTGAAGGGCTGCCACATAAATGTACATTTTTGAATATAAATTCAAGTATTTTTGTTTGTATCGGTGACACGTAACCGGATCTGACCTGCAGTTACATTTCTATATCTACTGAGCCACGCCTTTTTCCTATTTTAGTATAAATTTCGCAAGTAATAATTATAAAAACACAATACAGTAAAAACAGGTTTCATTAGATTTGTTTCAATAATATGACTGAATACAAAATTCATTTACAAGTTGTTAAATTATTCAAAAAGCGAAAAAGATATATGAAATATTTCTATCAAGTGACAGAGTTTTGTAAGTTATAGTTTGTGATTGCGTTGTATTTAATAAAAGAAATTAAACGTGTTAATACATTTAGAAACATAAATTGCAGAATGTGTTAAAATTAAAACAAATAACATATTATTAGTCCATGAGCGTCATTTTTTACCCAGCCACATCGTACAGAAGAAAACCTCGAAATGAAACTCAAAATTTGGTTGTTTGGTTGTAGTCAGAAATTCAAAATTGTATTGTGACAGTTTACAGGCTCGCTAATGTCTGCTAGGAAACCTCCTTGTTGATTTGACATTGAATTTTGTAAATATATAGATATCAAATTGTATAAATTCCATATAGCCTTATGAATGCTTTAAAATAAGTTTATTACTAAATTAGTTTATTAAATGATAAATTGAATTTTGCATCCAACTGTCTATTGATACGCTTGCTACATTAGATAAGAATGTCAAAGATTATGAGTGACTGTCAACAAGATATATTATATAATCCCTCAGTGAACAGTTGACCACCACGTTAGAAAGATGTGGCTATATTATCTAAACTATCTAAACTTTATTTTATATTATTTTCGACTTGTACTGCAGTACCAAACATTTTATTGTTGTGTAAGTTGCTGCAGTAGTTGTGTAAATGTGTTGTTTCATCTGATGATGGTATATGTTATACCGAAACACCTGTAATGAAATATTAATAAATAAATACTAAACACAAGATTGCTATGACTTAAGTAATTTAGTAATAAACATATCAAATTGGTTTGGAAGGTAAAGATTCGAAATTACTTTTTTGACAATAACTTCACTATTTATCATCTTAGGAGTTGAAATCTGCAAAATTGAAATTTTGTAAGTTATAAATTGAATAACACGCTAGCTATAAATTTTCAAAAATGTTAAATTAGTATAATAAGTATACCTGCTAGGATATATATAATTAATTTGAGTAAATCTTCTGCAAATTCTAGAATTTTCTTATTTATCTGTCAACGCTTTTCTAAATTTCTCCAACTTAAGCTGAGCCTGGTGGTAGGGAGATATGTCAAAACTATATATGCAGACGTCTCTTTAACAGATCCAATCCAGTACTAAATTAAGTCACGAAGATGGGTTAACTCCGAAACACTTCGACAAATGTAATGAGAAAATCATAGGATTGGCAGAAGATTGTACTCGAATTTAATATTTAAAATGACTGCCATTTTTACATTTTAAAATTTGATTTTTTTAAATTTCAATAGCGTTTTATATAATCGAACTGTAATCCCCTATACGAAATTTTATTCTCCTTTCTTTACGTTTGTGCTCCTATCGTGGTTACATACACAGGATAATGACGACGTAAGGACAGCAACTAAAATCTTTTCAGTTTCCTTGAACCAAATTTTCTACAATTACTTTATACTTCATATTAGCGATGTTGATACTCGGGTGAAATGGATACTCGCAATACTCGGCTTCGAATGATTTCAATACTCGTATTATTATTTCGAAATCGAGTATCTGCGCAGAATGATTATGCGCATCGGACTCGAACTCATTATAACCAAAGTAGAAACACCGAGCATTTTATTTCGAATTGACACAGCACTAACGAATATCGTTTTCCGAGGATACTCGCACATTACCTTCTCCATGTTCCTAGTTACGAGGATTTTGTCCGAGTATTTTAATACGAAACCGAGGATTTTGATACTCGGATGCACCGAGTATTTTAATTCGAACTCACACATCACTACTTCATATAGTGGATAAGCCAAGTGGAAATTACTTTTTTCCGTCTATTATCTCTGGTAGTGTTTGAAATAATATCAATTAAAAATAAATGTCACTTTAAAATGTTAGCAATTTCTCTCAAAATATGTAATCTTACATTTAGATCCCTTTGTACGTAACACTTAACAGAATAATATTAAATTTTAAAACGTTCATAACTGTATACATGATATATTATTTGATATACTAGTTGTTCTTGTTTCCAAACTCTTGATAGGATTTCACTTGATATATTACATATATTTTACAAGATATATTGCTGAGCTTGTAAAAAGGAATAGATTATTCGTATTGGCAAAACTCCAAATAAATAATAACATTAATGAGATCCATCCATTATTAAACCTATTTTATTTAAAGATGATATATATTCAAGTATGAAACACGGAAATAAGCCAATGAATTTTCTTCTATGTGATAAACAACAGTCAATTTATATGCAATAAGAACAATTAAATATTAACTTGAGGACTCTCTTGTGGAGTTTTCTATTAAATTTGACAATTTTATTTTTTTAAAGTATTAAAAAAAATAGTTTTTTGTAATTATACATTTATTATCATGATTTTTTTTAAATCTTACATATTATAAAATATCACAAACAATATTTATAACATTTTTCTCTATTATCCAAAAGAAAAAAGATAGATTTACAATATAGAAATAAATTAATAATCAGAACTTTTCTTTAATTACAAAAAAAAATTCAACGATATTTTAAATAATATTCAACCTGACTTTTTATTCTACAATTTATGAAGTTCGAATTACGAATTTCACTTTTTCTTGAGACACATTTATTACTTATTTATATATATTAAAAATTTATTTATTTTCGTTTTTAATTGTAAAGAACTTTTAGTTTTGATTCAGTGGATTAATTTCATATTCATGTAACAGAGCTATAAATCTCAATTACAATTTACCTAGCATGTTAACAAGCGCCACTAAACCAGCAATGATTTACAGACTGTTTATAAAAGACAAACTGAAAACATTAATAAATTAAATATACTATTCTTCACAAGGTAACCAACATAATTTTATTATCTCTCTATTGACCTAGGTAATACAACTAGCATTGAAAACATTTCAAATTTAACCATTGTACAAACCGCTGTAGGCAATTGGTTATATTCAAATTTGAGATTTTAACGAATCCTGCAATAAATTGTTTCATAATTTAAATATTTAAATTATATCAAACGTAAAACGAATAATGTAAAAACATTTTGCAACGCGCCATTGCTTTTATTGTGGTATTACTTTCTACATAAAGTAATTATCGTCGTTCAGACTAGAATAGTATAGACACTTTGTTTCTTCGTTTATATTTTTATTTACCTTCGTACAATTAGTTATACGGGGTGTTTCAGACCACATGGACACTATCTGTAGCGCCTAAACGAAACCAGATAAAAATTTCCTTCCAATTAGAACCCCCCCCTTTTTCGACCCCAAAGAATTCAGGAAAATTATTTTCGACGCTCCTCAATTACCCAAAAGGGCACTTTTTGGGTGGGTAGGGTGGTGTTTTTGGAAAATTTTCAAATAGAAACATTGGTCTTGTGATACCTCAAAAGGTTTCTCTTTTCTGAACATTTTGGAACAAAAAAACTTTGTTATCTTTTCATTACTGTACAGGGAGTGACGAACATTTTTTTTCTAGTTTTTAGCGGGAAATGTGACTGCCAGCTCCCTAACAAAGATAGGGCAACCGATTCTAAACTTATTTACCCGTTCTTTCCATAATTTCCACTATCTAAACTTATTTCAGTAAGACCTACACTAATTGTCTTTCCCTCCTCAGAATATTATGAGAACTACAAACAATTTACATACTATAAAAGTCAATCATGTTTTACCCCTCACTTCAATTGTATTTTCACATTATTATTAAAACTCTATACTGTGCAAGTTCACAAATTCAGCTATGTAAAATTACATGTACTTACTAACCTAAATTTCATATAGGACAAACAAGTAGAACATTCACAAAAATATTTGCAAAACATATTACTAAACGGTCAATACTTAAATTACAATAGTAAAATTAAATTTTTACATATACTTAATAGATCAGAACCAATCATACACAAATATTCCGGAAAACCAAAGTATTCTATTTAGTGTAAAAAATGCCACATTCTTACTGTCAAACAAATTGAAATAAATCACAGTTGAAATGAGTTATTCAATACAATTATTTCAATGCAAACATTGAAATAATCATGAGATAAGATTATACACATCTTGTGAGGGGGGACCTTTGCAGTGAGCAAATGTACACCTGACATTCAATAATGAACCTAGAATGGAGATTTCCATGTACTTTGTGAAACATTTTGTATTTTAGTAATTTTTTTAAACTGATCTGATGATGACAAATTTAATTGTCGAAACCGATTATAGAATACAGGTATTTCAATAAGGATTCTGACGAACCAAAATAAAAGGCAATAAATCTTTTACTATTTATTAGGACATTTACCATCATTTGTTTCAAAAACTATTACACAACCTCCGTTATCAGGTGTATAAAATTTAAAAAATACCTACATAGACTAGTAACAATAGGGCCATGTTGGAAACTAAACCTAAATTTATAACCTGAGCAAGAACCCGGTCTAAAACTAGTTATGTGTGCAGTCAAATCTAAGAATAAAAACATGATTAGAAAAAAAACACCAAAAAAAAAAGAAATGCGTTAAACCAAGAACAGCAATCAAAAGAGAAAAACTGTTCATTATAGGTTGGTGTTTTTAATTTTTATGTTCCATATTTATCACTTGGTGACGGGAGTGTATTTTTGTACACGAAACGTCGTGTATTAGTTTTTATACACACAAATAATGGCAAATATCTTATTAACCCATATTAATGAACATCACATCAAATAATATTAAAACTAAAATATAAACATTTTTCATATCTATTACAGGAACATAATGGTGGAATAAAAATAAACATTAAAAACAACATATTATATTCTTTCAGATCAAATATGAATATATGAATAATTTGATATTATATATTAGAGGGAAACATTTGTATTGTTGTTTCCATATTAATAAATCAAACAAATCATAACTTTTGATGAGGGTATAGATGATATCGCTAATAAATGCATAACATATTTATTTTAGTTTAATATTACACTTTGTAATAAATCATTAATGCATTTCACAAAATTTAAATTTCATTTCCGTATCCACGACTCTTAATAAAATAAAGTTATGTTTAGTTATAACAAAGTAATCACACTAAATTAATTCAGTTCTTCTGATTTCATTTTTGTTTTACATTTTTTTAAACAATAAAATACCCAGATACAGATGCATAACATCTTACCAATCATCTCCAGCAAGTAAAAGAATAACTGATATTGGAATTGCAGTTCCGAAACGAGTATTAATTTATAGAAAAAAATATGCAAAGAGGGTATAATTAATTATACTACTTTATTATATTAACTTAAAAAGAATTTCTACCGTATGTGGCTTTAATTTCATTAAAGCCACACTATGTGAATTGATTAACGTCTGGATGGGTTGTAATGACACTTATGTGTTTATTCATATTAGAAAGCAATATATCTCATTTTCCAATTAACCCTAAGTATCAAAATCTGAATTAAGTTAATTATTAATCATTATCTTATGATACATGCAGTTTATTTTATTTTATTTTTCGACATATAAAACAATGTGATTACAGTAAAACAACAACAAAAATTAATACATTTTACTGTATAAACAATTTTTTTAAACGATAGTATATCATACAAACAAAATAGACATAATATAGACACACATTTATTAAAAATTTAAATAATAATATCTAAATAAAACGGAACTAAATAAAATATGAAAGGAAAATATACGTCTTTAAGAATTACTAAACATTTAAACATTTTTACGTAGAAACATTTTTTTTTTAATTATAATAAATTATCTAGGAATGATATTGCCGGTAGAACATGTATTCTTTGTATTAATTGTTCTCAAATTAACACAAAAACTTTGGAGTGGCACAAAACAGTTTATAAACTGGCAATCATCTAAGTGGCCTGTTAATTGGTAACTTAATTTGGCCACACTTATTAAATATTAATAAAACCACCCATCAAGTGGGGCAAGCAAAAGATTCAGTTTACACACTTGTTAACAATTGAAACACAACCATCTCAAACCAAAAGAATCTAAGAAACATGTTTTTATAAATCCTGATGCCCCAAAAGGGGAAATTGTGGTTTTTCATTAAACTAAAAAGGGCATATTATTTGACTGGTCTTTAAAATAACCATTTCTAAATAAAATTAAAACAACAAATTTTTTAGTATACCCCACAATGTTTTAATAGAAACTTGCCGACCATGGTTTCGCTAGTTAAAGCATTGTCAAGGACTTATACAAGAATGAAACAATAAGGTTCAGTACACAATATATACACATTATAACAATAGCTGGGTTTTCCCTTATAACCTAGATGAGAAACGTAGAGGAAGGGAGTGGAGAGGTAGGGCCAATGACTTGACTTGGTTAATGGTTTCAAAAGTGGGGAATTACTTAAATCTAATTGTAAAATTTAAAACTAACACATTTTTATTTTTAACTAATTTAACTAATGATTAGAAAAACTAGAGTCCTCATGTCCTAACCTCCAACTCCTGTCATGCTCACTTAATCTAGTTTTAAAATTTCTACCAGTTTGCCCTACATAAGTAGCGTTACAAATTTTACAAGATAATTGATAGACCCCACATTTATGTATATATATTGTGTACTGAACCTTATTGTTTCATTCTTGTATAAGTCCTTGACAATGCTTTAACTAGCGAAACCATGGTCGGCAAGTTTCTATTAAAACATTGTGGTTGATACTAAAAAATTTGTTGTTTTAATTTTATTTAAAATGGAATACCACCAAGTACCTACGGTCTCTAGCATAAATAGTTTATAACCATTTCTATCTAGTTTTGTTTAGTTGGTCCAGTTTCAAGATGGAGGACATAAACGTACAACATTTTGATTTTTACAATTTTATTTATTACTGAACGATTTTATTCTAAAAACAAAACTTTTACCATACATTATTATATACTTTTTCAAACAATATTCAAGATGGATAGTTTTTCAAAACTTTCCAAAATTAAAATTTCATAATATGAAAAAACTCATATCTTAACCTTTTCAAACAACAATGTAAGTCAAATTAAAGGTATCTCAAAGTTGTCCTATTTGTATTATAACTTTAGTAATAACTAAACTGTTTACGGTAACCAAAAACGGTATTTACCATTTTGTATATTCTTCTTTCGTGTGTGAATGAGAAGTGTTAAAAATTAATGAATTGACATTAGTCATTATTGTTCTTAAAAAAAGAAAAATTTAAAATCATTAATTAGTTTAGTAACATAATATTTTGCCTTGATTCTTCAGATGCGAAATAGTTGGTGCAAGTGTCGGAACTGATTCGTTTGCACAGTATACACGCAGCACGGGTGGTCTGTTACACCTTGTATAAAGCTAAGCTAAAACTTGGGGAATAATTTAAATATCAGCAAGAACAACGTCAACTATACATTTTAACAAGCAGTGTTAGAAAAACTCATTACGATAGTGAGACGTCTAAATGATAACCCAATAAAAAGTGACTATTCTTGATTTAACTAATTATTTTAAAAGGGATGATTTGTTTTTAGATATCAGAGGGAAACACTAAATATAAGTGTTCCTGTCATTAAAGAAAGTAAAGTACTATAAAAAGGATAAAGTCGGTTTCAAAATATTAAGAAAATCTAAATTAATTTTGCAATAATAATACAGATTTTAATTAAGGAGTTAGATTAGATTATAAGGAAATGAGGACTCAGAAACCATTTCCTGTGCCTTCAATGAGTCAGAGGTTTCACCTGATGCTAGTTTCACCCCGAGGCGCTTCTTTTAACCTCGAGCCTTTCACGTACTAGGATGATTTTACAGTCTTTTCCTACTGTTTACATAACCTACAAACGGATCACTACTGCCAATAGACAGATGTTTCCTGAAGTGGCCATGTCCAGTGAGTTGTGTCATAACTTGTTTAAACAAAGCCCTTAGGATCTCCCTTTGCTGAAAGTACGTTTCTATTCTCTTAACTTAAAAGTAGGGTTATGCTGGACAAGTATCTCCTAGAAACACTCTTGCAGTCTTCAGAATACCCTTCATCGATCCGGTAATCAACTTATTCTTCATCTAATAGCGTAAGGTTTATAAATCTTGGTATAACAGTTACTTATCTTATTTTTGTAAACTGAGTTGTTGAAAAATGATTGAGAAATAAAAATTCCTATCTGCCAAAATAAATAATAATTCCCGAATAAATATAAAAAGAATATTAGAGTTTATACCATACAATTTCTATTTCTTTTAAGACATAAACACAATATTTCACAAGTAATACATTAACTCAAACGCGTTTCAAAAACAATTTCGCTATCTTAAGTGATGCATTAGCTGCAGAAGTGAAACTACGGTATAGTTTATGTTGAAGATTTTCTTCGATTTAACTCAATTATTTTCTATATTTCAGTTCCTATGATCGTTCAAATAAATATGTAATTTATTTCGTTTGAACTTAATTGTTCTGCTGCTTTGATTCTGAAATCTACGTTACATTCTCATCTGTAGTATTTCATCAAAACATTTTTATCTTTCCATTAGAGAACACTCGAAAGTTATTCACCGTATTTAACAACTCAACAAACATATGTTTTTATCGTAGAAGGCTTTTATAATAATGTTTAATGTGACTTTAAAAAAAGTAAACTAATACATGTTTTAGCTTGAATAAAGTTAATATAATACTTGTAGAATCAAGTATGAAACAAGTAGATATAAGTCTCTGTAATAAGTTGAAGTGTCATTAAATTTGCAAAGTTAATAAGTTGCATAAATAGGCTTAAGAGTAATGCTTCCTTGCTTCATGAGAACTACTACATACCGGTAATATATTTTAACCTAACAAATTATTACAAAAATAAAATCCACATTTAATTCTTTCTACAATGGTGAAGTGTTCTTTCTACAATTAACTGAGTTCTTTACTGCCTTAAAGATAAACAATTCTACTACAGTTAGTTTTACTGAATTTTTCGTACAGTGGAAATATTAAGCAATAGTAATGTAACTTGGTTATTTGTAATAGAATTGCATATAAATGTATTTATTTAGTTTACTTCACCCTAGTCAAAAGTTAATATTTATATTATAAATATTAAAAAATTATTGCAAACACATACTCAATAAAATAATTAATTAATTTCACAGCCAAATAATATCCTTCCATTATGATATTTAAATAATAAACTGAAATAAATTGAACAAAGCCTGATTACACCTGTTACAAATACATTTCGTTTATATATTTTGATCATTAAATGATTTATTGATTAATTAGTTAATTTTTGTTTCAACTGATGATGGTATATGTTATACCGAAACAGCTGTAATGAAATATTAATAAATAAATACTAAACACAAGATAACTATGACGAAAGTAATTTAGTAATAAACTTATTTTAAAGCATTCATAAGGCAATATGGAATTTAAGTTAATTTTATTTGTTACAAATCGCTTAAAGAGAAGTCTCATTATATAATTTTTAAAAAAATTACAAAAAATCTCGTCTTGTTATTTACTTTTATTCACTGTGCCAGAGCGATTAAAAGATACGAAAAATTTTCTTTATTAAAATCTAAATCACCACACCGTTTACAATAACCTAGTTAAGTCGTGTTTTACTATATCCAATGCTTTTGTTTCCCAAACAATACATTCAAGAAATTTAATTACTTATTGTTGCTAGACAAAGTAGTGTCTACTCTATTCTACTACACAGCCTCAACAAGGATATTACATCCTCTAGAAAGGAATACCATAATAAAAGTCATGGCAAAATGGAAGCGATTTTATCTTGTTCATTTAGCGTAATGTACCTAAGGTATTAGACAATTCATCACGACGTTGGTTTAAGTATCAAATCTCTTCTAGGAATAATTTATTTTTGTTTTTATAAGAGTTGCCTGAAGCTGTAATTTTAATGTTATAAGTCATTAAATTAGTCTTGTAACATGATAAATATATCTCTTATTAAGAAGCTAGAGTTTTCTTAGGGTTAATATGATATTACTTTTAATCTTGAGATTTTATATGACTATATTTATGTATATATCAGTTAAATACAAATATTTCTTGGCGTTACTTCCGGAATAAGTATCCCATTGATTGCACATAGGGATGACCTTTATAGATCTATTGTACTCTCCCTTTCATTATTTCTGAGATGCTCAGTTACATCATCCTTTCCAATCCTATATCAACCATAAACTGCACTATTTGAAGGGGATTTAGAGAGGCTAGATCTTCCAATTCTAATTGCTATTTTCCCAGGGTTCTTTCTCTTTTAATAACTACAGCGTCACAGTCTATTAGTAGGTGATGAGGAGTTTCAACACCCTCCATACAGTACCTACTGGTCCTGTTGTCCGTCAGTCCAAGCTTCCCGAGATGTCCTGTGAGTGTGTCATGCCCCGTAAGGAAGCCCGTTAGAAATCTTAGCCTATTCTTGCATAGACTGCACGCTCTGGTAGTAATTTCCGAGACTCCCCTTAGCTTCCTTTAGTTTCTTTCCAGAGTTTTTATCTACTGACTTCATCACCTCTTGTGAGCCTCATATTGAAGAAGTTTTCTCCAAATTCACAGTTGGTTCTGATTCTACGAATGGGGTGGATACCCTTTTATACGCAAGATAATTTGCATTTTGATGTTTCCATGTTTTCTACTACCCAGAGGAAAGCTAACCATCGCTGAATTGAATATTGGAGAGCGCCGCGTTTTGACGGCAGCTTGCCTCCAGTTCCCTTTTCAGTTTAGACCCGTCCGATTAGCAAATATCGGTATACTTTGTCCCTAAATTAAATAAGCACTTGAATACAGATCTGACTATTTTCTTAAACTATTTATTACTTAATCAGTGGAAATTTGGCAATCCTCAAAATCGTTGACCTCCTTTTTTTACGGATTTTCACGTTTCATTGCCTTAAACGGGAAAAGTTATTTGTGCAACTAGTGAGCAAAGCGGCACTTTTTTAAACGAGAGAAAAATGTTGACGCACGAGGTTTGCCGAGTGCATCAATTTTATCGAGTTTAAAAAAGATACTTTGCTCACGAAATGCACATTATACTTTGTCTACAGTTGTTATTTTGTGACAAATAAAAAAACATACTTCAGCAGTAACACAATTTAATAAAACATTAATTTAATACAATATTGTTCAACCTCACGTCAAAACTGAGGTTATTTATGAATATTACAAATAACTTAGGTGTATTGTTGAGGAAACGGGATTGCCAACTTCAAGACTCGGCAAACGAAAAAATACTCTCCGTGTACATACACTGTCAATCTACTGTATGAATAATTACTTCCTTTTTCAACTTTAAAACGTTGTTTTGTTGTTTATTTATGTTATTTTACATGTAAGAATTCATCTAACATACATACGGGACATTTCCTGTATATTATAAATCAATTCAAATAAACTTAACCTAAATTTCGTTTTGTTCGGTTGCCCTTCGGAGTGAGCAAAGTAGTGTGCAAAGTAGTGGGCAAAGTGAAACTGTTGAGAAATCAGCTGTTTTGCAAACTAAATTAAATGAACAAAATGCTACATTGTCAACAACTGTAGAAAAAAAGTTATTTTCAACATGCAGCCCATCCGTAGTCGTTTCGTTGTCTGTACGAAAGCACGGCATCAAAAATAAATATATAAAATGAAATTTGGTGTCCTCGTATAAAACCCTAGTGAAATTCAGAAAAATCTAATTCTAATGTCAAAATGGCGGACATTTTTAATTAAATTGTTGTCCATATGTATTGTATTATACAACTTATAACACACTAAACTAGATAAACATTTGCAGATGGCACGAGCCACCTCTCTACGATGACAAATTGCGAATTAATTACAAAAATGTAACCCAACCACTCTATAAACAACCACAAATGTTTTAAACATACTTACCCTACTGGATAAAACCGCTTTGGTCTACCATCACAATTTAACATTTCCTACAAACCCCATATAAACCAATCTTTACATATATAGGGTGTGCTTGTGTTACTTTTCGGGCTAGGTAAGTACCACGATGACCCCCCCCCATTAACTGGTTTTAATCTACGACTATTAAATACAAGAAAGTTCAATGATTTCCAGGGTACCTGGTAGATCTTGACTGTAATGTTTTGTTTTAGTGCTGGAGTTCACATGCTCAGTAAATTGGAATCTAGATTTAGAGCTGTCATTATCATGTGTATAGCTTCCAGCACGCGAGGTATTGTGTGGATGAATGTTGTGGGAACATGTATTCGGGGGAAATAATTTAAATGAACAGCCTTTAAAACACTGTAAATCATTTGGCCAAGTTTTAATAAATATTTTAGAAAATTATAAAAAACATCTGATAGAAATTTGTTTTACAAATCTTATATATAGGCCTATTTATTAAAAAACTTTTGCAAAATTAATGACAGCGACCCTGACCGTTCTACTTGACCGATTTACATGCGAGTTGTACCAAAACAAAGGTTAGAGGTCCTATATGTGCAGTTTTTATTTATATTTTGAAAATATTTATGTTAATTAAGTCAAAAATAGAAATTTTGATATAAAACTTATAATTTTTATATATTACACTAGCAACAAGATTTGAAATTACGGTATGAAATTAACTTGATTTAAAATTTTAAAGAATCGCTTAACAATTAATTAAAACTCTATCGCTGTCATTAAAAAACTCTATTTTCATTATGTACTGGAGACATGTTTATAAGACAAGGGGAGCAGTTTTAAGCAATTATTTAAATAGACAGCTTCCATAGTTGAATTACACTTTTTGGTTAACATTTTCCGAACTGACATTTTTGGTGACAATTAGTTTTGGTTCGTTTTTATTTGGTTATAAGGATGTGTTATTGAGAAAGTATGTACTTTGTTATGTATTTTATTGATGGTGATGGTAATGTATATTTTGCTTTGGTCAAACTTGAAAACATTAATATTATCGTTTAATTTTACGTTAATATTACGTTTGTTTTATTTTTGGAGATTTCCTCTAAAACTTGATGTAACTTGTACATCGATGTAAATTGCAGTAATAAAAATGAGTAAGTAAAATGAGTAGATTCTTTTACAATTCCATAAGGGTGGTTGGAGGAATAAATCGTGTTTCATTTAAAATTATTATTATTTAAACTCTTATATACAGAATGACACAAAGTTACACTACAATATTTTGGTGGCTGATTCTAGAGCTAAAAATAACAAATAAAAATGTTTACTTAAAAACAAATTCGGAAACGCTTCGTTATTTCTTTCGGCCACCATGGATTCTTGCATATAATTTAATTTTAATTTTAATTTACTGTCCCTTTGAATTACATGATGGTTACGTATGAGCTATGAACATTATCAACATTTAATTTTGCTGTAGACATTTATTTTTACCTTCAAATTTATATCGATCTAACGTGGAATATCCCGAAGTTAGGGGAATTAATGTCCACATTTCACTAAAATTTCAACATAATCTGTACTAGATATTTTGAGAAAATACGACTTTTATAAATTTTGTTGAACATTGATGGGTTTTCATTAATAACTTATGTACCGATATTTTTGACCTATAGAAGCTACACTCAAACAAAATATAATATAACCTCAACCCCATCCACAAATTTCTATTTTTCAAAAATCCTCAGATATTGTCAGGTATGTGCCTGCATACCATATTTGATTAAAATCGGTCCATGCATTTGGCCGTAGAGCACTGCACATACGATCGTTATAATTACAAAAACTAATTATTTAACTGAGTTTAGTTTTTAAAATGTTTATATTCACAAAAAAACTAGATTTCGATTTTTTGACCCATAACATTGCCTACTTCATGCTACGTAAGAATGAAATCAAAAAATAATAATTTATATTTATATAAATTTCTTACTTCCTGCCCTAAAGCCTAAACATAATTACACTTTTCACCGGAATTCCATCCCCCTTTAATTAGAGAATTCTTCTACGCTAGCCTCCCCCTATTACGGTAACCTATTGATCAAACAGAAAATGTAGTTTAAATCAACAAACAAAGTTGAAACAGATGCAACTAGCAATCACTTGATTTTATTAGCAGAATGTAATAATTCAACAACATTTGCATTGTTTAATTAATTATAATAATGAAGTTATATTTTAACCAATCCATTAAACATACCTTAACTCCATAATAGATGAGTTAAATAAATAATTACATTTGTATACAGTGTTACTATTATAAACTCATAGAAATTTGTATTGTAAAATAACCAAACATAAAACGTACGTTTTGTTTTTGTAGTAACTAAAACTAATAAATATTTTCAGTTGAAATAAATTGTTGACCTGATATTCCCATTGTGAATAAAAACACAGCTGTTTAATTGTAATATATATATATATATATATATATATATATATTTGCATTGGTTAGGACCACAGTCAGTTTGATTGTTTTCTGGGGTTTTAAAAAACAATTGTAATTCCTTTATTTACTATTGTATATCTTCTATTTTTACCCCTTTGTTGGTAGAATTATATGTTCATAAAAGCAGATAATTATATTTAAAATATGTATATATTTTTAATACTTTTTGTTTAAACAGTGAGTCAATAAAAAAACAATTTATCCACAGGAAATGTGTTAATTGGATTCTATGATTTTTTTTTTCAAATGGACACTTTTTTTACGTAACATATCTTCAAAAAACTTTCATTCAAGTGTGTTTCAAACCAACCCTGTCAAATTCCATTCAAACCGATCACCATTTATTTAAATACGGCCCTCCCACCGCTATACCACAGGTTGTGGTGAATCGAACTGCACAGAAAAAACTTTGTGACAGGTGGGATACGATCCCATAACCTTTGGCATCCTTTATCAAAAAGCCTTAAGTCTCTCAACCACCAAGACAGTTAAGTATAAAAATAAAGTGTTTTTGCCCTTTTTAGGTGGTGGGAGCAACACAGAAGGAATTTTCAAAAGGTAATTTCTATCGAGTGATACTTTACACCTATTTAGCTAACTGTAATGTTAAAAACATTGCTTGAGTGATGTAATCTGATTGCCTACTCTACGCCGTACTTTCATTAACTACCCCTAAAGTTTATCGGTTCTCCGCTAAGTTCCACTACGAACAACTTATGAGTGTTTACTATAATTAGTATGTTAATTGATAGAATAACTATTTTTAAACTTTTAATTTTATATATATATTTACAACCCGGAAACTAAACTAACAATGCATCTCAAATTAGTCGTTATAAGTCGACAAAATAAAACTTGAACACATATTTTCACAAATAATAACTTTATTTATTCAAACGAGTTTCAACAACAAGTCGCCTTCTTCATTGATGCAGGAGCTACAATAACAACTAGCTATAACTAAAATAGTTTCAGAAACCAAAGGGGCGTGGCCTAAAACTACTTTAGAGCAGTAAGGCGTTAACAAATGCCTTCCGGCATATATTTAATAAATACAAGTTTGTTCATTAATAGTGTAGTTTAATTTTGAAGATTATTTCATCGATTTACTTCTATTTAAGCTATCATGGTTTAAACAAAGTTTTCCCGTGCCTAACTATAGGTTGAACACAAATATTTCACTTCTATATGGTTAGATAAAGTCATTATTTAAAATGTTCGTACCTGTAGTTCTTGAACTATACGATTGATCTTTCTTACAGAAATTGGAGCTTTGGGTAACGTTACTCATAGCTAAGTACAACGACGAGTGATTTTAATGTCACACACATTTTGTCACTCGTTCATCAACAAAACTAACCTAAAGTAATTGTCACCAAAAAAATGCAAAATTCGGTTCTTGTCAAAAAAATGTATAAGAAAACATATACACTGTATTTAGTAACGTATATCCAAATAGCTTCTAAACTGGCTTTGCTTGTGTCATAACATACTCTCAGCGTAAATTGCATTTGATTAAAATCTAACTTTTAATGACCATGGTGAAATTATATATATATATATATATATATATATATATATATATATATATATATATATATATATATATAATTACTAAATATTTCAATAACAAAAGTTACAGCTGTTTTTTGTAAAAATCTTAACTTTATGTTTTTGCTTACAGCAGATACCCCAAATTTTGCGTTATAAAAATATATAATAATAATTGTCTCAACATATGTGGCAAAATAAAACCCATATATATATATATATATATAATTTGATTAAAATCCGTCCACCGGTTTGGGCTGCACCTACGACAGACATCATTCCAAAAACCACTTTTGTGGTATCAAATACCTCAAAACTCATATATCCGTAAAACAACTCTACATATATATTTTTTTACCCATGACGTAACTTTCTTTATACGACCTATATGAGAGAAATTAAAATTAAACAAACAATACCAACAGATATCCACAATACAACACATCTAGATTGTAATTAGACAACTATTGTTAGCCATAAAGAAACAACGAGACTTTTTTGTCACTAAAACAAAATTATACAGATTGGTTATGGATGTAAAAGTTTTCAATGGTATGTTTTTATTGTATAAAACGAACGACATTTTCTAAAATCTCCTTCATCTATCTACAGAGTAAACCAAAACTAAGGTACCATATAGAAAATGTTTCAAAAATTAATAAAAAAATTTTTTTCCAGTTTTGTCTTAAGGGACTATTCAATTATATTTGTGTTGTCTTAAAGTGGAGATAAAAATACAATGAAATATGTTTTTCCCACGGACAATAGCTATAGTGGTTAAAATTTGACATTATATGGAACTGATTGCCAGTGAGCTAGGCGGTTTTAGTAGCCATTCATTTCATTTCGTAACATTTGAAAAGAGATTCTACCGTTTCATTTAAGATTCGTTGTGTTAAGTTATTGATGACATTTGGACTAGATAATTTGGACCCAATGGCATTTATTCATGACAACTGTAAACTAGTATAAAAATTATTATTATTAAATATGTTTAATGTAATATTTGTTCGACTTTAGGAAAACAGAAAAATATTTGCAAAAATTGTAAACATTTTTGTGACATCCTGAATATGATACCTAATTTGTAGTTTTCCCTTTAGATATATGTCTACACAATCCACTTTGTTTTGTCTCTAAAACATAATCAGAAATTTAACCTGTTATAATATTTTTTGAACACTTTCTCGTCGAGGATTAAGGTTCAACTGTTACCAAAATGTTTAATACTTAAATATAGCTACTTTTTAGTATTGTAATTTTTACCAAATTTTCTATGTATTTTCCTTTTTGTAATAATTCTCTTTGCATACAACCTTGTACTATAAATTATTCTTTGAACCCTAGCATAATAAAACATTAAATGAAGAGGGGATAAGTTCAGCACAGGGTAGTGACTGGAGGGAGGGGAGGAGGTGAATCAGAGAGGGTGGTGCTATAAAGCGAGACCTTTAATGAGTAAGAATCTCCATCTATTGGGAGCACTGGACTCCCTTTGTCTTAGCGAAGTTTGTCCAAATTCTAAAGTCTAAATTCCAAATTCTTAGCAAAACAAATAATAAAAAAGTAGAAGCCAGTGTACAGATAAACTTCCGCTTTTACACAATTCCTCTCTTCGCTGCTGCTTTCTTGCTACCTCAATGGAAGAATTTATCAAGCACCCTCAAATCAAAACAAGTCTTCAACAATTCGTCATCCAGTTTGACTCATCACTTAATGTACTAAGCCTAAGTGATAAAATTTTTCAACTCTACAGAACCACACATTTCACTTCCCTCACTAAATAGTGTTCCAATTGCCACTGTATTAGCATTAATAATCAAAACAAGTCTTCAACAATTCGACTTCCAGTTTGACTCATCACTGAATGTACTAAATCTAAGTGATCAAATTTTTCAACTCTACAGAACCACACATTTCACAACCCTCACTAAATAGTGTTCCAATAGCCACTGTATTAGCATTAATAATCAAAACAAGTCTTCAACAATTCGACATCCAATTTGACTCATTACTGAATGTACTAAGTCTAAGTGATCAAATTTTTCGACTCTACAGAACCACACATTTCACTTCCCTCACTAAATAGTGTTCCAATAGCCACTGTATTAGCATCAATAATAAAAAAAAATCTTCAACAATTCGACATCCAGATTGACTCATTACTGAATGTACTAAATCTAAGTGATCAAATTTTTCGACTCTACAGAACCACACATTTCACTTCCCTCACTAAATAGTGTTCCAATAGCCACTGTATTAGCATTAATAATCAAAACAAGTTCAACAATTCGACATTCAGTTTGACTCATTACTGAATGTACTAAGTCTAAGTGATCAAATTTTTCGACTCTACAGAACCACACATTTCACTTCCCTCACTAAATAGTGTTCCATTAGCCACTGTATTAGCATTAATAATCAAAACAAGTCTTCGACAATTCGTCATACAGTTTGACTCATCACTGAATGTACTAAGTCTAAGTGATCAAATTTTTCCACTCTACAGAACCACATATTTCACTTCCCTCACTAAATAGTGTTCCAATAGCCAGTGTATTAGCATTAATAATCAAAACAAGTTTTCAACAATTCGTCATCCAGTTTGACTCATCACTGAATGTACTAAGTCTAAGTGATCAAATTTTTCCACTCTACAGAACCACATATTTCACTTCCCTCACTAAATAGTGTTCCAATAGCCACTGTATTAGCATCAATAACCAAACATAAAGTAATATTTAAATTAACAAATAAACTAATCCAACAATAAATAATTCCATTCTATCTAATTTTATTGAGAATATAATTTAATGAAAGGACGACGGTTTCATTGTTGAATTAATTATTTATTTGGACTTATGTTTTGTTATTTATAACACAGATTAGAATTTTTAATATCAGTAAAGTAAACAAATAAACGTATTTCATTACAAATGATATTAATAAACGTGATACATTTTCTGTTTAAATTAAACCGCACATATTCAATTCGTACATAAAATTTCAGAGAACTAATTTTGTTGTAGAGTTGTTTATCCCTACGGGAATAAAAACTGTCACTTTTATATTCAGTATTGTGGGAAAATAAACGAGTGCTATTCTTCGGATTATAAATATAATTGCGTGTTTATTTCATCGCTTGTACCGTTTTTTAAATTTAAATAAACTGTGAAAAAAAATACACAAACTTTCCCACTTACCTATAACCGAAAACAAAATATAAACTCACGAAATTAAGTCATATTTGAATAAAATCAATTTTTAACTACAGCGTTCAACGTCCATTTTTATTTCCTGGTGGCAATATTTTTTTTACAATTTTACACAAGAGTTTGAGTAATTATTCTTCATAATTTCTTAAAGTTTCAACGAAATGTATTCAGCCGATTTTACGAAATTAAGTATTATATAAAAGCTCATTGGCCGATTTTTTTTATACTGATAACTAACGGTCATTTTTTGGCAAATGGCAACTTGTACGTTTTGTTTGGTCCTTAAAGAATACATTTGAACAAAATATAATAACAATTGTGTCTCAAGTTTATTTTTGCAGCCATAAATAATGTTTACGACTTTTGTGAAACTAGCTTTTTATTCTCCTTTTTTGAATGCTACATCCACATTTTGAGTTATCGAACAAATAAAAATAATTCAGAAAAATGCCCCAAATATGTCCACATACCAAATTTGATTAAAACCGTTTTGGGCTATATAGAACTGCACCCAACTGACATACGAAAAATTGTACAACACCTCAGAGGACCTCAAAGTAAACTTATCCGCGACATAGATATTTAGGGTCCATTATTAAAACCAAAAACCCTTATTATTTCACGCGCGTCTGTCTGTCTATAATTCGCAACCGGTCTACACAGACAGGACGAAAATCCTACATATTTAAAACTTTGCATTTATATTCGTTGTTTTGTCCCACACATAGGAAAAATATAGCTGCAACAAAAAAAACTGTTAAATATTTAAAATACAAATCTTTTCTGGAATTAAACAATTGTTTTATTATTTGCATTAATATGGAATTCCTTCAAGCACCGACTGTTGTCACATTAAATTATACTTTTAATATTTCCTGGAATGATTTGTACGACACTTCAACCTATTTGATCAAATTTGTTAATTTTAAATTTGTTGAGAGTAGATGTTTCCAGAGCTACCCTCGGGAATCACATATGATAAACTCAGATAAACAAAACATTTTTTATCTATTCTTTCATTTTTGTTTTTTTTTGTCTTTTAAATGTATATCTTTGTAAATACATTTATTCAAAATTTCACTTTGACTTTATGGACAGATGATGATTTTGAAATCAAGAATATTCGATTTTAAACACAGACCATTGTTATAAATGTATAGTTTACAACATAAGATGTCCAACATAAAAGCAAAAAAAAGTCCGAGTTCTGAATTTGACTCACTCATTTTTCCATGCACGTATAATTTCAAACTTTGTAAATAAAATAGTGCTAACATTTTAATGAAACTGACATTGTTAAATTAGATGTAAAATGTTGCAGAAAAGATTTGTCTTATAAGCATTTAAACTAATAAAATAAAAAAATAATTATATCAACTGCAAAACAAATAATGAAATCAGTTTACATTACAGCATCGATTCCATTGTTGTATTACTTCCTAGAGACATCATTATCCTTGTCTAAAAAGAAGTACAATACAATATATACTTTTTCTCTGCATTTGTATTCTAACTACAGTTATACATTTAGAAATACAGTTGCTTGTATTTATTTTAAACGAAGCAAAATCAGTGGATGTAGAGAAGAAGGAAGATTGTATGTCTAGATTGTTGAAACGGATACTGAATTTGGTTTATTTACAAAATGTACACATTGATTATCACGTATACATTTTAACTTGGTACAATTTGAAACATTACTTTCGCAACTATTTTATAATTTGTGAAATACTGTCAGATTTTTAAAGTCATGTAAATATTACCAAAATTAATTAACTCAGAGAACTAAATAAATTAATTTCAATAAAATTAAAAGACTGTCAGTGAATTTTTGTTTTTTATATAACATACAAATTGATTAGTTAAACTTATTTCCTCACCACTCTTGAAAATAAAATTGTTGTAATTCTAGCTTTATTCAGAAAACCATCTTACTTTAAACACTATAAATAAAAGTTATACTTTTCCTTATTTCCAATTTCTCTATTAAATGCCTCTATTACATGTTACGCAATCCCCCAACCATTATTGATCAAACAAAATCAACGACATACACGAACTTTGTGACAGATTTAACAGGCAATCATAATTCATTTGATTTTATTAGCAGTATGTAATAATAGCAGGAGAATATTTACGATGTAAACTATTTATTTATTTTTAATAACAACTAAGAAAAAAATATTAATAATACATATATGTACCGGTATATCAACTGTAATGAGCTACACTTATGGAAACTTCTATAACCAAATGAATGAATACACAATTTCCCACAAATTACTCTGTGCAACACAAATACAAGACGTTTCAATGACTAAGTCATCATCCTCAGCTGCTACACTCACACCTACTCTACTGACAGTTGACTGTGACAAGCCAATCCAAATCAATCTTATAACTAGAGGGGAAGCAGCTTGACAACGCCCTCTAGCTCCATTACGATATATTCTACGCTATATAAACGAACCTAACATATCACTTTTGAAATATTATAAGTAACATTATTTTATTGAAGAACATAAGAAATACTTATATAAATCAATACAACCTAACCTATCAGTTATTTTGGAAATATTATAAGTAATATAATTTTGTTGAAGAATATAAAGAATACTTATTTATGTCAAAACTGATATTTAACTTATCTTTTAATTTATTGAAGAAACTCATTTTTAACCATAGTGAATTTAAAATTTATTTGGACATTAAGATTTCTAACTGATTAAAATACTAAATAACTCAAGTTGATTAGGCTCATTGTTATATGAAGGTGGATGAAATGTTTGTCTAATCTCTAGGGAAGAAAAGGGAAAACTTTAAAGATAAGCGTTCCTTTCATAAATGTGGAATGGAACAATGACAGTCAAGTTGAAATCTTTTGGGAAATAACAGGGAAAAGTAAGAACATATATAGATATATACATATACATACATATATACTGGGTGAACAAAAAGTCAAGACCCCCTCCCTCTAATATTTTTAAGTAAATATACAGAGATATCCTTTTGGTGGTCGTGCAATCTTAGCAGGAAGTTTCGTTTTATGATTTTGAAAATTTTGAGTGTCCCCCAAAAATGGAGGATTTTGGGGGCAACTCAAAAAATTTTAATGTAAACCGCCTTCAAGTGACACCTCATTTTGAAGTGTTTACAAAAACTTATATATAATAACATGGTGTCTCGAAAATGTGCGGACATACGTCAGGTGGTTTTTCGGTAAAAATAAGATAAATAGTTCCACACACATAGGTCCAAAAACACTTCGTTTTCTGTCTGGCCCCCATTTTGTTTTTTTTAAAGAAAATTTTATATTTTGTACGGTGAAGATACCTTTTCGAAATTTGGTACAAATGTAGCCTATCGAACACCTTTATATACTGTTAAATAAAATTGAGAATTTTACTTTCAAAAATTTCAAAATGACAGCCATTGTAATTTTTCAATTGTTAGTTTTTCTTTAATCTTAATTTGTATTAAATTTCTTTTCAAAATAGGAAATGTTAAGCATTTTCTCATGAACAAAATGATAACGTACGTTTTTCAAATCCGAAAACAATCAACCAATTAATGCCGGAAATAGTTACATTTAACAACTATTTTGTGGTCCAGTTTGCATTGCCAACACTATAGAATAGTAATAAAAAATACTAGTTCCGCCATTAGCGTTCGGATGGAAGAAAATTTTTATCAACCAGTACATTTTAAAAGCAACCGTAAAAAGGAAATACGGCTGTGTATATTAGAATATTACCCATATACAAAATATAG
This sequence comes from Aphrophora alni, assembly GCA_963513935.1. Classification (NCBI taxonomy): domain Eukaryota; kingdom Metazoa; phylum Arthropoda; class Insecta; order Hemiptera; family Aphrophoridae; genus Aphrophora; species Aphrophora alni. The sequence continues at coordinate 6,461,592 of OY740774.1, read as the reverse complement.
GGCAAGTTTGGTAACATCAAATTTCGACCTCTGTTTTTTTTATTGATCGTGACGTTACTTGAACTCGGAAAACCGAAAAAGTTATTTTTGACATGTCGTGATCATTGGTTCGATTGTAGTTTGTAAGTCAGCACAATAGCCGTTAGAATAATTACAATAGGAATATGGAATTTAGTATAGTGTCCTCATGTAGAACCCTATTGAAATTTTTTTTAAATATCTAATTAAAAATTACAAAATATCGCCCATTTTTTTGTTCTTATCTCGTTTTGTTATTCAATTTATAACGTACTAAATTAGAGATTTCATTTCTGCATGTAATTGGATCAACTCCACCTCCCTACGATGACAAATAACGAAGTAATCGCTATTTTATGAAACTATTTATAAACATGCAGTCGATCCTGTTAGTATTTGACATTGGATAACATGCAGTAGTAAGGATTTGAGAGCTATTGAGTTAGAAGTCATGAAAGGACAAAGGATTCTACTTGGAACAAATCATACATATTTATTATAGCCTACCTAGAAAGTCCTGTAATTACACTATGACTTACATAGGGATATAAAATTAGCAAATTTTTTAGAGTAAGTATAAACAATTTGATGGGCCTTTACTTGAACCCAATCAAAGACTATAATACAAGCATATCCAATATGTAAAGTCCAAATTTGGTCTCTGGGGCCTTTGAAGGATATGTTAAGCAGTCTTATCCGGTAGGGTAGGTTTATTTAAGACCGTTCTTACATAGGTTTTCTGAAATTCATAATTGTGTGTCAATACTTCCTTTAAATCAAAAAAAACACCCCAACAGGAATCGTAGATTATTATACAAAATGTCCCGAAAAAGGTGCACTGTTTATTCGTTTTCTTATTATACACATCAAAATAAACAAAAAATGTTAAATAATATATAATCATACTTCAAAATATATCTATCCAACATCTTGCTCTTTTACAAATAAAAGTATAACTCCAGAAATAGTTAAGACATTAAGTTCAGATTTAATATAAGCATTTTGTATGTTACGTTTTACAACTATACTAAACACAAAGAATTTATTTTTCTTATTCTAAAAATAACAACTGTTTTTAAAATTTTTTTTTGTAAGTTAACGGTTTTAGATATTTTCGACATTAAACGTTTTATACGAAATCTAAATTCAATGTCTCAATAGCCAGTTCACCTTTTTCGAGCTATCCTATATATTAAAACGTCATCACTCGCTTCGCTCGTGTCAGAGTTTCGGTCCTGACAGACCTCGAAGCTGTACATTGTACATATATGAAGGTACTTCGTTTCGCTTCGCTTGGGTCAGTGACTCAGAACGATACGAGTTTTTCTTTAAAAGATACATTTTTTTAATAACTCTACTATTTGTCATCATCGAGAGTTAAGGGTTACTTGCAGAATTGTATTCTGCAAATTTTTATCTAATTTATAATATTATATGTTAAATAAAACACGAGATATGAGAAAATCCTTGTTTGAAATGGCCACCATTTTGATATTATCAATTAGTGTTTTTTTTTTGTTTTTTTTTTCAATTGGATTTTATATGAGCACACTATAGTCTCCTATAATAGGCGTCATATTCTTAACTTTTGTGGTCATACAGACGACAACGACGACGCAAGGACGACACTTTCTAATTTTCCCAAAATCGTAAGGAACATTCAAACAACGGAGGTTTATTTTTTCGATTACCGAATTTACTCAATACTTCGCGTAACAAGTAAAAACCAAAACATTAAATTAACCTTATGCCCCAATGTTACAAATAAATATTGAGCTTGACTTGTGAGATAATATTAGATAGAACAAAAACTCGAAAACAAGATCTCACAAAAATTATGTTTACTTAATCAAACGCGTTTCAACGACAAAGTCGCCATCCTCAGTGATACATGAGCAACAATACTCAAGTTATAGTTTAGTTATTGTAGCTCAAGTAACGCTGAGGATGACAACTTTGTCGCTGAAACGCGTTTGATTAAGTAAACATAATTTTTGTGAGATTTTGTGTTCGAGTTTTTGTTCTATCCTCAAGCTTACGTTCATTTATTTTGAAGTTCACTTGATTCAATTTAGAGAAAAATTATAATTTAGTAATAATTCTATAGAATTTATAATGACTCTAACGTTAAATTTTAATAACGTTCATTAAATGCAAATTTGGAACCGATTAAAAGATATCAGAAATAATTAGTTGTACTGGATTTAATTTCCTAATATAGAAAAATAAACAGATGTTTTGCATAATCTCAGGGGAAGGGATTGAAAAATTTTAAAGATAGGCATTGCTGTAAGGTGAACAAAGAAACCTGAGAATTGAAGTCTTTTGGGAAATACTGTAGAAATGGAAGTTAAGCTACGCCTCTATATATAATAGTGCACTGATAAAGGAAAAGGGGAACAATAACTTATTGTTGCAATGTGAGCTTATCAGATGACAATCGTTATAGGAGTCTATTTTCGTTTCTTGGACTCCAATCTAACAAGTCTCGTTAATTTGCATGTGGATACGTACGATTCACTCTCTTTTCTCCAACGTATCATATGTTGATGACTAATAAACCGTTTAAAAACACTGCATGAACTTTCTCACTCATTCGTCTTCAGTATCAATTTAAATCATTGATTTAAATTGACTTCGTAATGGCGGAGGTTCGTTTTTGTTTTTTGACTATTATTCCTGAACCGTGTACTTTTTGTTGACTTTACAGTAAGTAAAATAATTAATATTAAATGTACAAATATTGCTAGACTACGATCATACAAGATCTATTCTATTATACTGCATTCTAGACAAAATTTTTCATGATTTTAAACTTGTAATTAATAGTCAAAAGCAATGACATAATGTACAAGATTGAATAATTTATGTACAGTTAAAAAATTTAATCTATGATGAGAAAAATTTCAATGTTTAGTAATATCTCAATTTTTTGTTTTTGTTTAATAAAAAAAATTGCTTGGCCATCACAAAAAATAAAAAAAACCCCTAACTCTTGAATACTCTATAACGTCAGTGTCGGGAAAGAAGAAGAATCAAAAAAATCTATCAGTAAGGATGAAAGTGAGGAATCTGACCCAAGACTGAAAAAAGTGTAGGTCCAGCTAGGTTCCATCGGGATTGCCAAGCCATTACTCACGATAGTGAGCCTCTGAGGCTGTTATATCTCAACTTCGTTCAACTAATATCATTTTTCCCCCCATAATATAGTTTTGCGTAATTATTAATGAAACTAGCGTCCCCCATCGCAATTTAATCTGCAGTATATTTTCAAGTAGAGATATCACGTAAAAGATATGAAAGAAAGAAAACCCCACAGATGGCTCATGGGGGCCTCATTTTATGATAAGTAAAAACGAAAAAAATGAGCTAAACTTAATCAAACTCTGATGTATATTTAATCAAAATATGAACATTGAACATGTGAGACATAACGCCGTGCAAAATTTCAGAGCTGTATAGCTTCTTACCCTGGAAATAAACTAATAAATTTAAGTCTTAGCACAAATTTAGGCCTTTTAGAATGAGATTTTTTAAACCCATTTTTTAGTGAACATTGAACATATGAAACATACCAGTCATGCGAAATTTCAGCGCTCAATGTCTTGTTACTTGGAAATAAACTGATATATGGGTTTAGGTTAGGTTAGGTTAGGTTTTTGTTTTTTTTAATAATTCTTATTGAACATTGAACATATGAGACATAACGCAATACGAAATTTCAGCACTCTATATCTTGTTACCAACGCTCTACATCCTGTTTGTTCTTCTGGAAGAAAACTGATAAAGTTTGTTTTAGTCCAAATTTAAACCTTTTATAACCAGGATTTTTGAAATCCGTTTCACAGCAAACATTCAACCTATGAGACATTCGAAATTTCAGCGCTCTGTGTCTCGTTACCCTGGAAATAAATGGGTTTAAACCTCAGGCCTTTTAGAATCAGAATTTATATAAACCATTTATTATTACATCTACCTTCCCTGAAAATTTCAATTGTATCGATACATTACTTTTGGCTGTATGTTTCCGATGGCTCAATCAGTCAGTTAGTCTGGACACGTAATTTATATACATATAAATACAATACGTGCAATCCATAAAGCATGTAATTGCGATTTAAATATAACAATAAATTCATGTAGTTGGAATACAAAAGAAAAGACAAAGTGTTTTCTTTAATCCACTGTGCAAACAAAGCTAATAAATTTCTAGGAAGTAATGCCAGGATAAAGAAAAAGTGCAACGTAATTTTATATATTTTCTGTAATGCAAATATTTAAGTTATTAAACAATTCATTAAGACGCCTCTTTAAATCTGGAATTTATTCCAGGAATAATATACCATCTCTATCATTAACGTTGTCTAACTTGAAATATCGTAAAGGATTTAATTTGTATTTAGTCTTAGAGTTGATGTATTGCAATTGAAATTTACGTTTTTTTAAATTATTATTTACGCAATATAGTTTAAGAAATTTCATAAAAATACTTTTATAAATAATTTTATTTCAATTTGGTTAATTATTTTTATAACTGCCATTAATAAAGTGATAAAACCTATTGATTTTTAGGCGATTTGGTTTTCTAAATTACTACTATGTTTGGTGCTTGTAGGTCACATGCTCGGTGAATTGTAATCTAGATTTATAGCCAAGTCGTTACCACGCGTTTAGTTTCTATAACGTGTGGTCTTATATGGAGATATAAATCAGAAATTAATAGAAAATTTGGAGGAAGAAAATAATAAATACAAAAATGCACATTTGAAATATATCCTTTTTTGAATTATTGCATTTCAGATGTATAGGAAATTTAAAAATATGAATATTTAGGAGTGTTAAAACGTTCGCTTTAAATAAATACAATGATCATCAACTTTAAAAGAAAATCTAAAACAAAATAAAAACGAAAATCGTAACTACGTTCTGTATAATTAATTAACATTCTCCTTTAGGTCATAATTAGTACAGGCGCAACACTAGTTGGATCTACACCTTTCTACCCTATATCGTATTGGGTATAACCCTATTTTCCCTCTTTCCTATCAGGTCTCTTTTGACCAACTCTAGGTCTATTCCGAATCTGACTGTAGTAGAGTAATCGAAGGCTAGGAATCTTTGTTTTAAATCTTTTCTTCTTTTTTTACAAAGGTTGATGATTGATAGGTTTTTTCCTTTAAATAACAAGAAACAAAATTAAAAAATATCCAATATTTTTTGTTTTGGAAATCAAATTGTCATTCTTGACATTTTAAACAGTGTTTATTTATAAAAAGTGTCTAAAAAATGTATACACTGTTTTAATGAATGTAGTTAGAAAACTAAAAATAGAAATGGCAAAACCAAATCAGCTGATAGTTGAAAACATCTGTTTTTCATTGATGTAATTTCTGTTATTTATTCCTTAATAAACAAGGCTGAACTCAGTTGTCGTATAAAAATGTAAGTCGGTTTTGAAGTGTTATTTAGAAGACTGAGATTGTTAACGATGTTGGAATAATTGAATGTAGAACACTACAACAAACTAAGAAAACAATTCGTGACAAATTTGAAGCCAATGGAACAGTGGGAAATGTAAACAAAGCACGGTCGGATGAAGAAAAACTTCAACGATTAATAAAAATGCCACTTTAGTAATGCAGACCTGTACACGAGCCCTAAATAAATCGCTCAGGCAATGTTTTGTGTCACTGGTATTAAAATATAGTGTTCATAGAATGTTACAAGCTCGTAAGTGTATACCATGTATCGCAAGACTTCTACATGCTGTAAATGAAGACGATTCAGACAGGCGAGTAAATTTTCGTGAAATGGTATTGGAACAAATGAAGTGTTTGAAGATTTAATTGTTTGCTCGGATGAAGCCACCTAACTTAATGTAATAAATTAATATTCATTGTTTTGCCTTAGAACTACTTTAATTAATTAACATACCTTATTTGAAGTCGATAGTAGTTCCTTATATTATATTAATTGCTTATATTATATTAATTGCTACATGTTTCGCTGTCATAGGCAGCATCATCAGGCAAGCATCATCATCTGGCAGCATCATCTGGCCTGATGTTGCTGCCAGATGATGATGCTGGCCTGACGATGCTGCCTATGACAGCGAAACATGTAGCAATTAATATAATATAAGCAATTAATATAATATAAGGAACTACTATCAACTTCAAATAAGGTATGTTAACTAATAAATTAATAAAAATAACTGATTTGACTGGGAAAACACAAATCCACACATAATTAAACAGAAACGCGTATATTTATCAGACCTAACAGTATATTGTGGTTTATCTTCAAGAGATATTGTTGGACCTTTTTCCTTGAGGGAACTGTCACCGGCATCTCTTACTTAGGAATGGTACAAAACACTATTGTTTCAGCTTAAGATAACCTCTATGTCGGTGAATAACTGTACTATCAATAAGATAAACTCCACTCTACTATCATCGCAACGTCAGGGGATTTTTAAATAAAACCTTTCCTCAACCATGAATAGGACGAAGAGGAAATGCTTCTTCAAACTTAACATCAAAGGATTATTACTTTTAAGGCCTTTTAAAAACTCTGTGTATGGTAAAAAACCAAAACTGCAGGAGCTGAGATAGTGGATTGAAATTGCAGTTAATGCGAACTTTTAGCAGTACATTAAAACGTTGCCGTAGGTGTATTGCAGTTAATGATGGTCATTTTGAACAATGAGTAATACGTTTAAGGTACAGAGCAATTCAAGAGTCATGTAGTCATGTATCTATTTGTTTTCTTTAATAAAATATAACTGTTAAAACAGTGTATACAATTTTTTTTTTTACGACGTCTGTATATCAAATAAATAAAAACTTCTAGAAATGATTTCTCATTTGATTATTTCTAAAGAGAATAAATACAGAAACGATCCATCAGTATTTTATTACAGCTTGTGTTCAAAACTGTTGGCTTCTTAAAAACGTAATAGCTTTCATTTCAAAATCGAAACACAAATATACCTTTACCGACAGTATAACTTAATTATAGCTTAATTTAACTACACCATCACCACCATAAAGGGTATTCGTAATTCAGACCCTCCAAACACTAAAAATCTACAATCACTACCACCTAAACTAAGTTCCTTGCTGTTCTCACTAATTCTGGAAATAAATAAACAGTGCCAAGGAAATGCACAACTTTCCTAAATCATCCATCCCCAAAACTACATACAAATTAACCTAACAAAATCAGTTTAGTAGTTTTAAGCTTATTCGAAAGAATCTATTTTTTAATGATAAATAATAAACGATTTAACATTTCAAGACAGCTCATGTCTAAATTACTCAAGTCAGTTAGTACTTTTGACTCAGATCAAATACTCCAAATTAGCCTTCTTTCCACTGACAGACTCGTTTTAATTTGGTGAAAAACGTTCTTATAATTAATCAAATAGTTTTCAAGGTTTGCTATATTCCAATTTCAACCCCTCCCTTACAAAATTAATAATGAAAAAAAAACACTAAATAATATATTAGTTGCATATATCGCCTATGAAACGTATACCGATAGGAGTGGTATTATTGAACAAAGCTTAAACCAACACTTTAGATGGTAACAATACTTACTCGATACAGTAAATCTAGTTGGGGTTCAAGAGCCATTGTGTTAGACTTCATAAATCTACGAAGCAATTCTCTAAAGCCAAACTATGCACAGTGATTATGACTAGTAAGACTTTAATGGCACTTGAATGTTCACTTTATCCTGTTAAAGTTGTAAAGTTCCGCATGAATGTAAATAAAGTTGTAAAAAAAATATCTGTTAATCTCATAATTAGGTAGTAAGATTAAACGTTTAATTTTGAATCGATATCACTTTAAAAACAAAACTTTGTTTTACGAATATTGCCATAGAGGATGTGTAGGTAGTTACGATAGGCTTATCATATGTTTGGGCTTTTGGGCTCTCTACTAGAACTTCCAAATGAGTTTTTAAAAAGCCCGTATTTTATTTTGTTTCAAGGATTGTTTGTTTTAAATATATTTTGTATTCTGTATTTGGTCTGTCTAATATAATCCTTACTGGAATCCTTACTAAAATCTATATTGTGTTTGAATGTTTGCGTATTTATTGTATGTAGTTTTATAATTGTGACAAGTGCGAAGCCTGATGATGTCTCTTTACAGACGAAACGTACATTCCAGACAGACCAATTAAGGTAAATACAAAATATAGCTCATATTTGTTTCACCAACAAAGAAATTTACAAATTATGGTTTCAGTAAAATACTTTTAATATTATTATTAATATTACTGGAACAGTTTAACTCCCAAACGAGAAATTCCTTTTGAAAATTTAAAAAGATAAGGATAAATTCAGATAATTAAAGACAGATCATTTTTATTCATTTTACAAAATTGTATTTCAACTTAATTTATCTCAGGGGCTCACCTTAGTGAATACGGGCTTGGCAATCCGAAGAGACCTAGCAGGATAAACATCTTTTTCATGTCGATTTGGATTAAATCCCTCTTTTTCTATCTTTCCAATCTTTCCAATCTGGAGGGCTAGAAATCTTTATTTTACCTTCTTTTCTTTTTCATAAGGTGATGATGTTCGAAATTATTTTCGTATTTAAACTTTAAAAAAAAACATTAACTTAATCCAAAAGGTTAATATAATATTTAAGATACCTTGAAACAAATGTCCTTTAAGTACACTTATAACTTCTTTTTCAGCTTATCTTCTGCTTTTGTATCGCCTTATTGTTGTTCTTCCTTTCAGATTGAATTTTACGTTTTGATACAACTTACGTGTATTTTGTTTGCTAAAAAAGAATGGGGTGGCTATAACAGTTATAAAGAATATTTCATTTAAATTAGTTGATTTTTTAATTAGTGTTAGCAAGCTAAGTGAAATAATTTATATATTTTGTTTTTTGTTTTCGGTAATGGAGTAAGTTATTGTTTATTTTATATTTGTATGTATCTGTAGAAACAACAGAATATAATGATAATATTCAAAACTATGTATAATTTATGCGAACATAATAAATAACACCATATTCTGAAGAAGAAAAAAAAATTGACATCTAAGAAATAATTTAATTATATCCAAGAAATGACTTCAAACATTTAAAAAGTAATCTATTTTATAACTAAGTGGGTATCAAGATTATAACTGAATAACTGATAACTTAAAATGCTATAATAGATTTAACTCATTGTTATACGAAGGTACAAGAAAATCTCTGGAGAGGAAATGGGAAAACTTCAGAGATAAGCATTTCATTCATAAATGTATAGAAGGGAACAATACAACTCAACTTTTAAATCTTTTGGGAAATATTAAGGAAAATTAAGTTAGTTGAACTAACACAAACACGAGTCGACTGTAGAAAAACCTGTAGTTCATCTTTAAATCTAACCTCTATCTGGCATTGCTGACCTAACCTAACCTAACCAGCAAAGCAAGTCTTAATATTTCAACCTATCTCACATTATTTTAGATTGTGTTTCTATTAATTTATTTTAGAATAAAATCATAGGATTTTACTTTTGTGTTATTTTTATATCAATTTAAAATTTATTATTCATAAAACGAATATATTAAAAGTGTAGCTCCTCCGTTTTCTGCTTCTTGTTTAATAAAACTACACACATTTCTTATAATTTCGCGAGATTGACTATGGAAGATTTTACTCACCAACTTTTTTCCTGACGTTTTTACCTTCCGTTACAAAGCAATAAACCAACATTTTTGAATTGCACGTATAAGACGTACACAAAACTTAAAAACGTACAAAACTTACACTATAATACTAACTGCAAGACTGAGTCGAGTGTTTCCCCCACTACACCAACCGGCTCAGTGACAACTGCGCAACTCAAAGACACACGATACATCTTATGAACTCTATATATGCAAAATAAAAGGAGTTACGTTTTAATAAATTCTGGCTTTATCTAGGTGGCTTTTCAAAGCCAAAGCACAAGATACTGAACAACTAAATGAAACTTTTTTAAATTTTGAATTTTAAATAACTCAGTAATTATAGAAATACAAAGAAAATATATCCTACAGTTCCAACGTTAATTTTTTTAAACGATAAACTATTCAGAAAAAAACAGCTTTTTAATAAGATAACTGAAAGATTTACTGTATTTATACAACAGGGGGGGGGGGTATAAGCACTTTGGTCTTTTTAAGTTTTTCAAACATTTGTATACAAGATTCAATATTCTTTATTTGTATAATATAATGGTCTTGACACATTCTATATTCATTTATGACGTCTACGAAAGTTATTGATTAGCTGAATGTTTTATAAGGACATTATGTATTAATCTGTTTTCATTTTGGTTTAAAAGATCGTATATTAAATCAATTGATATATGAGTAGGGATTTTTTTTCTTCCAATACTACTCACGAGTTGTCATCATATTCAGTTCAAATAATTATAACCTTACAGAATGATTATGATCTGTATTATACGCCCAAGACTAATGTACCAAAGCACGATAATTATAATCAATAAGCTTTCTTTAACAATACTTTTATTCAAAATCCCAACGTTACACTGAGATATAAAATTACATTTTTTATTATATTAACATTTGCATCAAAGTATTAACGATGATACGTTACAGTAAAACGTGTGTAACATCATATTCTAACAAACGAACATTTTAATATCTGTTTCACAAGTAGCTAAAAAAGGGAATATTTTGTGAGAGAATATAAGGCACGTTTATTTAAAACAAAACTGGCATTTAGTTAATCGTCTGTAGATTAAAATTTAACGGGGATATTGTTAATATCTCGCGAACAAAGACATTTCTGCACAAAGAGATAAAACACAAAAGTAAGTGAACTTGATTTGACTCATTGTTTTATAAGAAAGTAGATAAAATGTTTTCAAAATCCCTGGGGATGTTAAGACGGAGACTTTAAAGATAAATAGATAAGTGGTCCTTTCAAAATTGCGGATAAGAACAATACGATTCTAGTTTGAAGTCTTAAGGGAAATACTTAAGTTCAGTTTGAAAAAGCTTGTATAAATATACAGGGTGGTTCAAAATTGCAGATAAGAAAAATACGATTCTAGTTTGAAGTCTTAAGGGAAATACTTAAGTTCAGTTTGAAAAAGCTTTGGCTTGTATACATATACAGAGTGGTTCAAAATTACGGATAAGAACAATACGATTCTAGTTTGAAGTCTTTAGGGAAATACTTAAGTTCAGTTTGAAAAAGCTTGTATAAATATACAGGGTGGTTCAAAATTGCGGATAATAACAATACGATTCTAGTTTGAAGTCTTAAGGGAAATACTTAAGTTCAGTTTGAAAAAGATTTGGCTTGTATAAATATACAGGGTGGTTCAAAATTGCGGATAAGAACAATACGAATCGAGTTTGAAGTGTTAAAGGAAATACTTAAGTTCAGTTTGAAAAAGATATGGCTTGTATAAATATACAGAGTGGTTCAAAATTGCGAATAAGAACAATAGGAATCGAGTTTGAAGTCTTGAGGGAAATACTTAAGTTCAGTTTGAATAAGATTTGGCTTGTATAAATATACAGGGTGGTTCAAAATTGCGAATAAGAACAATAGGAATCGAGTTTGAAGTCTTGAGGGAAATACTTAAGTTCAGTTTGAATAAGATTTGGCTTGTATAAATATACAGGGTGGTTCAAAATTGCGAATAAGAACAATAGGAATCGAGTTTGAAGTCTTGAGGGAAATACTTAAGTTCAGTTTCAATAAGATTTGGCTTGTATAAATATACAGGATGGTTCAAAATTGCGAATAAGAACAATAGGAATCGAGTTTGAAGTCTTGAGGGAAATACTTAAGTTCAGTTTGAATAAGATTTGGCTTGTATAAATATACAGGGTGGTTCAAAATTGCGGATAAGAACAATACGATTCGAGTATGGAGTCTTGAGGGAAATACTTAAGTTCAGTTTGAAAAAGATATGGCTTGTATAAATATACAGGGTGGTTCAAAATTGCGAATAAGAACAATAGGAATCGAGTTTGAAGTCTTGAGGGAAATACTTAAGTTCAGTTTGAATAAGATTTGGCTTGTATAAATATACAGGGTGGTTCAAAATTGCGAATAAGAACAATAGGAATCGAGTTTGAAGTCTTGAGGGAAATACTTAAGTTCAGTTTCAATAAGATTTGGCTTGTATAAATATACAGGGTGGTTCAAAATTGCGAATAAGAACAATAGGAATCGAGTTTGAAGTCTTGAGGGAAATACTTAAGTTCAGTTTGAATAAGATTTGGCTTGTATAAATATACAGGGTGGTTCAAAATTGCGAATAAGAACAATAGGAATCGAGTTTGAAGTGTTGAGGGAAATACTTAAGTTCAATTTGAAAAGCTTTGGATTGTATAAATATACAGGGTGGTTCAAAATTGCGGATAATAACAATACGATTCGAGTTTGTAGTCTTAAGGGAAATACTTAAGTTCAGTTTGAAAAAACTTTGGCTTGTATAAATATACAGGGTGGTTCAAAATTGCACTACATTACTTTGGAACCTGATTATAGGAGTGGAAATAAAGGGGGGAAACCGAAATAAAGGGGAAATGTTTATTTATCGAAATATGTGAAAATTTTATTTTAACGAAACTTGAATTTTGTGATGAAATCAAACATTCACCTTCGCAGTCCTAACTTCTGGAATGATTTTTCAGGTGATTATAAAATATTATCTTATAAAGGAGTCTATTTGTGCAGTACTCAAATATTTTTATGTACCTATTGAAGAGTACATGATTGTGTGTCTTGTTTACAAATTTACCTTTTTTATAAACAGTTTTTCCAAACAGTTTTATCATCGGTTGGAAGGTGACACATCTGAATGTTTCATACTATTTAAAAAGAAAAAGAAAAAAGTTACACCAAAACATATATTTCCCTTCCTATGAAAATACACAAAAAAAAAATTAGAATCCCTTAATTTGTAACTTAAAATTTTTTTATTCTCAAATTTGATCAAACTCTCTAATATTTGTTACTATTTTTTGCCAAAATCAATATTTTAAGTAAAGCGTGCCAATAATTGTGACATTACACCACTTGCGTTAAATTCTAATTAGGCTATTATGAATTCAACTATTACTAAGCGTTTTGTATTGACTGGATTGAAAAACAAATGAGAAAAAAATGTAGTATGGGATTCGAGAGCCATTATGTTAACCTTCATGAATCATCAAAGAATTTTATTAACACCAAAATAATATTCTCTCAATGTTTACAATGACACTAGTGTGATAACTAAAAGTTTAGGAAGTTGTATATAAATTAGAATATTATCAATGTCAGTATAAAAGATAAAATAATAAACTAACGTTCAATTATTTTAAAGTTAAATCACTTTAAATTTTTGTTAAATTTTAAGGTGTATTTATCGAAGGAAAAAAAACCTAAAAAATCGTTATTTTGTTAGACTCGGTTCTGAATAGCCTCGTAGGTTTCTATTTTTATATGAACAATACATGTGTCGACAACAAAGCTAGAAACCTGTATCAAAGTGTTTCTTATCTAAATACATCGTCAATTAAATTCAAAATGATACATAATAAGTAACGTAACACTTTAAACTATTTAAGTAATATACTTTCAGTTTTTTTTTTAAAGTATTTTAGAAGGCCTTCTCAGGATTTAGTAAATTCATTAACAAACATTTTAAAAGTATTTTGTACGCAATCGCATTTTGGCTTTGAATAAATACCTGAAAGCACAAAATATTTTAGAACATACTTAGTAATTACTTTAAAATAAACTATTTTTATTTAGTTAATTTCTCAGTATTATTCTATTATAATTCATATATTCCAATTAATTTGTATGAAGTTAATTCTATAATTAACTTTAAAAGCAATACACATATCAATTATTCATATTGAAGTGTAATACATCGAAATAAATTGATTATCAATTAATTCCCTTTAATAGTCAATTTAAACGACAACAATCCATTGCAATATGAACATCATTAGTATCGAAATAATGTGGAAATATTTCTAATTTATCCTAATATATATTTTTTAAATGTTTACATTTACTTTCTCCCATATAAGTAGCATAGAGATAATATCTGGGTAAAAAAATCGAAGTCGCGGTTTTTCTGGATATATTCGTTTTTAGACCCCCTGGTTATAAAATTTTTTTTAGAGAGATCTGGTATGTTTGTCATCTGAACCAAACCTAGGTTCATTATCAAAAGTAAAAAAATACCATGATTCAATAATAAGTGATAAATAACTTAAAACTAGGAAATTGCTGGGATAGGGAAACATTACGATATTCTAAGAATCGGCTAAAATGATTTTGATCAATTTTAGGTTAGGTATAATCTTCAAGGATCCAAACAAAACGTATTGGTCCCCATCTCTCCAAAAATACAGATTCGCGAATTATCGGGGAAAAACACAAAATCGACTTTACTAATTTGTTTCAAAATTAGTGAAATGTGAGATTTTAGTCCCAAACCTGTGTGGAATATCACAAGGAAAAAGTATTACGTTTAGGAATAATTGGAAAATATCAAAAATGTATCTTGAAACTTGTCATTATAAAATAGTTGTTATCATAAACAATATATCCTGAGTTTGTAATTATGGCACAAAGCAAGTTCAGTACCTTTTTTAAAAACGTAAATATTTTTTTAAAGTCGTCCATTGTTATTTTTCATTTTTTCAATGATAACTTCCGAACTGACAATAATTTTGGTGTCGATTAGTTTTATTTCTTTTTTACTTGGTTTTAAGGATTGGTGAATAAAGAAGTTTGTGCAGTATTTTTACACTATTTACGAGTAAAATAATTTGGAACATCAACTACTCATATTAGTACTTTTAAATTAGTAATCTTTCGTTTATTTC